>SSNP01000180.1:34103-52372 GCA_006937955.1 Pachypanchax playfairii | reverse complement strand
ATGAATTTATTGTACATTTGTATGTGTTGCCCCAGACCTCTGCACAGTAATGTAAATATGGTAGTATGAGCGAACAGTAGAGTATGTGGAGTGATTTGTGGTCCAGAATATGTTTGGCTTTGCTCAGAACTGAAATGCTTCTTGATAATTTACTTTGTATGTGTTTTATATAAGCTTTCCAGTTAATCTTTTCATCTATTATAACCCCCAGAAACTTATTTTCATACACCCTTTCAATATCTACCCCATCTACCTGTATATGTGTGTGAATGTTCTTATTGCAGTTACTGAATATCATGTATTTGGTCTTACTTAGATTTAATGATAATTTGTTCCTGTCAAACCACATTTTTAATTTGCATATTTCATCATTGACCCTCCCCAGCAGTTTGTGTAAATCAGCCCCAGAACAGAAAATGCTAGTGTCATCTGCAAATAATACTAGTTTAAATACTTTCGAAACTTTGCATATATCATTTATATAAAGAATAAACAGTTTTGGACCCAACACTGACCCCTGGGGGACGCCACAAGCAATGTCCAAGCACGACGACGAATATTCACCCACCTTCACAAATTGTTTCCTGTTGCTCAGATAACTCTTCACCCAGTGCAATACTAACCCCCTGATCCCATACCTTTCAAGGTTATTGATTAAAATGTCATGGTTGATTGTGTCAAATGCTTTTTTTAAGTCTATGAATATTCCAACAGAGTGCAGTTTATGATCTATGGCATTGGTGATCTCCTCAATTGATTCTATAAGTGCTAATGATGTTGAATGGTTTGCTCTAAATCCATACTGACTATCAGAAAGTAACTGATGTTTATTAATAAAATTATCTAGTCTGTTATTGAACAGTTTTTCCAGGATTTTGGAGAATTGTGAAAGCAAGGAAACAGGCCTGTATGTTCCATATACCACCTGTTTAAAGGTGGTATATGGAACATTTTAATAAAAAGCAATATTTTTAACAAATTAATACCTCCACTGGGTGTTTAGAGGGTTGTAGAATGAAAATACAGCATTTCCTTTAAAAATTATATTTGAAGTAAAATATTGTAAAATATTAATTTTGACTGGGACGATGTTGGCATTTTGTTTACATCTATCAGCCAATAGCTGGCAGAGCAGCGGGCACCATTTTGGGTTGTCTAATACCGTAAATAATCCAGCACAGTGAGGCTGGTACTGTGGAGTCTGCAGGTCAAGCAGCTGGAAGCACCGGGGACATGTGGTGATTATATACATTATTTACTTGACATAGGGTGGTTTCCCATGTGACGAGCAAGTTCTGTGTGGAAACGTCTTCATTAGCTGCTAAGCTAACACGGAGCTACATGTTGGTGAGGTGGAGGAGCTTCGGGCCACTTTTTGGACTGGAAGACACACCACGGAGAATTTTATTGCTTTTTTTAATTTTATTGGATAAGTGAGGCGTGCAGGATGGTGTGTTAGGAGGAGAGAGGATCTTAGGAGGGACTGCAGGAAGTTTTGGAGCCACGGGACAATTATGAACTCTTTGCCACGGACTGAATCGATAACTGAGCTTCAAACAGGTAGGAGCTGCTTTTATCAGAGTCAGTGTGTGATCATGGGGTTGGAGAGCATGATTAGTGAATTGAACTCATGATATTTTATTGTCCTGCTCGGATCGGGGATCAGAGTGGGTTTGGTGAGGAATATTGATCAACCTCACCATCAGAGCGCGCGCGGGGGGGTTAACGAGCCTGGCACCCAGATGGCTGAAGGTTTTATGATGAGTTATTCTGTTCCAAGTTCCATATTACACCTTTAAATCGTGCTCCTCATCACCACCACAACAAGCCTTTTCTATTAAACTCTGCTACTTAACATTTCACCCGTTTAATTTACTCTGATTTAACACATATTTGTCTTGTTCTTTATTTTTATAATTTATTACAGATTCTTCTATGTTTATAATTTATTTCGGAGTTGCTTTATTGTGGAGTTTGTTTATCTTTGCCTGGATGTGTCAAACATTATGAATCTCTGTATTTATAAATCAAGTTGAGTTTAATTAAAAGTTTATCACTGTTTGTTAAAATCACTCTGCAGCTTCTTTTATTTAGATTGTATCTGTTTTCATCTCTAATCAACCTTGTTCAGCTCCTGACGTCCCTCCTACAGCTCTACATGTTGATCAAACATTCTGTAACTTTTCCTCGTCACTGACCTTTTTGAATCTAATTTCCAACAGAATAATAATTAAATATTTGGACTGAATTATCTGTTTGCTGTCCTGTTTTCAAGACACATGTTTGGACAGTCTTAAATCCTTTGAGGAGCTGATCTTTAACTCCAGATCCACTGAATGTTGAAGGTGTGATGTGATATAAATAGATTAGATCATTTTTAACCTCCAGTATGACTGACAGGAGAGACATTGGGTCTTACCAAGCAGGGACTGTAGAGTGGTGCTGCACTGCTGCAGACGATCTCCAGGGTCAGATGTGGGGAAAAAAACTGCAGCAGGGAGTCCAGCACCACTACCAGAGGAGTCCAATCGGAACCCCACAGCAGAGAGGAGGGCCTGCCACCCAGGAACCCTGCCGACCTTTACAAGCAGAGAGAAGACAACGGGACATGAACAGAGACGACACAGAGGAGCTGACATTTAAGGGAAAAGAGATTCAGACACAGACCTTGTTCTCAACACTTTGCTGGGATGTGTACATTGGGTTACACTGACCACTCTGAATACGTTGCAAAGATTTTTCAACCTGTAGGGAGGAAGAGAGACAGTCTGTGATTGTGTTATAATGTTGTTAAGTCACTGAGCATATCAACATCATTTATACAGGACAAAATAAAATGATGAAATAATGACAGATCTGAGGTTTTTGTGCCTGGTAGAGTCACTCATGAATGAAATGTTGAAAAGGAACAATGTTACTGGACTAAAGATACTAGGGTCTCACTCTGGAACCAGGGGATAGGGACCTTGGGGTCTGGCACAGCAAAGCCTGAATAAGCTACATGGGATCAGCTTCCTGTGGACCCACCACCTGCAGGAGACATTGTAGGAGACGGGGGCTTTGTGGGTTTATAAGTGGAGGCCTCAGCAGTCCTGTCCCCATTTATAGATGATGAAATGAGTTACTTCTAAAAGATTGCTGGACTCCTCCTTAGACACTGGGGGATGGGGGTCGTCTGTTTGAGGAAGGCTCAGGGAAGAGTCACTGCTCCTCCTCCTCAGAAGGAGCCATTTGAGGTGGTCTGGACATCTGGTAATGATGTCCTCTGAATGTTTCTCTTGGGAGGTTTTCTGGAAATGTCCCACTGGGGGTAGAAGACCTCCAGGGAGACCCTGGACTTGTTGGAGTGATTAAATCCCACAGCTGACAAGGGAACATCTTGGAGTAACTGTAGATGTGCTTGGCTTTGTCTGGGGAGAGGACAGTCTCTGCTGGGGCTGTTGTTCTAGTGACCAAGTCCCAGGTAGAAGATGGATGGATGGATGGATGGATGGATGGATGGATGGATGGATGGATGGATGGATGATGGATGGATGGATGGATGGATGGATGGATGGATGGATGGATGGATGGATGGATGGATGGATGGATGGATGGATGGATGGATGGATGATGGATGATGGATTGATGGATGATGGATGGATGGATGGATGGATGGATGGATGGATGGATGGATGGATGATGGATGGATGGATGAAGGATGATGGATGATGGATGGATGATGGATGATGGATGGATGGATGGATGGATGATGGAGGGATGATGGATGATGGATGGATGATGGATGATGGATAGATGATGGATGATGGATGGATGGATGGATGGATGATGGAGGGATGATGGAGGATGGATGGAGGGATGGATGGATGGATGGATGGATGGATGGATGGATGGATGGATGGATGGATGGATGGATGGATGGATGATGGATGATGGATGGATGGATGGATGGATGGATGAATGGATGGATGGATGGATGGATGGATGAATGGATGGATGGATGGATGTAAATGAGTCTCACTAAGTGCAGCAGGACTCTGAGGGCATCCCGGGCTCTCTCTGGGTGCTGGAGGATCTCTGTCAGGGCGTGTCCAACCAGAGACATGGGACTGTTCAGCTTCACATCGCTGCCTATCAGCATGTAACCTGGAGGAAAAACACACACCGAGATGTCAGAATCACATGCAACAACACATTAAACCTGCAATGACAGCTTCAGCTACATGAGGGCAGCAAAGCTGGTGATCACAGCCATCAGCTGATGCACTCTGGAGTCTGAAATGTAGGAATCTAAACTGATTTGACATCATTATCATCTGCTGACTGGAATCCTGTGAATAAAAACATACATCTGTCCATTTGGAGAGGTTTTATCCAAAAATGTTGTTTTTATTCTGATCTTCTTTGTCTTTTATTCTATTCATTGAGACGTACAGTGGGGCAAAAAAGTATTTAGTCAGCCACCAATTGTGTAAGTTCTCCCACTTAAAAAGATCAGAGAGGCCTGTAATTTTCATCATAGGTATACCTCAACTATGAGAGACAAAATGAGGAAAAAAAATCCAGAAAATCACATTGTCTGATTTTTAAAGAATTTATTTGCAAATGATGGTGGAAAATAAGTATTTGGTCACCTACAAACAAGTAAGATTTCTGGCTTTCACAGACCTGTAACTTCTTTAAGAGGCTCCTCGGTCCTCCACTCGTTACCTGTATTAATGGCACCTGTGTGAACTCGTTATCAGTATAAAAGACACCTGTCCACAACCTCAAACAGTCACGCTCCAAACTCCACTATGGCCAAGACCAAAGAGCTGTCAAAGGACACCAGAAACAAAATTGTAGACCTTCACCAGGCTGGGAAGACTGAATCTGCAATAGGTAAGCAGCTTGGTGTGAAGAAATCAACTGTGGGAGCAATTATTAGAAAATGGAAGACATACAAGACCACTGATAATCTCCCTCGATCTGGGGCTCCACGCAAGATCTCACCCCGTGGGGTCAAAATGATCACAAGAACGGTGAGCAAAAATCCCAGAACCACACGGAGGGACCTAGTGAATGACCTGCAGAGAGCTGGGACCAAAGTAACAAAGGCTACCATCAGTAACACACTACGCCGCCAGGGACTCAAATCCTGCAGTGCCAGACGTGTCCCCCTGCTGAAGCCAGGACACGTCCAGGCCCGTCTGCGGTTTGCTAGAGAGCATTTGGATGATCCAGAAGAGGATTGGGAGAACATCATATGGTCAGATGAAACCAAAATAGAACTTTTTGGTAGAAACTCAACTTGTCGTGTTTGGAGGGGAAAGAATGCTGAGTTGGATCCAAAGAACACCATACCTACTGTAAAGCATGGGGGTGGAAACATCATGCTTTGGGGCTGTTTTTCTGCAAGGGGACCAGGACGACTGATCCGTGTAAAGGAAAGAATGAATGGGGCCATGTATCGTAAGATTTTGAGTGAAAACCTCCTTCCATCAGCAAGGGCATTGAAAATGAGACGTGGCTGGGTCTTTCAGCATGACAATGATCCCAAACACACCGCCCGGGCAACGAAGGAGTGGCTTCGTAAGAAGCATTTCAAGGTCCTGGAGTGGCCTAGCCAGTCTCCAGATCTCAACCCCATAGAAAATCTCTGGAGGGAGTTGAAAGTCCGTGTTGCCCAGCGTCAGCCCCAAAACATCACTGCTCTAGAGGAGATCTGCATGGAGGAATGGGCCAAAATACCAGCAACAGTGTGTGAAAACCTTGTGAAGACTTACAGAAAACGTTTGACCTCTGTCATTGCCAACAAAGGCTATATAACAAAGTATTGAGATTAACTTTTGTTATTGACCAAATACTTATTTTCCACCATAATTTGCAAATAAATNTTTGTTGTTGTTACAGTTCATATAGTTATAAATATCTAGGCAGTAGACGAACACTGCGTTTCTTCTAAACAACATGCTGTGGTCGACTTGAATGTGAATGATCGTTTCTGTTCAGTCAGTTTACTCACCAGCCCAGTTGGAGGGGTGTGAGAAGTGCTTGCTGGTCTGCAGGGTCTTCATGGCCTCCATCAGAGCTACGCTGGCCTTAGTTCCATTCAGAAGGGCAGTGTAGAATGTGTGTGTAAACAGTTTGGAGGCAGCTGTTGGTACCGACCACAGCGAGATGCACACACACTGAACGCCTGCAGCCAAGAAGGCTCGAGTCAGACCCATCACTCCATCAGCTGTGACCCTGCTGCTGGACTCTGGGAACAACCTGAGTTAACAAATAAAGTTTTAAAATATTTAAGTTGTGTTAAAGTTATCATGGCTGTAAAAGCTGAATCTGTAAAAAGTACCTTAGAACCACCAGTTTGACTGTCAAGGACAGGTCCAGGATATCAGCAGCGGTGAGCAGAAAGTCCTGAAGTGGTGGACTGTCACACACACTCTCACTTTCCACACTTTCTCGTACTGCTCTGAGTCTCTCTGGGCTGCTGAGACTCTTGGGAATCAAACGCTCAGCCTTTCTGTTCTGATCCAGCTGATGTCTGATGTCTGACGGTGATGCTCCACATGGAGACCTGTCCTTGGGTCGGCTGCTTGTCCCCTGCTCTGAGGTCTGTTCTTGGCTGGGAGCCAGGACCAACGCAGCGAGCTTCCAGGATATATGTGTAGCAAAATGAACACACTCCACCTGACTCAGAGCGGCTACAACACTCTCCTTCGTAGCATTTTCTCCAGTTAGAGGATGACAGCCCAGCTGTTCTCCCAGCCAAAGAGCTTCATCTTGGGCTGATGGTAAAGGGCCCCACAGCCAGCGGTCCATGACACCGGCAGGTAGACAAGGAGCCCCGACCACTGCTGCCACCGAACCTCCATGTGGATGAAACAAGGAGCCGCTGCTACGAGGAGGCTGCAGTTAAACAGTAACATCCTTATAATACATGTCTCAGTAAATCCAGATGTTTACTGATGTGTTTATGACAGAGATATGAAATACCTTGCTTGCTGCTTGCAGGCTGGCTAAAGAAGGTACAGAGATGAGACTGAACCTTTCATACAGGTACTCATTAGAGGAGCTACCTTTTAGCAAGGCAAATGGAACGAGGTACAATTCTCCCTCCAGAACTAATACGAGCTGCTTGTTCCTGCCAACAGGTCCGGTGCTGTGCATCAGACCCTGCAGAGATTCATTCAGAGCAACAATCACACAAAAACCTGAAGCACAAAGAGAAAATTCAAACGAGATGCACAGTATGTCACATATACACATACATACCCCTTCCATTGGTGCTATGAGTAAATCATACAGAGCTCGTAGAGGAGGTTTCCCTGGGTTACTGGGTCGATACAGAGGAGAAGATAATCCATCCTTCACAGGAGACACTGTTGCACTGTAGAGACTTGTCATGCTCTGACAGCTTCTGTTAGAGATGTAAAACACACATGACAGATGTAACATGAACTAAACAGGATTAAAGATGTGTTACATAATAGCCTGAAGTTATGCTGAGTGAGACTGTTCAGATCATACAGTGCTCACGTTCCTCAGATCTGAATCCAGGAGCTGGACGGGGTTTGTCTTCATGTGAAAAGCAGTTAACATCATTTTCTAAGGTCATGATGTTCTCACTTCAAACACTGTCTTATATAACTGCATGATGAAGATGGATGCAACGTGGATCATGCTTCAGTTGTGTTGCAAAGAATTGGCAGAAATGCACCAACGGTTTCAGTATTTGCATGTTCACAGTTTTGATTAGTCATACTGTTTATATCCAGGTGCAAACCGCAGCTTGGAAATGTAATGTTATGATTTTAAATTAAACATATGTACTTAAAGAGGCCATTTCACACAAATTTCATGACTTTGTGGTTATTAAATATTACCTGTAATATAAAACATTGTATATCTAAGACTGTATTTATACCTGATAGTCCGGTGGACTCGGTCCGATTGGGGACCAAAGTTACAACATTGTTGCTGTTTGTAGTTGGTGCAGTTTGGATTCATACTGCACCTCATTACACGGACCAAATAAGCTCAGGCGTATGTTTTCATCCCCGCCTGTGGTGGCGCTGTGGAGTTTCTGCACTACTTTTTTATTGTTGCTACTGCACTTCCTGGTGCTGGAGAGTGAAACATAAACAAACATGGAGTAGCAGCAGATTCTGGTGGTTTTGGGATCTTTTGTGTTTGGTGAATGTACCAGATCAATATTCTGCAGCAATGTGTTCAGAATGAACAGATAACTAGACAGAGAACTACACGAGGCGGCTGAGACGGCTACACAATATAGTCCACTTCCTGCTTTTATTGCGGTCTCGGTCCGGTTGAGTTCACACATGCAATCAAACCGCTCCAAAGTTTGTTTCAGTCGAACCGAGACGCACATTTTTAGACGGACTAGATTTCGGTTGTTTGGTCCGAATGAGAGTTTGGTTGCATGTGCACACCTCCCTAAACGAACCGGACTTTCCGAACTAGAGTTCGATTCAAGCGGACTAAACAGGGCTGGTGTGAATGCATCCTTTAAACGTTAGGAAACACTGATTAACAGATCTTTCAATCTGTCTGCGTGAAGATTTGTCAGGGCTCGAGCAGCAGCTCGTTCATATTCATTATTTGAATTTGCTGGACTCTGATTGGCCAACAAACTAGCCTATGATAGCAAGGTATACTGTTTCCTGCCCTGCTGCGCATAGTAACAGCACACCGAGTCTCTTCCTGTTTGCTACGTCTTATGCTAACAGCTTTTAGCCAGCAGCATGCTAGGCGTGGTTTCAACTGCAGGAGCTGATGAATACTAACAAACAAAGGAGTTGTGATGAAACAGATACAGGCCGTTAGAACTCGGGAGAACTCAGGTTTTATCACCACCTGCGTAGTTTGAGAGATTAAAACTGAAAGAGAAGTTGTTGACCTGTTTTCACACCCACTATGAAGGTAAGAACACCTGTGGAGCTAAAATATTCCACAGAAACCTCAGAAACACTGTTTTTAATGGAAGGGACTCTTTAAAACTGGTATTTGGTTATAAAACTGGTTTAAAAAAGTAAAATCCAACTGGTGCAAAAGGAAAAACAAAGTTCTATCAGTCAGTAACCAGGAGGGAACATCAACCTGTTAAAGAGGTTCTTTCTGGACACCATGTGGAGGAGACCTGTGTGGTCTGTTGCTGAGCTGTTCAGCTCCTCAGACTGTTGATCCAACAGATCACCTGCTTCACTTTCCGTCTCACTGCTGGAACAAACACAAACAACCTGCATCAGTTTGGTTAATGTGGCAGATTCTTTGAAATTCTGACCTTTAGTGCCTCATTTCATCTTTAAAGGCCACGAAAACAGAATCAAGTAAACACACATGTAAATAAGAGGAAATAATTCAGTGAACTGAGAAGGTTTCTCAGTCTGTAGGTTTAAATACAGGTTAAAGGTGGGGAATGTTTTATTCACATATTCAAGGTCTTGTTTTTAAGAACATTTTATATTTTTATATCTTTATGGCGTATTGAGTATATAAAAATCAAACAAAAATCCCTCAGAGCGTGCAGACCTCCACCAAGCAGCTCAGTTCCCCCCGTGTTGTGTTCTACACCAAAAATAATAGATCAGCTGATGTTACCCTGCCAAGGATGTTGTTTTTATCAGGGTTTGTTTGTTTGTTAACAAGATAACAACATTTTGATGATATTTTCAGGATATGTTGGAAATGGTACAAGGACCAATTGATCAGATTTTAGTGGTGATCGTGATCAGGAATAAATATAATCAAATCCCAGACAGATAGAATCTTCTTCCTCTCTTTGTTTTCCTAAGACATGAACACCACCAGCTCTCAGAAGAGGGTAAATATTTAACTTTAAATAAGTGTTGCAGTGTGACAAAAACAATGAGGCACAATTGGTTTGCAAGACCTTTAAACCCTAATCAGCAGCTATAGGAGCTGTGCAATGATTGGTTGAATTTGGGCCAATGTTTAATGTAAACCTCATAGTAATTACAGAATGATCCTAAATTACTTGGATTAAAATAAATAATAATAATAATAATAATAATAATAATAATAATAATAATAATAATAATAATAATAATAATAATAATTTTAAATCCTCTAGGATTAAAACATTTACTTCCATACTGGACAGGAATGTAAAGGTTAAACTCTACCTGCTGCAGTAACTTTCTACTCCCAGCGCCTCTCTAACGTTGCTGATATGTTGCTCCAGGGACAGCAGACCTGATCCCGGTGGACTCCCACCACCATCCTGGAACTCCACAGTCTCCAGTCCAGCTTCTCCCAGATACACCTCATGAAACTTCACAATGCCTGTCAGGAACAACATACATACATTCATTCATTCATCTTTATGTTTGTGCATGTCCTGAAGCAGACGGGGAAATATAAAAGAAGAAATGTCAGTACGCAGGGTGGGACAAAAACACATAGTTCCTCCTCACGGTGGGACTCAAGAATGTTTAAGAAGGTGATTAAAGGTTTATTCTCTAGGGAGCTACAGCTGAGCTGACAGCATGATGTGTGGAACATGAAGAGTTAATCCTGTGATGAGAACGAGAATCCACAGTAAATATCATCCTGATACACAGAGGACAGCTAGTCCCGTCTCATCCTGGACTCGGTCATATGAGTAACATGTCTGGTCCAAGTCTGTCCCTTCGCTGAAGATCTTATTGACATGCAGGAGGCGGAGCCACAGCTCAATCTACATGAACATAGTGGCTCTTAAAGTCTGTGTTTGTTGGAATTAAACACCTGAATCTAATCAGACGATCTAAAATTCAGTTGAAATAAATCAACTTCAAAATTCTAAAGATTTTACAGATTTTTCAGGTTTTTGATTACGATGGTAATGAATTCTACCATGACAAGTAAGTTTCCTCCAGTGTCACCATGGTAACACACTTCTCAGCCCATCAAACTAAAAAACAATTAGCTAAAAAATATTCTGTGTTAAAATTGGACACATTCAAGACGATGTCTTAAGGATGGAGCTTAGGAACTTGTGTGAGTGTGTACATGGTTGTGTACCTGCGCCAGGTGACATCAGCCAGCTGTACAGAAAACCTCCTGCCAGAGAGTAATACAGGACCAGTGCCTTCTGAGCGTTGACCGTGTCCAGGATGTGCTCCACAGTGACCGGGATGTACGAGTCAGCACTTGATGCTTGCTGACTTCCTCTCTGCCGTTTAACTAGGAGATCAGCAAACGCACATGTTCGCCCGCGCTCTGCGATGGCCAGAGCTTCATCATGTCGACCTGAGAGAAAAACAGATGGACCAAAGAAATGCAACTAATCCAGAACAAATGTGTCCAGTAATAGAGGACATTCACACTCCAAAACAAAAACATACAGAGGACAGTTTAGACAGTTCACCTAGGCTAACAAGGACCCTCTGGAGAGCCTGGTATGAGCTGGTTTGCAGGTCAAACAATGAGAGCTTGTAATGCAGATTGTGCTGCATCTCGTGGTGAATCGTCTCAAACATTGCAGATGCTCTGTTCAACTGTGAAGCAACAAAACATCACACTGTAAGTCAAAACCTCCACAGTATACAGATCAAAGGTGTTCTGATGAGTATTTATATGTAAAATCCTCGTGTTTCATTTAATTCAAATAAATCTTTATTTTTTACCTCTTTTCAGCTTCTTTATATGAAAAATGTTTCTGAACAGAGACAGCTGATCATTAGTGAGCCTGCAGTTACATGACTAACCACTAGGTGGTGCTGCCAACACACACGACTCACAGGGACCGTCATGTGATATTTATCATCTCTAGTAAGAAAATAAAGGTTTCAGAACATTAAACTCAGCGGAAAATAGAGAGATAAATGCAGAAATGTCCCAGAATTTCATCTTGAAGTGTCGGTACTTTACTCTGACTTTACTTGATAGTTTTATTTAATGTTTTATTTTCATACTGATATCTTTAAAATGACAGTAAATCATATAAAGGAAAGAAATTGGACCCACAATTTTGGCTAAACAGGAAAGAAACGAGTAAGAAATAATTTTTTAAGGGCTGAGAAGGAAACAGTTGATGCAGGAGAAATAAATAACAGGACAAAGCAGAGGTGGAGGAAAATAACAGGATCTGATAATGATTCAATCATAATAAATGATGTTCATATAGGGAGAAGTCATGATGGATGAGAGGCAGGTGAAGAACAGGTGTGTGAGGTTGGATGACTGGGAAGCTGATGAAACAATGAACAAATGATACAAGGAGTAGTACTAAACCAGGAAAATATCTATGAATGAATGAATGAATGAATGCCCTGAAAGTTACTTTGGTTCTAGAAATAAGTCAACATGCTAAAGTAGGCAAACTGCAACACGTTTTGTCTTTTTTTCTATATATAACTTTCTTTCACCTGAACAGGTTTCGTAGCTCCAGCTGGTCAAATATGTGTGTAATGAGTCACAGGATCAATTTTAATGTAAACTGTGATAAATTAAATGTTTCAGACAGTTTCCAATGTGAGATTAATTGTAAATAAGTATAAATATAAACATTATCTCCAGCTGTTTAAACTGCATCATGGTCATTATTAGTTCTGAACCTGGTGTTGTGCCTCCTCCAGGTTTCTGCTGGCCCACAGAGAGAGACCGAGGCGATGGCGAATCTTCGCCTCATCTTCTCTCCAGCCCAGCTGCTCAGCCAATCGCAGACCTGCGAGTAAAGAAGATCAGACGCTGAGGCTCAGATTTCACTACAACAACCTCAGCTGATGAGCCTGCCGTGCTCAGAGGTGTCATTCACTTTCTCCCTCTGTCTCTTTTTGTTTTTTAATCACTCGATTCAGATACAGAGTTGATGTATTCTCTCGTACTTTGTCTCAGATATGTTTGATCTACACCATCAGGGTGGATGTGGCAGGTTCTGTTTGGTTCTCATTAGGTTCTCAGAGGGAGCAGAATCTCATCACATATCAAGTTTTTACTCTGAGCCCATTCGTCATGTCCGCCTGTGATGTTGTGTCTGCGTTACAGCTGGGGAGGTTAATTGGAGGAACTTTTCAGAATGTTTCCTTTGTGTCGTCCTCACCTCGACTCTGGGTCTGATTCCTCCCAGCTCGTTGACTTAATGATCAATTAAAACCAGAGAATCTGAGAGGTGACAAACTGTGACTAATCCAACCGCCGTTTCAAATCAGTTATAACAAGGATGTGTTTCATTTGGTTTGTGCATGTTTAAGAGACACTGGGAAGAAAATAAGCAACATTATTATCGTTTACATGTGAGGTTTTCAGAGAACAGGAAATCTTCTTAACAAGCTGCCTCCAGGGCAAACAGTGATCCTCTATTAGCTTCTGTCAGGATCATGAATGTTCTTCACTCGTCTGCAGATGAATACAACACACTGACAGCAGAGCTTCTCTGAATGAGATGTGGATTGTTGAGAAGTTTGTGATATAAAAACACCTTTTAACTGGTACATCGAATGATAAACGCTGTCAGTTACATGAAGCATCCTGATGAGGAAACACTTCACATGCTGTTTCTGATGGAGACTTTTATTTTGAAGTCATAAACAACATTTGAAACTAGTAAAACTGGGAGATGATGATAAATATTTCCTCCCTGACTGAAGAGACAGAATCACACAGCTGCTTCAATTTTTGATAAACTTTATTTTGGTAGAATTTTTCACAAGGTCCTTTATTGTTTTACTGATTTGGATTTTTACTGTATATTTATTACAAACAGCAGTCAGTTAGTTAAAGTGCTGGATCCAACATTTACTCTCTTCCCTTCATCTGCTGACAACTTTTTCCATTTTTAAATTTGAAATATAATATTATTGAACTGGACTAAATTATGTTGTCAGGATCTCTGCTGCTGGTGGGTGTGGTGGTTCTGTGTCTGCACTAATTGTTTTGCAGGGCGTGGCAGCAGTTCATCAGAGGATACAGGTGTGGATCGTTACCCAGCTCAGGAGAGCTGGGTATTTAAGCAGAGGAGGAACCACAGACAGACGCCAGTTTGTTCCACTAACTTCTCGTGGTAACAGAGTGGCCAGAGATTATTAATGACAGTTGTATTGTTAGCTGTGACTAACCTGCCTTCTCCTCCCTTACTCTCAGTCCCGTGTCCTGGAGCATTCCTCCAGTTTCCGGTGCCTCTACGTGGTCAGCCACCACCGTTACAACGGACTGGCTCTCCACGGTTTCTCCTGCTCAAGTTGCGGTATTACGCGACAGGCTCTTTCCCTGGCTTCCTGTCTGTCTCTGGTCCCCTCTGGATCCACACCTCACCGGTCACCGCGCTGCTGTCACTCCTGCCACAGTTACGTCTGTGCAGACAGCCCCTGGAGCCGGACACCATAAACCAACGTTCGGACAGCTTGGATCATCACCCCTGTGGCAGCACCTCCGGATCCCTCCTCACGACAGCACGGCTTCTCGTCACCGTGAGTTTAAAGAGCACGATCCCCGCACACCGCAGCTGGTATCTCCACCTGTCACTAACGTCTCTCTCTCTCACAACCAGGACCGTTCCTGCCCCGCACCAGTTCCCGTCCTGAGTCTATTCAACGTGTACAGTTTATATTGTTGTAATATTGGAGCACTGTACATAATAAACACTGTTAACCGATCTCAGTTCTCGTGTGTGTTTGGAGTTGGGTCGCACTTGGAGCTCAAAACAAACCCCCTGGTAGTATACCATGACAGAACAAACTGGCCAAGAGAGCTCCCAGACCCAGCTCCAGACAGCACTAACAGGGGATCCTGCTGGGTAAACATGACTCTTTTATGCACGAGATCGCTGCTAGTCAAGCTAACCTGTCTGCTGAGCTCCACAGCCTAAGTCTTCAACTCACCTCTGTGATGTCTCGACTTTCCCGCAGCCCATCTCCTCCTCCTGCAGCGGCTGCGGTGCATTCTGCCCCGCCTCCGGACACCGGCTACCGGCAGGTTGCCATCCCCGATCCGGCACCCTTCGACGGAAACCCCAGGAACTGCAAGGGGTTCCTCCGGCAGTGCCGGATCGTCTTCAGCCGAGCTCCTCAAGCTTTCTGTTCCGATGCCAGCAAAACATCGTACATCATCGGCTGGCTTCAGGACAAAGCTCTCAGGTGGGCAGATGCATTTGTCGAGACTAACCCCATAGAGACATCTCCATATTCCAGATTCCTAGAGGCCTTCACATCCACCTTTTCGGACGGCGGTACAAAGGAGGACATCGCTAGCCGGGAGGAACCAAAAACGCTGGACGGGCTCATCAGCCTGACGACCCGCCTGGACCGACGGACCCGAGGTCACTTCCGGGTTCGTCACGTGACCAGTTCCGCTTCCGCTTCATCTAGACCTGTAAGTCCAGCACCACACACCAGAGGGCACTCTCCCCCCAGACGTGCACAAGCACCCGAACCTACTTATATTGGCCGAAACGTGGGCCCCGCACCACACTCTAGATGGCATCCGTCTTCCAGACGCACACCTTCACCGGAGCCCATGCAAATAGGGCAGGTGAAACCCAGCGCACAGGAGCGTAGACGCCGCCGAGCTGAGGATTGTTGTGCGTACTGTGCTTCGCCCCATCATGAGGTATGTGCCTGCCCACTGACGCCAAAAGATCAGGCCCGTCAGTGAAAGTGGGGGTCCTGACGGGCCCAGAACAGGCTAAGCCCCGATTGCTGCTGCCCGCAGCCATAAATAAACCACACAGTGAACCTATTACCTGCACTGTGTTTATTGACTCTGGTTCAGAAAGAAACCTGATTTCTCCTAAGCTGGCAAGACAAGGACGATTAACATTAACACCACTGGCCAAACCCCTGCACGTCTTAGCCCTCGACGGCAGCGGCATGACCAGCATAACCTATTGCACTGAACCTGTTACCTTAACCATTTCTGGAAATCATACTGAGACCCTGTCTTTTCTTGTTTTCCCCACTACAGAGGCTCCCCTGGTTCTAGGATTCCCGTGGCTGACGCAGCACAACCCCCAATTCAACTGGGGGCAGCAGAGCATCATGGCCAGGAGTGAGCATTGCCTACGCTGCTGCCTAAGGTCAGCCACACCAGCCAGCGCCACAGGTAGGGGAGTCCTCACATCACCGCCAGACCGGTGCTGCGCTCCAACACGAACCGGACCCAGGGGGTGGACCACGGAATCGGACATACGTCCCTGCAGCCGTCCGAGCGCAAGTCCTGCGTTGGGGCCACACATCTCGCCTTTCCTGTCACCCCAGAGTCAGCCGCACCATAGAGCTGCTCCGGCGGTACTTCTGGTGGCCGTCGCTGCACAAGGACGTACAGGACTATGTTGCCGCCTGCTCCACATGCACCGGGAACAAGTCCTCTCACCAACCACCAGCCGGTCTATTTCAACCACTGTCAACACCCTCCAGACCCTGGTCCCACCTGTCCCTGGATTTTATCACCGGTCTTCCCCCATCTCATGGCAAGTCTGTGATTTTATCTATAATCGATCGTTTCTCTAAATCATGCCATTGTGTTGCACTGTCCAAATTACCCTCTGCGCAGGAAACCGCCCGACTATTAGTGCAACATGTGGTTCGACTCCATGGCATCCCTACAGAGATTCTGTCCGACAGGGGACCTCAATTCATTTCACGGGTCTGGAGGGATTTCTGCACCGCCATCGGCTCCAAACCCAAACTCACTTCTGGCTACCATCCTCAGACGAACGGACAGTGTGAGAGACTCAACCAGGAGATAGAAAACCAGCTTCGGTGTGTGTGCTCTTTAAACCCCACATCCTGGTCCCTTCATCTCCCATGGGTCGAGTATGCGCACAATACGCACATCTCCACTGCTACCGGTTTATCCCCGTTTGAGGTATGTCACGGCTTCCAACCCTCTCTCCTCCCAGACTCTCACCCGGATCCTCTCATTCCTTCTGTGCAGGGCCACCTTCGGAGGATTCGCCGAATCTGGACCTCCACTCGCAGCGCCCTCCAGAGGACTGCCGCTCAGAACAAGGCTCGGGCGGACAGGAAGAGGATCCCGGCGCCCACGTACACTGCAGGTCAGAGTCTGGTTGTCTGCTCAGGACTTCCCCTTCAAGTCAGCTAATCGCAAATTAGCCCCCAGGTTCCTGGGTCCCTACGAAGTGGAAGCCGTGATCAGCCCCACCACTGTCCGCCTCAGATTACCCTCCAACTTCAGGATTCACCCGGTATTTCACGTCTCTCAAGTCAAACCCGTTCACACCAGTCCCCTCAATACTGACACTCTGCCTCCCCCGCCCCGCATCATAGATGGAAATCCCGCCTTTACCGCTCGTCGGATCGTGGGAGTCCGTCCTCGGGGCCGAGGTCGTCAGTACCTCGTGGACTGGGAGGGATATGGCCTCGAGGACCGGTCTTGGGTTCCCCGGTCCGCCATACTCGACCCAACCCTCATATCCGACTTCGAGAGATCCTCTGCTTCCACATCAGCAACTGTTGCCGCCGCCTCCACCTCCACCTCCTCCATCCTTGCCAGGCCCTCCTCCGCCCCGTCTCAGTATAGCGCCCCTACTAACCGTCTTTGTTTTTCAGGTGTGGGAGCTCTGGGTCGGCCGCCAGGAGGCGACCATTAAGGGGGGGGGGGGTACTGTCAGGATCTCTGCTGCTGGTGGGTGTGGTGGTTCTGTGTCTGCACTAATTGTTTTGCAGGGCGTGGCAGCAGTTCATCAGAGGATACAGGTGTGGATCGTTACCCAGCTCAGGAGAGCTGGGTATTTAAGCAGAGGAGGAATCACAGACAGACGCCAGTTTGTTCCACTAACATCTCGTGGTAACAGAGTGGCCAGAGATTATTAATGACAGTTGTATTGTTAGCTGTGACTAACCTGCCTTCTCCTCCCTTACTCTCAGTCCCGTGTCCTGGAGCGTTCCTCCAGTTTCCGGTGCCTCTACGTGGTCAGCCACCACCGTTACAACGGACTGGCTCTCAACGGTTCTCCTGCTCAAGTTGCGGTATTACGCGACAGGCTCTTTCCCTGGCTTCCTGTCTGTCTCTGGTCTCCTCTGATCCACACCTCACCGGTCACCGCGCTGCTGTCACTCCTGCCACAGTTACGTCTGTGCAGACAGCCCCTGGAGCCGGACACCATAAACCAACGTTCGGACAGCTTGGATCATCACCCCCTGCGGCAGCACCTCCGGATCCCTCCTCACGACAGCACGGCTTCTCGTCACCGTGAGTTTAAAGAGCACGATCCCCGCACACCGCAGCTGGTATCTCCACCTGTCACTAACGTCTCTCTCTCTCACAACCAGGACCGTTCCTGCCCCGCACCAGTTCCCGTCCTG
>SSNP01000180.1:22444-34093 GCA_006937955.1 Pachypanchax playfairii | reverse complement strand
ATACAATAACAAACTAGTCTGTCGTACACAGAAAGTATCCAGGGTTTGTTCAAAACTTCATGTATTTTTTAGAAGTAACTTAGAAAACTGAGTTTATGACTAAAGTTCAATAAAGTTGTTGGAGCCCAACAAGTTTCACACCATGAAGGATTACAGATCAATTTAAGATGTGAAGTGAAGCTCAGACCTTCTCAGGAGGCTCCTGATGGATTATTACTGCTTTGAACATCTTCAGTTTGGAGAAACTGAGATTAGTTCCAGCTTCACTAACAAGCTAACAGCAGTGGGTTTTTATTTTATTACACCATCGTTAGTTTGACATTATGCAGAAACATCATGACATCTACCTGTGGTCTTCACCTCACTCAGACTAGCTGTTAGCTTGTGTGTCTGGTTAGAACTAACCTGTTTAAAGAGTTCTCTACAACAGGAGAGTCTGATATAGAATGTGTGTTAGTGATGAACAGGAGATCTCTAGTCTGACTGAAGTCCTGCACAAAACTTTTATCTGCAACATGAACAGTTTTCATCACCTTCCTGCAGGTACATCACAGCCTGAGAGTAGTTCTGCAGGGCATGGTGTGTCCTCCCAAGGCTTCCATAGGCCAGAGTTTTAGCCATCAGATCGTTAGTTTGCGCTGCCACACTGAGGTGCTGTTCCTGAAAGACCACGGCTCGCTCGTAGTTACCCAGAGCTTCATAGGTCAGGCCCAAGTTTCCATAAGCTCGACCCTGTCCTCGTACACATCCTATCTGCTCAGATATGTCCAACGCCCTCTGGTGCCACTGCAGGAGGACACGATAAATACTTTAGTTCCATCAGTTTCCATCTCTTCTTATTATATGAAGCTGATATGAATGACTGGAATCAGAATACTAAAATAAAAACATATTATGAATCAGCACCAACCTGTAGGGCGGTTTCATTGTCTGCCATCAGCTGATAAATACCTCCGAGTGCATCGCTTGCCTCAGCCTCAAGGGATCTGTCCTGTTAGATCAAACAGGGTTTATTACAGCGTCTGTCCACAAATAAATGAGACATTGGTGACCAGATAAGATCCTACCCCTGCTGAGCGTGCAATGTTCATCTGGTGCTCCAGACAGGAGAGCGCCTGCTCGTAGTGTCCCAGCTGACTGTGTAAGGTGCCCAGCTCGCCATACGCCTGAGCTTTACCTCCTCCGTCCCCCCCGAGTTCATGAGCCACCACCAGCCGCTTCTCAAAGCAAACCAGTGCTTGCTGGAGACTTCCCATGGACCTGCAGACAGAGGAGGACGAACAGGGACATAACCACAACTACTCATAAAGTAAACTTTATGCAACGCAGAACAAGAATGATTCTGTATTAGGAGAACGTATGAAGGAACCTGACCAAACAGAACCAAACAGGACTGGAAGCCTCATGTGTTTAAGTCGTGGTTTTCTTTTCATTCCCTGGTGTTGAAGTTTACTGTCTTACAGAGATTCAAACTGACCTTCTTTTCCAGAGTTTCACCCTCAAAACCTGAGAAGCTCAGGTGTGATGCATGACAGGAGGATCTGAATCAGTACAGCTGATAGACTTTGTGTTAAACAGGTGGAGGTGACGCGACCAATCAAGGGAACAGAGGAAAAGGTCATGTCAGCACAAACAGGAAATAAAATCAAAAGGTAAATTAATAAAGTTAAAACTAGGAGCTGATGAGAATTAACCACAGAATCCCAGAACCTGTAATTACCATCAAACAGGTTTGATTAAGGCCTTTAGAGGTTTAGGATGACATGAACTTATTGTTGTTTACTTCCTGTAGTAACTGTCTGTGTTCTGACTTCTAGTTTAATCCTGGATGTTCTCAGTGGTCCGAGACATAAATACTGCAGTCTGAAGCTGAAATGACATCAAGTTAAAACTCAACATGCAAATGCAAAATGTCCTCAGTTGATAAGGGTTGAACAGAAAACAGTGAGACCCCAGGAAGAGATTCCTCACCTGGTTAGTAACCAAAAACCCAGTTTATGATATCAGAATCTTTATACACTCTCTCTGTTTCAGATTGAAACTCATGTTAAAGGAAGTAATCTGATATTTTCTGAGCACATCTTTCCAGCAGAGTCAACCAGGTGACTTTCACCCACCTGTGAGCATTGCCGAGTCCTTTATAGGCTCTCTCTTGGTCCTGGACATGATTGAGACTTTGAGCCACCGTCAGGTACTTCTCGTAGTACTGAATCGCCTCCTCGTAGTCGCCCAGAGCGTTGTAGCAGTCTGCCAGGTTCCCGTAGGCTCGTCCTCTGTCCAGCAGACCCTCAGTGCTACTCAGCTGCTGCAGCATGGCCAACTGCTGCTCAAAGTATCCGATAGCTTCCTCAAGAACCCCCATGTTCATCTTGGTGATGCCCATGTTTCCATGGACCTGGGCCTCTAAACGGGCATCCCTGATCTCCTGTGCCAGACCCAGCTGGGTCTCATAGCACTGAAAGGCTGTACTGTAGTCTCCCAGAGCCATATGGACTGCTGCCAGGTAGCCGAGGGCCCGACACTCCCCCTGCCGGTCTCCCAGGTCTTTACAGACTGTCAGTTCCTGACTGTGGAAGGACAAGGCTGCATCCAGCTGGCGAAGGAGCCTCAGGAGGAGAGATAAGACAATGAGATGAAATTAGAAAAGTGATGAAGAGACTGATTTATATACACTCAGGGGCGGACTGAGACAAGAATTCAGGCCGGGAATGTTGACATCATCCCAGACCACCACCACCCAATTAATACAAAACACCAAGAGTGAGTTTGGTTGTATGTGTCAGGTCTTGGGGTTTTGGTTGTGTATCTATGATTTCTTGTTGTAGTTTTAGTCCAGAGCTTATCTGTGATTTTGTGTTGATTTCTCAGTTCCTCGTGTTCCCACGTCCAGTCTGTTGTCTTGTCTGATTTCCCTGTATTTACAGTAGGTTCAGCTTTTATCTTTTGTCCTGGTACTTGTTTCCTGTTTTGCTTTTATTTTGGTATTGTCTTCCTCTTCCGGTTTCCCGCTGTGTATCTTAGGTTCCTTGATTATTTCATTAGTCCTCAGTGTTTTCAGCTTCTGTGTTTGTGTCCAGGTGTTTCTAGTTAGCTCATTAGTTCAGTTGGTATTTAAGTAGCAGAGTTGTGTGTGTTCTTTGTGAGTTCATGTTATGTTCCCATGAGACCGCCTCTGGACTTTGCTGGTTGTATGATCAGTTTTTTTTTTCATCCAATCGCCGCTCCTCCTGTAAGTCTGTTGTTTTATTTATTAAATCAGTTAAACTGCAGGTTTTTTGTTGTTGAGTCTCTCTCCTGCACTTGGGTCCAGCCTTACAACCACTAAACCTAACAGTATGATTATTGATGTAAGAGTGTAAAATAATAAAACAAAAGCTACACATGCATCCACACACAGCTTGTTCTGTTTCTTTCCTCTATGAAATAAATATTTTGTTCTCCTGTAATTACCTGCTCAAATCACATAAACTGAAATTATATTTAATCTACTACTAAACTGGTAAATATGCAGGCTACACATTTAGTAGTAGATTAAATATAATAGTTCACACCATCATCCACCTAAACCTGAGACTGATGCTACAATGCAGTTATTACATGATGAAAAAGACCCTAAAATTAAATTTAAACCTATTTTCCCATAATATGAGCTGTAGTAAGATCAAGGGAAGATAGTTATGTGTACTGTGTCTTGTGTAGTACTACAACATGTAATGGTATATTTATGACCCATTTTATTAATAAAACATCATTAGATTGAAAATAGCCCTTAATCCAAATCAATTTATGTAGCTGATTTAAGCTAGTTAAGATTGACTTATTTAAGGCTGCTAAAAAAAAATAAAAACATCCATTTCTAATCTAAGAAATCTAGTATAAAAAACGTGAACCATTTTATTGACACTACACCTGACCTAGATGAAGCAACTGAATATTTCTCTGTTATATTTTTTCAGTGTTGTAATTTGTAGACGGTCCCTGCACCTTCGCGCACCATCGGGACTGAATAGAGACTGATGAAAGTCTCCCAGCGCGCAGGACAGGTCATTTAGAAGAAAATACGATTCTAGCTTGTAGTCTACCTCGCTGTGATGCACTGAGGTGTCGGTTTAGTAAAAGCAGTTATTGATCTGGAAAAGTCGAATCTGTGAATGTTTTTCTAACTTTACAGAAGTTTGATCCTCTCTGCTCTGCTTCCTCTTCCCTGGGTGACACCTCTTCATTTTAGAGCGAAAGGTGTGGAGGGAGGGGAGGGAGGGAGGGAGGGAGGGAGGGGAGGGGGGTGACTGTGCTCTCATGCTCTCTTGATGCATCTCAGTGAGCATCATCGGAGCAGATGGTCTAATGAGCCGCACGACGGGTAGATTGTTTATTTAAGAATCAAGCTCCACCTGATCCAAACACCAGCGGACCATTTCAGCAGCCAGGCCACCGGGATTCCTCCCGGTATTCCCGATGGTCAATCCGCCTCTGTATACTTCTGTTTGTACGTATAATCAGATTTATTTTAGGTATCATCTAAAACTTATGAAGCATTTTGTTAATTGCATGTTATTTTAAACGTGCTATATAATTTAATTTTACATGTCCTGAATCTGTGTTCTAGTGTTTATTTATTTATTATTTTTCTGTCTTCCTGTTGGAACTTTGTCAGGTAATTGCAGCATGTTGAATTCCGGTCAGTTTTATGCTGAAACCAACTTATTTTTCCACTCTGAGTTTTACTTTCAGTCAGTTATCAGCTCACTATCTTCTTCTCTGTGTTTCACTCCATGTTTACTAGTTTGTTTACACCAGATTCCCATCAGCCCTTTAGTTTATTGTTTTCTTTTCTTCCTAGTTCTTCACTTGTTTGTCTCAGGACTTGTACTTACATTATTTACTATCTATAATGGACACTGATAGATTTTAATCGACTGATTTAACTAATGTCCATATTTAAATACTATTTTTCCGACACAGTTTCTGCATCTTGAGCCAAAAGGATTTTCTTGAAAACTGTGACAGTCATAAGAAATACAGACACTATTTTCCTTCCTGTTGGCCCAAAGAACACTGATACTGCTAATGTGAGCCAAACCTGCTGAGATATACTTCTGTATTACCTGTGAACTGATCCCAGAGCAGCGTAGGCATTAGCCTCCATCTTCTGATTGCTGCTTTGTTTAGCCAGGGTCAGCTGCTGCTGGTAGAACTTCACTGCTTCTGTTAAATCCCCCCGACAGACGTAGACATCTCCAAGGTTCCCAAAAGCCCTGAAAACTGCCTGATGATAGACATAAACACATCACAGCTGATTAGGATCTTAGTTTTTCTACAGGACAACACGTCACAGCTGACTGACAGCAGACCTGTGTGTTATCCAGAGCTTGTGCTAAAGAAAGCAGGTATCTCTGACACTCCTCTGCTCTGCTGTATTCTCCCAGAGCTTTGTGAGCCAGACCGAGGTTACAGTAGGCTTTCGCTTGTGCTAATCTGTCCTGAAGGTCTTTAGCCAGGGCCAAGTCCTGTTCATAACACCTGTAAACAAAACATGTCTGTCATTTTATTTTGCTGGCAGCATAAAGCACTTGGTTCTATGTTTCTTTGTGTAAGAATAAATCCTCTTGGCTCCGATTATCATACAAACATCATTTTGTGGATGGGTTTAGTCTCTGACCTGACTGCATCTCTGTACTGTCCCAGGCAGTAGTGAGCATAGCCAAGGTTGTGGCAAACCCTCCCCTCTCCCTCCAGGTCCTGCAGGTTCACGGACAAAGCCAGGTACTGCTGGTAGTAAGGTAACGCCTGAGCATATTCACCTCTCCAGTTGTGGAAGTTACCCAGGTTTGCTGCATTAAAGATCAGACGAGCAGAGAAAACATTTTCATCTTGTTTTATTAGAATCATTTGAGTCTCTTTCATGTTTTTTCTGGCTTGCCTAAAGCTCTGGCTTCACTCTGAGTGTCTTGGAGTTCTCGTGCGATGGTCAGGTGGTGACGGTAATGCTGCAGCGCCTGATCATGAGCTCCCAAAGCCTGATAGGCCACAGCAAGATTACCGTGTGTGGAGGCCTGCGACTGACGATCGTTCACCTGTTGAACAAAAACACCCACAATGCACCACTGTTTCTCACACTGATGATGTCATGAATGCGAGACATGTAGGAATTCACCTCCAGAGAGATTTGCAGTTCTTGTCGGTGGTATCGTACTGCCTGATCATAGTTACCCAGTGCATGATAGGCATTGCCCATGTTCCCGTAGGCTCGGCCCTGTGCAGCATAGTCCCCGAGCTCCTGGGCTAGAGACAAGTGGGCTTTGTGGAGCTTCAGCGCTGTTTCATACTCCCCTTTCATCTGATGGATGATACCTAGAACAGAAGAGAAGGAAGGACAGTGGTAACATGTTTTACATGTTAAAGTGTTTTTATTTTGTACTAGAATAACAGCTGTAATTACACAGATGGGTAAAAAGGTTGTCCACCTCTGGTCTATAGCTTCTCAGTATCTCTGTCAGATCCTCCTGTTTTACACCTTGTTGCTTGTGTTCCAGTGTTCAGACAGGTATCTCTCTGTGTTAGTTTGTTTTTCTTTCCTTCATTAAAACTCTTGTTCTGAAGTTCTGGTGTCTCATCCTGTCTCTCACGTCCAAATTCTCACCAATTCTGAGACTCAACTAAACGTTACAGCTAGTTTATCAAACTATGAACTGGTTATAAATGCACATCAAACTGCTGCACATGAGTGGGGAGCAATTAACATGTTAAACTGTCACATAAAGAGATGTAAATATCTCACATATAAACATCTGATTATTGGTAAATGTGGTTTTCAGGCCTGGATAAAGATACACATGCAGAACATTAAATAATTCATAAGTCACAGTACGTAAAGTCAGCAAGTCTAATAATATCTGCGACTGAGGCTCCTCAGCACTATGCAGAGATCACTCTCAAACCCGCTGGCTGTTCCAACTTCTCCTATGAGGAACTTTGATACCAACAACAACTCAGTTTATAGAAGAAAATCAGGAGAAGATATCCAAGCTAAAACATTGTTAAAGAGTCCATTTCATACACATTTCAGGACTTTGTGGTTATTTCTTAATTATTAACCAGTAATATGAAACATTTTATATCTAAAAAATGTCAGGAAACACTGATTAACAGACCTTTCCATCTGTCTGCATTAACATTTGGCTGGTTCCGTCAGGCTTCAGGTTTCAACTCATTAAAATTCATTATGTGAATTTGCTGTTCTCAGATTGGTTAACAAACTAGCCTATGAGAGCACGACTTCCTGTTTCCTGCCCCGCTGCACATGGCAACAGCACATGTAGTCTCTTCTGGTTTGATACGTGTTTTGTTTGTTTGTTTTTGTTTGATTTTAATGTGTGTTTTAATTGTAGTTTTTTATTAATATTTTTATGTTCAGCACTTTGGTTGATTGTAATGCCATGTTTTAAAAAAGCTGAAGTGGTATGGTATGCTAACAGCTTTTAGCTAGCAGCATGCTAGGCGTGAATTCAACTGCAGGAGCTGATGAATACTAACGAACAAAGGAGTTGTGATGAAACAGATAAAGGCCGTTCGGACTCGGGAGAACTCGGGTTTTATCACCACCTGCGTAGTTTGAGAGATAAAAACTGAAAGAGAAGTTGTTGACCTGTTTTCACACCCACTATGAAGGTAAGAACACCTGTGGAGCTAAAATATTCAACAGAAACCTCAGAAAAACTGTTTTTAATGGAAGGAACTCTTTAAGATATCTGAGAATAATTCTAAATTCATCTTCTACAAAACTGTGGGGTCGAACTACCTGACGGGGTCGAACTACCTGTCGGGGTCGAACTACCTGACCGGGTCGAACTACCTGTCGGGGTCGAACTACCTGACGGGGTCGAACTACCTGTGAACTACCTAACATCACAGATAAGGGGACAAGGAAGTCCTCCAGAAACCAGGATCTACAGACATTGAGGCAGGTCCTGATGAGTCTGGTAGTAAGAACATAGTGTCCTACCTGTAATCAGTCTGACTAAAGGAGGAGAAGCTGCTTATTGAGACATGAAAGTTATCAACTCAAGTCGAGCTCCCTGAGACTGGGAATCCATAGACTAGTGATCCACTAAACCACTAGAGTAATTAAACAGAACCAACAAAGATCCAGGATCACGTCAGAAAGAAACCCAAGAACAATAAAATACCACGCAGGTGAAACCCAGTGTTGTTATATGTATATTTATATTATTAAAAAACATCATGTCACATTAACAGAAACTTCCTTTAATATAATGACATTATTCATTTATCTGTCCTTGTTCTAACATGTTTGAACTGATTAATGTATCTTATTATTTATTTATCATGAATTTACTCTCATGTTAGTGAACGATCATTTATATAACAAGATACTCACTCGTAGAGTTCAGACCTCCAACAAGCACCTCCGTTCCTCCATATTGGAAATACACTATTTCCCTAAATACTGAATCACAAGTGTTTTGTTGAATGTTTTGGTTAAGCAGCATCAGCTGTGTGACATCACCATCAGAAGTTCCTTCATCTCTTTGTACTGTCAGAACTTAGCATTTCACCCAGTTAGCATCTATTAGCTGGTATGTTGCATTATTTAAAGTTACACACTGTTAAACAAGCTAACAGCTTCAGAGAATATTCCTGAAGTGTTCAGATACACGAAGACATGCAAAACATATCCAGCACATTACGTTGTATCACCGAACATGAAGCTCCTCCACATGTTCGGGTTCCTGTGCACGTTGTTGATCTCTTACATCCCAGATTAGAAGGAACTGCATTTGGAGATGGTGTTATAGTGTTAACACTCACCATGTGATGCTTATCAGGTGCTCGTCAGCGACCTGACTGTCAGCACCTGAAGTACCTGAGGCCCTAAAGTTGCTGTTTTTCATGGGCTGAAGCCAGACTCTGCTGCTCACCCCACATGTGCATTTGGCACCAGTTAAGAGGGAAATAATCAGGCTTTATATTGTATAAAGTTTATTACAAGAAACATTATTAATGTGAAACTAATTAATGTTTGAAATGAATTCCTTACTTTTTGTGATTAGTTTAAATGTAGCACAACGTGTCTGAAGGAAACTGAGTTAAGAAGATTACAGAGGAGTCTGCAGAGTTGGCAGGAAGATCTAACTCATGTCACTTCGTTAAAAACTCTGCAAGCATCAGGTGTGAGTACACACAAACCTGAGTGTTCTCTAAGATGAAACACACTCGAGTGAGACACAAACAAGCACAGATTCTGTAGTGAGAACAGCAGAATTACCTGGAACATTACCTGAACATTACCTGAACATTACCTGAACATTACCGGAGATCTGATGTCCAGGTGTTCAAGCTTCAAAAGAGTCAAACTTTAACTTAACTCACTCTTATAGGAGAATGAAAAGGTTTAATAAATAAACATGATGATTGAACTGATTACTGTTTACAGTTGATTGAAATGTTTTCATAAAGTTTTATTTGAATCTGGAATATTAAACCTACTTTTTCTGTAAAATGCCTTGAAATGGCTTTTGATATGATCTGATGTTTCATAAATAAAACTGAACTGAATCTTTAACTGTTAAATATCCAGTGTGATCCTGTAAGAACGAGTCAAATTCTGTAAAAGTACCACACAAACCTCCCTGGTACCAGAAAACAAAAAGATAAAAGTAAATACTTTTCTATGAAATAAGTAGTCTGGGATGAGGGATGTATCCTGAACCTGTTGCCCTGACAACACGATGAAGATAAGTGGAAGAAGCTGGATGGATGTGAAGGACTTTTGTTTTTCACCGTCTTCCTGTTTGACAAATCAATGAGATGATTTTTACACACTCAGGTACATTCCAGTTATTGTAATTACAGCTTTAATCAGTCTTAATCAGCGAAGCCTTCACCTCCTCAACATCTCAGGGTTTCAAAGCTATGCTGCTAGCAAACAGCCTTTTCTGTGACATCATGCATTTTCACAGCAAAGGTTCAAAATGCATCCAGTAACTGTGTAAATATCAGGAACTGTCTCATCGTTCTTCACTCACACAGACACTGTGTGCACAATGTAAAGGTGTGCAGCGCTGCATCAGAGACCAGATCCACAGAATGTAAGAAATCCTAAAAAAGGTGGAAAGTGCCTGAAAAGTTGATTTGCTGTCACTTCAAGAAAACAATGATTAATATTTCAAATCCTGAAAGAGCTTCACTGGGCAGCCAGTTGAAATACTTACTTACTTTTGAACTTTAAGATTGCTGCTTTGCAAAATACAATAAAACCTGTATTTTGTTAAATTGAGGTTTCTGCTGTTTTTAGGTTTAAAGATGGAAAGAAGGAAGAAAGAGACCAGAAAAAGAGGAGAGGAGAGAGGAGGGCTGTCAAGTCAGCAAAGAACTGTAATCATCCATAAATGATGACCTGAATCATTGATCTGAACCGCAGTCTGAAGCTCGTCTGTCAGGAGCGCGCCAGCGACTCCAGCTATAGCCTTTTAGTCACACATCAAAGCACCTCCTCTGTCACTGCTGTGTGCACGCTTTGCTCCATCTTACTTCAGATTGGCAAGAAGTACAACTTTGTAGTGGCGACATTCCTTGATTGTCTTTAAACCGGCTCTCGAAGATGAGAAGGTGAATAAAACCAGCAGAGCTGTTCAATGTCTAGAAGTTAAAACCTGTAGAAAGGTGAGTTCAGAGGGGCTGAAGCTGTTCCTTCATCTTCTGCTGTCAGAGATGTCAGTTAGGTGTCTGAGGAGTCTGCACCACCTCACTGCAACACAAGCTGTCAACAACAACACAAACATGCTCACGCAAAGGAAAACAAGTGCTTATAAACAAGTTGTTATCAGAGTCATAGTTCGATTCCTAAACCCGCCCCTCGTTTCTATCTCCTCCTTTGTACAGTCCAATGTTTATACACTGATTATATAAACTACAATCACAACTAAATACATTTTACATGCAGTAAAAATCAACACCTGCTTTACAGTGTAAGGACTGTTTCATCAGTTTATTCTGCAGATGTACGAAATAAAAATGCTGCTAGTGGACGTTTGTGTTCCATTAAATGAATCTGTTCCTGCATAAAATATACGTTACACTGTTTTACAAGTGTTTCATGTTTAAAGTATTTATGTGTTATGTTTATTTTACATCATCTGGTGATTTCACTTTTAAGTAACTGCTGTGTGACAGGACGGCCTGTTCTTTACATTCAGAGTGTAAATGGAAGAGAAGATTTAAAGTAGAATAATTAATGGTCTGGTACAAACAGCTGATCAACCCTTTGATCTACTATTAACCAAAAAGATCTCATTAAGATAAATGATATTAGATGAAGCTGGGATTGAACCACCAACTCCTCACTTAGACTACTACTACTACTACTACTACTACTACTACTACTACTACTACTACTACTACTACTACTACTGTCATTTAGCAGACGCTTTTATCCAAAGCGACTTACATTGAGAGAACATACAAGCAAGAAATCAAAGAGAAGGAAACAATATAAGGAGGCGGACTGTTTGGAGTCCAGTTTAATTCCAACGCTGATACATCAAGTGTATTTTTTTTTTTTTTTTTTTTTTTTTTTTTTTTTTTTTTTTTTTTTTTTTTTTTTTTTTTTTATTATTCTTGTTTTTTTTT
>SSNP01000180.1:3547-21975 GCA_006937955.1 Pachypanchax playfairii | reverse complement strand
AGAGACAGGAGTTGCAGTAGTCGATCCGGGACAAGACCAGGGCCTGGACCAGAAGCTGTGTGGTGTGGTCTGTGAGGAAGGCTCTGATTTTCCTGATGTTGTAAAGCGCGAATCGACATGAGCGAGCTACGGAGTTAACCTGCTCCTTGAAGGACAGCTGGTTGTCCAGTATGACACCAAGGTTTCTGGCGGAGGTTTTGGGGAACAGCGTGATGGAGTCAAGCTGCACGCTTATCTGAGGAGGTAAGGAGTTACTGGCAGGACAGACAATGAGGTCAGTTTTGGACAGATTAAGCTGAAGGTGGCGATCCCTCATCCACGCCGAGATATCTGAGAGGCAAGCAGATATCCGCACTGAGACGGATGTATCGTCTGGAGGGAAGGAGAGGAGGAGCTGAGTGTCGTCAGCGTAGCAATGGTATGAGAAGCCATGGGAGCGAATGATCTCGCCTAATGAGGTGGTGTATAAAGAGAAGAGGAGAGGACCAAGGACCGAGCCCTGCGGGACACCCGTCGCCAGCTCATGCAGACTGGACATCTGTCCATGCCACGAGACTCTGAAAGATCTTTCCGCAAGGTACGAGGTGAACCACGAGAGGACCGGTCCCGAGATGCCAAGCTTAGATAGCGTCGAGAGGAGAATGAGGTGGTTGACGGTGTCAAAAGCAGCAGACAGGTCAAGGAGTACGAGTACTGAGGAGAGACCAGCCGATCTGGCAACCCGTAGTGACTCTGCAACTGAGAGAAGAGCGGTTTCAGTGGAATGGCCTCGCTTAAAGCCTGATTGATAAGGATCAAGTAGGTCGTTGTCGTGGAGGAACTGTGAGACTTGAGTGAAAACGGCTCGCTCTAGGATCTTGGACATGAACGGTAGGAGCGAGACTGGCCGGTAGTTTCCTACCTGGGCCGGGTCGAGCGACGGTTTTTTCAGCAGCGGAGTGACAGTGGCTTGCTTGAAAACTGAAGGAAAGATGCCAGTTTTCATGGAAGAGTTTATAATGTGGGTTATTGCAGGTTTGACAGCAGGAAGAATGCTCAGCAGGATATCTGTAGGAATCGGATCCAGAGGACACGTGGTTGGATTAGATTCCACTACGAGTCGGGAGACTTCGTCCTCATTCAGTAAGCGGAAGGAGCAGAGCGATTGACCGGAGGAAGGATGGACCAGACTGGGATTGTCAGGCTCAGAAAACTGATTTTTAATGGAGGCGATTTTGTCGGTGAAGTAGGTGGCGAACATGTCTGCAGTCAGCCCGGTGGGTGGCTGAGCAGGTGGAGGACGGATAAGAGTACTGAATGTCTTGAACAGTTTTCCCATGCTAGGAGCATTTTGGATTTTGTTTTGGTAAAAAGCTATCTTGGCAGCCTTTAAGCAGGATGTGAAGCTAGAGAGCTTTTGCTGGTATTCGGACAAGTCAGAGAGATTTTTGGATTTGCGCCATTTCCTTTCAGCTGCTCTCAGACCAGCTCTGTGATCCCTCAGAGTGTCTGTGAGCCAGGACCACTGAGTCTAGGACCACTAGACCACAGACACTAAGGTTTTATCTTATCTTACACATAATGAGGACGATGAAGCATTGGATCACGTTTCCAAAACTTTCAGCTGCAAATAATTTAAACTTATTTAGGTGTAATATTTTACAAGACCAATAAAAGATTTAAACACACACAAACTAAGATGAAATCAAGTCAGTTGATTGATGGATTAAATGCTTCCTTTTCATTGTGAACACATCTGTACAGTGTACGCAGAGTCAGGTTCTTCACCTCTCAGGTATCACTTCGGACTCAGAAACCAAAACCTGCTTAAAAAAACATGAATGTTGATTGTCCAGAGAGGCACTGCTGCAGTCATGTGATAGGGATGTGAAGGAGGTAATGTGCCGTCGTGGATGTTGTACCTACAGTGTTTACAGGTTTAATACCAAGTTAGACTCATAACTGTATTAAGAAGATGTTTATCAGTCAGTTTTGTGCTTAGAATGCAGATCGTTTCAAACCAAGTTGTCCAGGAATGAGATGAGAACCCAGTCAGTCGATGGAGTCCTGGTGGCGACAGCTGAGACAAAGTGGGTCAATATTTAAGAGAAGACTCAGATAAGACCTGAGAGGTTTAATGTATGACAACATAAGCATTTCCTTCAGCCAGTACCTTTTTCTTTTCTTTGTTTGATTATTATTGTTTCATGTTTTCTGAATTGTGGTTGTATTTAATTAACAATTGAAAGCTAATTAAATAAATATCAAATTTCAGAAGTTCCTGTATGAAGATACAGACTGAGAAAAGACTTGTACATCTATTAGTTTATCATCTGGGGGTAAAAAGACCAGGTGGTTGTTGATGACTGGGCAATAAGATGCAGCAATGTGGTACTTCATGCTAGAGGTCAGCATAAAAACTAGAACTAAAGCCCTCCAGTAGAACAAGGAGCAGAACATCATACGACCCCTACCAGCCTTTTCATGATAAATCATTCAAGACACGGTCAAGTTCACTTTGAATGTTCCACCACTTTATAACAGAGTGAAAGTAAATACACTGTGTTTTCATCCATCCATCCATCCATCCATCCATCCATCCATCCATCCATCCATCCATCCATCCATCATCCATCCATCCATCCATCCATCCATCCATGCTTTTTGATAAGAGGAGCCGTGTCTCTACTCCCCCTCCTTCCCCCTGAGGTCGTCATGTAAATTCAAAGGTTGAGGTTGAGAAACTTTTGAAACAAAGCTTCTTTCAGAAGTCCCTCAGTTTGTGTCCCTGATCTTGTTCTTTCAGTCATCAGCTAGATAACAGCTGGAACATGGATCAGTAGATTAAAACTTAATCTCTCAGCCTCGTTCTTTAACACCACAGATCTCATAATTAACTTACCTATGAATAAATGCTCAAGGTTCCTCATTTCTGCTTCAAATTAATCAGTTTAAATAAGAACTTTTCACGTCAGCTCAATAAACAGGTGCCAAATTAAATATTTCTTTGACCTGATTTATTTTTACTGCTGTATGAGCACAACATCTCAGACTTGTCAGACATCCTACTACCACCAGCCTGACAGTCAGACTTACCCAGGTTGGAAGAGGCTCGCCCCTGTGCTGCTCTGTCCTGCAGCTCCTGAGCAATATCCAGCTGGTTTTGGTGGTACTGACGTGCCCGATCCAAGTCCTGATGATTGGCACAACACAGACGTAATTAGAGTTTAATAATAACTGTTATACAGTGTTTAGATGATATTACACCAACCTGCATGCATCGAGCGGCGTGTCCCAGACCAGCATACGCTCTCATCTCAATTGGTTTATCTTCCAGCTCCTGTGCCAACTCCAACACCCTCATATGGTAAGATACGGCTTTATCAAAGTCCCGCTGAGAATGATAAGCACTGCCCAAGTTGCTGTACGCTCGCGCCTCCTCTCGCTGGTTCTCTAAAGTCTGTCAAATTCCTCATTGTTACACTAATACACAGGTAATGAGCACGAAATTTAACACACATTTTAAAAAAGCTCAGAAACTGTCCTTTAGATCAAATGTATCATAAACTTCAGATCAGACTTCAAGATTCAAAAAGTCATGAGTCTCTGCTACAATAAATACAACTGGAATCAGTTTACATGCATATCAATATGCTCCACCATATTCAGTGTAAAATCCCTCTTTACNCTTAGCGATGTCTAAATGCTGCTCATGACACGTCACAGCGTTGATGAAGTCTCCCAGTGCTGTGTAAACAGCGCCCATGTTGCCCAGCTGGCGAGCCTCGGACAGCGGACACTGCGTCTGGCGAGCCAGCAGCACACACTGTTTGTGGCTGGCCAGCGCGTTGGGATAGTCGCCGATGGCTGAGTACACATGGCCCAGACTGTTGAGAGCAGCAGACGCAGCCTGGAAACACACACACACAACAAATACTGAAAAAGATCCAGAAAGCAAAGAAAGTAGTGTAACCATCCCAAACATGCCTAAACAGTCGAGTTGTACACGCTGATATACAGACGAAGGTTTTAAAATTAAAAAATGATGCTCATCATATCCATATGCAGCAACAATGTTCCATATTTACACATTTACTTCATCTTATTTCCTGTAATTATATTGTTTTTCTATAATAAGTTGTGCAAACGTGAGCCAAACAGACCTGATTCTAATTCTTAAAACAACATGTGCACACGTAACTTAAAACATCAAATGTGTTTTAAAGGAAACACATACTCAAGTTTTGTTTTCAAAATGACTTTCAGGGTTTTTATATATTATAAATAATCTTATTGGCATAAAACAAGACTGAAGTTTGGAGGCAAAGAAGCTGTTAGTGAACATTTTCTCCAACGTGGTAAAATTTACTTCAATCTTTTAATTTTACTGATTTGAATTCAGTCTGATTAAACAATTAAAAATCTGAACATATTTGCTGTAGATGTAATTTAAAGGGAAAACAGTGAATGGAATGTTCTTTGATTTCTCTGGTGTATTTAACACAATTCAGCCTGTTTTACTGTGTAAAACCCTCCAGAAGACGCAGGTGGATGCCTCCACCATCACCTGGATTAAAGACTACCTCACAAACAGACTGAGAGTTGTATGTCTGATCAGGTGATCAGCAGCACAGTACATTCATCTGACTGCTACCAGACTCCTGCAGGCTCCGCCCAAATCTGTGAAATCAACCTCATCATAATTATAAACCACCATCAACTTCTCTCCTGATGTTCGAGCATTTCTGTTCAGATAAAACAGAAAAGTTTAATATTTTCCTCTTATTTTGCTTCTGATACACAATACCGAATTACCAACAATACAAGTAAATTAACTTAAAAACTTTATTTATAGAAACCTTCAAGGTTTTATCTGTTTTTCTACAATAACATAAAATCAACAGATTTTGTAAATATTTATTAAATAAAAAAGGATTTATAAATTATTTTGTGTGAAGATAACACGCCTTAAACTTGCTTCTATGAACAGAGGTGATGTTAAAAAGGTCAGTAAGATCTTAGACAGTGATGCTGTGGTGTTTTAAGAAGATGTGTGAATGTTCATGATTTTTTAAAAGATTTTCTTCCTTTTATCAAGAATATATTGTTAGAATTGATGTTTTGCCATATTTCCTGTCATTTACAGACACGCTGCTGTAAAATAACTGTGAAAAAAAGAGTTTCAAAGGAAATACTGTTTGTCAGTTTTAACAGCTGATGCTAAAACACATAATTTTAAATCAAACCCCTAATGACCCTTAAAACTGTCACAGAAACAGCCAATCTGACCTTTAGAGGAATCCACCACTTCTATTTAACATTAGAACATCCTGCTCTTTTCATCTGTGCTGATGTGTGTTCGCTGGTCTGTCACACATCTAAAACCTCAGTCCCCACCATGGTAATGACTTCAAACATATAAAAACCAGGTGACAGAGCTACAGCCAAATTCTAGGTAGGAAAGGGACATTTAATAAATGAGGAGGAGGCCTCGGTGTGTACAGTCAGCTGGCTAGACAAGTGTTTGATTTCCCTCAAGGACACATTTCTTCCTGCTCCAGAAAACAAATCTAATCACATTCTGTCAGAACTCGGAGCTGCAACACTTTATGTCTGTGTTGTTTATTTATTTACCTGAGAAAAACAAAACACTGAGAAAAGAGAAATGTTCAGGAGACATAAAGAAAGTCCACCAGGATGCTGTTCATGGACTTCAGCTCAGCATTTAACACCATCCGCCCAGAAGTCCTCCAGTCCAAACTGTCCCAGCTCTCTGTCCCAGCCTCCACCTGTCCAAACTGTCCCAGCTCTCTGTCCCAGCCTCCACCTGTCCAAACAGTCCCAGCTCTCTGTCCCAGCCTCCACCTGTCCAAACTGTCCAAGGTCTCTGTCCCAGCCTCCATCTGTCCAAACAGTCCCAGCTCTCTGTCCCAGCCTCCACCTGTCCAAACTGTCCAAGGTCTCTGTCCCAGCCTCCACCTGTCCAAACAGTCCCAGCTCTCTGTCCCAGCCTCCACCTGTCCAAACAGTCCCAGCTCTCTGTCCCAGCCTCCACCTGTCCAAACAGTCCCAGCTCTCTGTCCCAGCCTCCATCTGTCCAAACAGTCCCAGGTCTCTGTCCCAGCCTCCATCTGTCAGGGGATCACTAACTTTCTGATAGATAGGACACAGTAGATGAGGCTGGAGAAAATAATATCCAGCACATGGACCATCAGCACCGGCGCCCCCCAGGGATGTGTCCTGTCCCCCCCANCCCAGCTCTCTGTCCCAGCCTCCACCTGTCCAAACTGTCCCAGCTCTCTGTCCCAGCCTCCACCTGTCCAAACTGTCCCAGCTCTCTGTCCCAGCCTCCACCTGTCCAAACTGTCCCAGCTCTCTGTCCCAGCCTCCACCTGTCCAAACTGTCCCAGCTCTCTGTCCCAGCCTCCACCTGTCCAAACTGTCCCAGCTCTCTGTCCCAGCCTCCACCTGTCCAAACTGTCCCAGGTCTCTGTCCCAGCCTCCATCTGTCCAAACAGTCCCAGCTCTCTGTCCCAGCCTCCACCTGTCCAAACTGTCCAAGGTCTCTGTCCCAGCCTCCACCTGTCCAAACAGTCCCAGCTCTCTGTCCCAGCCTCCACCTGTCCAAACTGTCCAAGGTCTCTGTCCCAGCCTCCACCTGTCCAAACTGTCCCAGCTCTCTGTCCCAGCCTCCACCTGTCCAAACTGTCCCAGCTCTCTGTCCCAGCCTCCACCTGTCCAAACAGTCCCAGCTCTCTGTCCCAGCCTCCACCTGTCCAAACAGTCCAAGGTCTCTGTCCCAGCCTCCATCTGTCCAAACAGTCCCAGGTCTCTGTCCCAGCCTCCATCTGTCAGGGGATCACTAACTTTCTGATAGATAGGACACAGTAGATGAGGCTGGAGAAAATAATATCCAGCACCCGGACCATCAGCACCGGCGCCCCCCAGGGATGTGTCCTGTCCCCCCCAGCATGTGTCCTGTCCCCCCCCCAGGATGTGTCCTACCCCCACCCCCCAGGGATGTGTCCTGTCCCCCTGCTATTCTCCCTCTACACCAACAGATGCTCTTCCAGTGATCCATCCGTTAAACTCCTGAAGTTCACAGACACAACGGTCATCGTTCTCATCAGGGACAGAGATGAGTCTGCTTACAGACAGGAAGTGTACCAGCTGGTCCTCTGGATCAGTCAGAAACAACTAGACCTCAACACTCTAAAAACTGTGGAGATAGCAGTGGACTTCATGAGGAGCGTCCACCTCCATCCCCCATTATCATACACAACACACCTGTAACTATGGTGGACAGGTTCAGGTTTCTGGGGACCAGCATCACTCTGGACCTGAAATGGACAGCCAACATACACTCACCTAAAGTATTATTAGGAACCCCATACTAACACGGTGTTTGACCTCCTTTCACCTTCAGAACTGCCTTAATGCTACAGCATAGATTCAACAAGGTGCTGGAAGCATTCCTCAGAGAGTTTGGTCCATATTGACATGATGGCATCACACAGTTGGCGCAGATTTGTCGGCTGCACATCCATGATGCGAATCTCCCGTTCCACCACATCCCAAAGATGCTCTATTGGATTGAGATCTGGTGACTGTGGAGGCCATTTGAGTACAGTGAACTCATTGTCATGTTCAAGAAACCAGTCCGAGATGATTCCAGCTTTATGACATGGCGCATTATCCTGCTGAAAGTAGCCATCAGAAGTTGGGTACATTGTGGTCATAAAGGGATGGACATGGTCAGCAACAATACTCAGGTAGGCTGTGGCGTTGTAACGATGCTCAATTGTTACTAAGGGGCCTAAAGTGTGCCAAGAAAACATCCCCCACACCATGACACCACCACCACCAGCCTGCACAGTGGTAACAAGACATGATGGATCCATGTTCTCATTCTGTTTACACCAAATTCTGACTCTACCATTTGAATGTCTCAACAGAAATCCAGACTCATCAGACCAGGAAACATTTTTACAGTCTTTAACTGTCCAATTTTGGTGATCTGGTGCAAATTGTATCCTCTTGTTCCTATTAGTAGTGTAGATGAGTGGTACCTGGGGGGGTCTCCTGCTGTTGTAGACCATCCACCTCAAGGTTGTGCGTGTTGTAGCTTCACAAATGCTTTGCTGCATTCCTCGGTTGTAATGAGGTTATTTCAGTTAAAGTTGTTCTTCTATCAGCTTGAATCAGTCGGTCCATTCTCCTCTGACCTCTAGCATCAACAAGCTGCTGCATACTGGATGTTTTTCTCTTTTCACATCATTCTTTGTAAACCCTAGAAATGGTTGTGGGTGAAAATCCCAGTAACTGAGCAGATTGTGAAATACTCAGACCGTCTGGTACCAACAACCATGACACGCTCAACATGGCTTAAATCACCTTTCTTTCCCATTCTGACATTCAGTTTGGAGTTCAGGGGATTGTCTTGACCAGGACCACACCCCTAAATGCATTCAAGCAACTGCCATGTGATTGGTTGATTAGATAATTACATTAAGGAGAAATTGAACAGGTGTTTCTAATTATCCTTTAGGTGAGTGTAGACTCGGTCATTAAGAAGGTCCAGCAGAGGTTGAACTTCCTGCAGCAGCTCATGAAGTTCAACCTGCTACAAGAGCTGCTGGTCCATCACAGTCTGGTTTGGTTCTATAATCAAACTAGACAGAAACAGACTGCAGAGAACTAGAAGGTCTACAGAGAGGATCACTGCCTCTGATCTGCCCTCCATCCAGGACCTGGACTCCTCCATCCAGGACCTGGACTCCTCCATCCAGGACCTGGACTCCTCCATCCAGGACCTGTACTACTCCATCCAGGACCTGGACTCCTCCATCCAGGACCTGGACTCCTCCATCCAGGACCTGGACTCCTCCATCCAGGACCTGGACTCCTCCATCCAGGACCTGTACTCCTCCATCCAGGACCTGGACTCCTCCATCCAGGACCTGGACTCCTCCATCCAGGACCTGGACTCCTCCATCCAGGACCTGTACTACTCCATCCAGGACCTGGACTCCTCCATCCAGGACCTGGACTTGATGTGGGCACCTCAGTAGAAAATAACATGTCAGTCTTCCTAGTGTTAAATAACATCAGATTTTGTCTAACATGAACTAGATGTAAAACACAGAGGGATCATGAATTCTTTCTAGTGAAATCTGCTACATGTAAATTCTTTTGCTTCAGAAACTAAATGATACGTGTAAAAATGTTTATTAGATTTGTCAGAATACTGAGCAGTAGTTTACCTCTGAGTGGTGGCACTAGAATAAACTATATTTAAATATCGCTGCCTATTTTCACATCCACGCCTGCAGTTTAAATATCAGTTCTCTACAGGCTTTGCTTTTGTTTAGACTCACGCTGTCCAGAAAGACTCGCTCAGTACAGAAATACAACACATAGACAACAACCAAACAAACACACAGCAGGAGGTTATAGATTTCTGTTGATGACTGTGTTTGTCAGGATCAGTGTTTTGTGTGCTGTGCATTTTCTGTGTCGGGTGAGTCATCTACTTTCAGAGAAGAGCTACGCTGGAGCGCGAGGTAGATTGATTACACCTGGCGGAGATCAGAGCTGATGAGGAGCAGGGTGCTACTTAAGGATGAAGCAGACGTTCACTCAGCGCCTGGTTGTTAACCTATATGGTAGCCTCTATGTGCCATCCTAGTGATTCATTCCTAGTGATTTTTTCCGAGTTTCTTATTGTGCTTTTCTGAGAGAGTTTTTTCCCTGTGTTCGTTTAACCTGTCGTCTTCAGGATTTTCGTCACCCTGCTCCTTGTGTTCCGAGGATCCTTCAGTGTCCAGCGTCTGATCTCCCTGAGCCCTGTCTACCTCCCTCCAGCGATCTCACCCGACCTGGACTTACCACCTCCCTGCACAGCACCGCACTGGACCTGTCCTCCTCCCGAGAGTTACCAGCGTCAAACTCCTGTGAGTCGTTTCATCTCCCCTCCCCTGCAATATCCTCTGTATATATCTACCGGCTCCTTCACTAACTCTCATCTCCCCTTGCAGTCCCGAGAACCACCTGACGCACCAGATCACCGAGCACATTTTCACTGTACATATAATGTCACTTGTTCACGTGTAAATAAACCTGTTCACTTTTTCACCGGAGAACTGTGTCTGAGTCTGAGTCCAGCATGTGGGTTAACAAACTGACAGAGCCCGTGACAGNTTGTCTAACATGAACTAGATGTAAAACACAGAGGGATCATGAATTCTTTCTAGTGAAATCTGCTACATGTAAATTCTTTTGCTTCAGAAACTAAATGATACGTGTAAAAATGTTTATTAGATTTGTCAGAATACTGAGCAGTAGTTTACCTCTGAGTGGTGGCACTAGAATAAACTATATTTAAATATCGCTGCCTATTTTCACATCCACGCCTGCAGTTTAAATATCAGTTCTCTACAGGCTTTGCTTTTGTTTAGACTCACGCTGTCCAGAAAGACTCGCTCAGTACAGAAATACAACACATAGACAACAACCAAACAAACACACAGCAGGAGGTTATAGATTTCTGTTGATGACTGTGTTTGAGTTGCCTCAGGCTGCACACCTGTGGATCGGAAGCCCAATAATCATCTGTCAACAACAGTCTGTGGTACTTTCACAGCTACACCCCCCATTACCCCCCCCTCCCTCCTCCCCCATGGCAGAGCACAGATACACTGGGTCTGACTGAGAAACAACTTTATCCTGTTTGAGGACATCTATAAGATCTGAGATGAGATACAACTGGGAGTCCATCAGATGCTTTACCCACCCCCCGCGCACACACACACACACACACACACACACACACACACACACACACCCAAGTGTGTTTTGGTATCCTTATGGGGACCGTCCATTGACCTCCATTGATTTTAGTAACTAGATTTATACCTAACCCAAACCCTTTTCCTAACCTTAACCATTACTGATCTATAACTAACCCTAAGACTAACTAAAACTCTATTCACACCATACCTATAAACCTAACCCCTAACCCTAAAAAGGGGAGTCCCCCTCATGGGGACCAGGCTTCGGTCCCCACAAGAACCCTCGGACCCCAGAAAGATAGTAAAAGTCAGGAAACGGGTCCCCAGGAGGTCAGAAATACAAACCCACACACACACACACACACACACACACACACACACACACACACACACACACACACACACACACACACACACACCCCCACAAGTGTGTTTTGGTATCCTTATGGGGACCGTCCATTGACTTCCATTGATTTTAGTAACTAGATTTATACCTAACCCAAACCCTTTTACTAACCTTAACCATTACTGATCTATAACTAACCCTAAGACTAACTAAAACTCTATTCACACCATACCTATAAACCTAACCCCTAACCCTAAAAAGGGGAGTCCCCCTCATGGGGACCAGGCTTCGGTCCCCACAAGAACCCTCGGACCCCAGAAAGATAGTAAAAGTCAGGAAACGGGTCCCCAGGAGGTCAGAAATACAAACCCACACACACACACACACACACACACACACACACACACACACACACACACACACACACACACACACACACACACAGGAGTTTGGATGTGTTCTGTTGCTTTAATCCTGTTTATAATAAACTTCATGCTGGTAAATCTAGTATTAAATGTAAAAAGCTGCACATAAAGTACAAAGACTTACTACATGTGTTATCTTACACCTGTAGGGAAACCTTCATATCCACTAAGACACCAACATACTTCTCTGTCCTTGAGCTTCATGGCCAACACCAGCTGGTTCCTGTGATGCGCCAGTGATTCTCTGTAATTACTTTTAGAGAAGAAAGCAGACCCAAAGTTCCCATGAACACGACATTCACCTGACTGGTCACCTGTTGGTGAAACAGACCCCATGTTAGTCCCTGCAGCTGTCTCTTTTCACATAACACATCATCATCTGGTGTTTTTGTACCTAAAGTCTTTGTCACCTCCAGGTCCTGCTGCATGTAGGCCATGCTCTTCTCCACATTACCTAAAGACCAGTACGCAGAGCTGAGAGCAGAGAAGATGGATCCACGCAACTTCAGTGAGCACGTGCCGATCTTCAGTCCTGCTTCCAGCACCACAGCCGAGGCGCCATGGTAACCGTGTTTCAGCAGCTCTTGTCCGATGACGGACACGACCACAAAGGGGCTTTTGTCCAGCTTCATCTTCTGCAGCTGCTGGTATGTTGGCTCAAGGGTGTCTGCAAAGACGCACGTACAACAGTGAAGAAGAAGAAATCTGTCATCATTCAGTGCAAACATAAATGTGACTTTCTTTAAAGAATATGATCTGGTGTCAGGATGAAACTTCAAAGAAAGAGAAGCATTTCAGTGTTTTTGTCTTTTTACTCCAAAGAAAATAAAAGTCTTAAATTTCCTTTGACTGACTCACATTTTAGAGTGAATATAAAACAGGTAAATAAAACCATAAAATATTCTTTAAAAAACAAACTGTACAGGTCAGCAGCTCAAACCAATTATTATTTATTAACTATCATTAGTGTTTAGTGTAAATCCGTCAGTCTGAAGTAAACCTATTAGTATGAGGTGAAACATGCCGTCAGTCAGCTGTTTCAGGTTGCTGGGAGGGAAACGTGATGTTAATGTCAGATCTGGAGGGAGTTCCAGAGTGATGGAGAGCAGAGAGACATCTGGAACATCTGGGGATTTCAGCACGTCTTGCATTTAGAACAACAAGTTTAAGACAAATATTTTGGCACAAGCACAAATAAATGGAATATTTTTTACCTACTTTGTTTGGTAAAGGTTATTTATAAATTGTGGAACTTAACAACATTAATATGTTAAATGTAGAAGTCTGAAATGGTGCCAAATATGAATAAGATTGGCATAACATCAGAGATGTGGAGAACTGAATCTGTCAGATGAATCTTTAGTCACAAACAAAGAGAGCAGCTCCGTTAGGAACTCGTTTCAAAACAGTATCTAAAAAACATTGTTTATTATTTACAGTACAGCAGTAGATCAGTGTGACATCTATAAAACTTCTTCTATCTTATCATAAGGCAGATAATCAAGAAACGTCCGTAAATTAATAAAACGCAGTCCAACAATAAACAACTTCAATTTAAATGGACTTTTACTTTAATTATCAATTCATGAAAGTTGATTTTATTGATCCGTCTTATTTGGACTTTTGGGTTTTGATATTAGTTGTTTATGTTCTTAGTTAAAATTCTTGTTTTTTATGGATTTATTGTGTGTATTTTATGCTACTGTTCTTAATTTTGGGTTCTATAAAGGATGTTTGTGTGTTCTGTTTAGGACGTTCCTTACAGTCACATGATCGTTTACCAGTTTTAACTTTATGAATTGGTTCCCCATGTGACTGCTTTGAGTTCTGGGTTCAGTTTATTTTCTTGCTTTGGAGATTAAAAGAGTTAAAGTTCTGATGAAGGCTGCTGCTGGGTGGCGTCATACATCACCTCTGTAACATCTGCAGACTGCTGTAGTTCAGGAAGGAATCAGTTTAACCCTCTAAAGGACCAGATTTGATAACTTGGACATGCTTCAGGGCAGAAAGGTGCTCACCTGATCAACTGAAGGGCTTCAGTGTGAGTAGTGACAGCGTGACCAAGAGCCTGCAGCAAACTGAATTAGAGCGTGTGTTTGTTGTTGGTCTTTGGTACCAGTTAAGTGTGTGTAGGTGCACACTGAACCAGGACAGCAGGATTGATGTGTCATCAGATCTGTCTGTGAGTCTTAGACAGTCAGGAGGTGAGCTGTTAACGAGGGTTGGTGGAATAAGAGATGTTGTCTACCTCAAAGTGGTTCTGTCAAATCATCAGGTACCTCAGGTGAGGGGGGGGGGGGGGGGGGGGGGGGGGGGGGGGGGCGGGGTGCATTACTAACACTGATCACTGTGTGGAACAGTACCAGGTGCTGCTGACCTGAACTGGGATTTAATCTGACTTTCCTCAATCCTACATGACATGATGTTTCATCATGGAAGTAAAGATTTGGAGGTTAGTGGAACAGCTTTGTATCACAGAGATCGTTAAACAACACCATAGAGTTGGATGATCTGCCCTGATGCTGATAGGTTGTCTTGTTGACACACCTATGCAGTATTGGGTGGATGTCAGGTTATTATCTTTTGGATTGGGAGACTGGACTGGACCAGAGGATGTGTTCCAACCGATCCCACTCTTCAGCCTCTCCTGATGGTCTGTTAGCAAACTGAGCTGAAACACCTGCTACTCATCAGTACAGAGACAGTTCAGATCTGTGTGTTTCTGTGGAAAGGTCATGAACATTTTAGTTGTTGTAAATACAGGGTGGGCCATTTATATGGATACACCTTAATAAAATGGGAATGGTTGGTGATATTAACGTTGTTGTAAATAACTCCTGAAAGAATAAAGTTATGTTAACACCAAGCACACCATCGTTTTTCTTGTGAAATTACTAATAAGTTTGATGTGTCACATGACCCTCTTCCTATTGAAAAAACAAAAGTTGGATCCAAGATGGCCGACTTCAAAATGGCCACCATGGTCACCACCCATCTTGAAAACTTTGCCCCCTCACATATACAGTACTAATGAGATAACCCACTGCACTGATGAGATAACCAGTGGAACCAGCTCCTGAGTGGATTACACTCATATTATCTCATGAAACAACTTAAACTAAATCAATATTTTTATCTTAATCTATTAATCTGTAATGGTGCGTTCACACCGGCCACTTTGTCAACGTCAAGCAACGCTCATAACATTCCAAGTTTCACGTTTGAAAGTTGAAGCTCATAACGCCTGCCAGTCAGAGCGCATAGGCGTTAAAGCTCGTAACGCTGGACCGTTAAAAAGAGCACGTAGGCTTCCTTTGTTATGGGATGTTCTGAGCTATGGCAGATCATATAGAGAGAGTGGCTTGGCTTTATTGGCTTTATTTACTCTGTTTGTGGATACACCCCATTCTTCAGATGTGTTCTGACTTTGAGGAGTTAAACCATCCAGGAGCTACATATGGATGAGGTTTGCTTCCAGCGCTACTTCCGTCTGTCCCGCGACCTGTTTGAAGACTTCCTGCTTCATTCAGGTACGTCACTACGATGAGAAGCTCTGATTGGTTGACATGCCGCTTCAAGAGCGTTATGAACGTCAAAAGTTCAGCTAGCTGACCTTCTGCGTTTCGAGCTTTTCTAGCGTTTCAAGCGTCAACACCTGAAACGCTAGAAAAGCTTGAAAAGTTGCCGCTCATAACGCTCACAAAGCGACGCAGAGCCGTTGACGTCTGTCTGACGCCCGTCCACCATAAACTTTACATGTAAACTTGCCGCTTATGAAGTTGATGGTTGGGCCGGTGTGAACGCACCATTAATCTAGCCTGAAACTACCTCTGAGTGGTGACTTCATCGCTGCTTCCACCATACCGACCAGCAGCTGGAGACTCCTGGGATCTTGTGCCAGGCCAGAGGCGAATGCTGCCAGGGCGTCGGCATGACGACCCAGGTACTGCAGGGAAACCCCCTGACGAAAGTAAGCCTGCAAAGAGAGAGAGAGAGAGAGAGAAAAGAACCATCACCATCATCATTCTATACATGTTGGTTATAAAAAGGGTCATTTTAGTTAAAAGACTTAGTAAATACAGATACATCCTTATTTAGCCACTGAGATACACCTGTTTGTTATGTAGCCTCGTTGAAATGTCATTTAAATATTTTAATTCAATAAAAAGTTAATAATAAAATCATTATAATAAGATAATGAATACATGACTTTTACGTATGAATGTGAATAAGGTGGGAAATTCTACAAAAAGTCAAAACAATAAGACGTAGTGCAAATTTTATTAAGTGGCAAAGACTAAAGACAGTGAATCAAGGCATCATCATCATCATGAGGAGACAGAAAGAGACACGTCCACACAGTTTCCTGTCCCTGACATTACTGTAACTGTCCCGTCTCACATTCATCCCCCCACCCTCCCTTCTCTCATTTAACATTATCTGTCATGACAGTGAGTGAATGAAGACAAATAAAAGAGGGATTAGATTACATGTTTACTATTAAATTACACACTCATACCAGCTTGGTCCCTGTCCACGTCTACAGACAGCTTCATTAAAATAAATGGAGACGGGGGTCACGTCTAATCTAATGCAGAAAGCCTTGAGTTCTTGGTGCAGGTCACAACCTCATTTCACTGCTGATCAACACAAAGTGGTATAAATGAGTTAGAATGACAGCTGAGATCTGAAAACACTCGTCATACATGAGATTCATACGTTCACACAGTTACTGATGTTTTCAAACCTTTTTCTAAACCTCAGATAAAAGTTACCGAGAGCTTCATACAAGTTATTACTACTTGAAAACCTTTTCAAGGAAACGCCAAAAAGATTATGATATTCTTTCATTATTTTTAATGTGGAGACGTTTTTGTTTTAGTTTTACTAACAAACTAAAATAATTGTCCTTGTGACTTAAAAAGAAATGCTTATACACTCTCTTTAACAGGAGCTGAGTGAGTAAGAGACGGCTCTTAGGGGCCAGTTCCATCTATATGATAAAAATATATTGTTTTTTACATTTTAGATACTTTTAAGGAACTAGAATCACTTTTTGTTTAAAGTCTGTAAAGATTTAAAACAAAGTCAAAACAAACAAATAAAACAACAATATAACCAGGGGTGCACATAAGTGGTCCGCATGTCCGCACACACTGTCAAAATATAAAAGATGAAAAGTTGCAACACGCGTTTGCGTACTTAACATTGGTTTGGCTGAGCTGCGTGAATTTTTAGGTTAATCAGAGGCGGTTCATTGTCAAATAAATGAATAATCCCGTTGACTTCTTTTGTTTGACTGATATGTTTCTCAGCCAGAGCGCCGAAGTTCCAGCTGATCAGCTGATGCTGCGTCTCTCTCTGTCTCTGTGTATCAGTTTGTCAGTGTGACGGATTTTCAGTCAGTCAGATCAGTGCAGCTGACTGCAGGATTCTGCATCGCGTCAAAACTGAAAACATTCACTGAATAAGACAAATAGACCATCGTGGCACAGACGTGTAGAACTACCTTTTTGTGCTATAAAATACAGAAAACCACCTGTTTTAATCAACAGTATCAGCGTATTTGTCTGTGATCCGCGCCATTTTGAATGCGCGCAAAGCACTATGGGATATGCAGTCAATGCCCCATAACTGTCCAGTGTATCTTTTTATCTGACTGCATCACATTACAAACATCCTCATCATTTCAAAACAAAAAACAGTTACAGTAAATGACAGAAGCTCCAACAGCTGACTAATAAATTTCAACACCAAACTGTTAAATGTAGATTAAAGTGAACAATCAAACCTGTAAACAATCCAACCTGAACTCTGAAGGTTTTTTTACCAGTATTTTTATATTTTACTGGTTTCTCTTGATTTTTTCAACAATTAAAGGATTTTTATTGAAACAAATATAGAGCCAGGTAAAGTAAACAGACTGAATTTGAAGCTTGATGAAACCAAAAACAAAGCAGAGGAGCTCGGAAGAGACACAGCGAGACACATTTAAAAATGTGAGGACCAAGCAACAACCCTAGGTTCTCTTCTGAGAACCAGGACAAAAATATTATGTGCACCCCTGATTATAATGTTGTTTCACAGATAAAAAAGCAGCAGAGATGTGGTGAAAGGTTTGATGCACTCATCACACAAATTACAGGATTTTGCTCCGGTATGATTTGTTAATTTGTTGTTTCAAGTTCAGTCACAGAATTTTGTTTCTCTAACTGTGAAATAATTCTGCTTTTGGAGACCTGCAGAGCAGAAATCATTTCTTTATAGACACTGAAAACAGCACATTGAAACACTGATGTGGAAAATCAAAAGAAGATATAGGCAAGTTATTTGATCTCAGTTAATTACTTCATCAAATACTCTGAAAGGTAACTACTAGTTTATAACAACTTTTTCTGAGGTTTACTTTTTCTTTCTTATTTCAAACACAATGCTGAAGAAACGTGCAGAAATAGTTTTACTTGTCCAAATATATAAAATTGTGGGATTTAGTCAAATTCTGGACGTTTTGTGTCTCCTAAAAATAAACTTTCCATAAAATGAAAAAAATCCACTTGTCTTTAACAACAAGTCACAAACTGATTTAAACTTATTAATGGATATTCACTCATTCAACCACTGACAGATGTAAAAAATCAAGGTCAGATTTCTTTGTATAACACATTTCTAGCAACAAATTCTTCCCCAAAGTGCTGAACAACATTACACAGTAATACTGCAAATACAAATACACAGAAAATAAAAACAGATACAAAGTGATAAATAGAGGTAATTTATTATTTAAATGATGACAAATGGAGAGAAGAGGTTTTAGCCTGACAGTGATGATATATTCTGGGGCTTTCTGTTCTACGTTGATTGCTTAAATTTAGAGAAATTGCCTTTTTT
>SSNP01000018.1:5982280-6049930 GCA_006937955.1 Pachypanchax playfairii | reverse complement strand
ATGATAACTCAGGACGGGAACTGGTGCGGGACAGGAACGGTCCTGGTTGAGAGAGAGAGAGGTTAGTGACAGGCGGAGAGACCAGCTGCGGTGTGCGGGGATCGTGCTCTTTAAACTCACGGTGACGTGATGCCGTGCTGTCGTGAGGAGGGATCCGGAGGTGCTGCCGCAGGGGTGGTGATCCAGGCTGTCAGAGAAGTGCGAGGAGGTCCGGGTCCGTGTGCTGTACGTGTGCAGGCGTGGCTGCAGCAGGGTGACAGCAGCGTGCTGACCGGGACGGCGTGGATCCAGAGGAGACCAGAGACAGACAGGGAGCCAGAGGGAAGAAGCTGGTTGCGCGCTCTCGCAACTGAGCTTGTAGTTTCCGTGAAGCCAGTCCTCACTGGAGGCGGGTCGACTACCGCACTGAGGCACTGGTGACTGGAGAGACACTCCAGGACACGGGACTGAGGTTAAAGGAAGAGAAGGCAGGTTAGTCACAATAAATACACTCTCTGGCATGTAATGCGCTCTGGCCACTCTGTTACCACGGGAAGTTAGTGGAACAAACTGGCATCTGTCTGTGGTTCCTCCTCTGCTTAAGTACCCAGCTCTCCTGAGCTGGGTAATGATCCACACCTGAGTCCAATGATCCCTGCTGACACGCCCTGCAAACAATTAAGCACACGGAGAAACACACACACCACCCACCAGCAGCACAGATCCTGACAGTTTTTAGTCACCGGAACTTTGTTACATCATAATAAAACCAACTTTTAAATTTTTTAAGGGGCAGAATAAGATAAAAAAAGGAAAGAAAGAAAACAGAACCATTTCAGATGTTTACTCGATCACATTTATTGAAGTAAAAAGAGAAAACTGAGAAGGTCCAGAATCAGTTAGTGTTTATTTATGAATACATGCTTTGAATAATTTAGAGGAACCATCAAGAGACCGTGTGTTACTCCTGTGTTGGATAAGATGGAAATAAAAATAGATGTAAACCTTCAGCTAGATTTTTCTCAGAAAAGAGACACATTAGGTTTTTATAAAGCGAGTCTCAGAAATTCAGATAATTTGAAGCATAGTTCAGTCGACATCAAAGTAAAAGAGTTCTCTTAACATCTCATGAAAACTTTCAGATAAAATATCTTTCTCTCCTTCTCAGTTTCTTGTCTGTTTGTTTGTATTCTGTTGTCTACCTCTGTATTCGCTGTGTGTCTGCGTCTTGTGATGTTGTCCTAGATTTTTTTGTGGCCCAGAATCACAAAACAGGGGTGTGTTGTGGATCACAGGGGCACAAATCAGACAAACTGAGGCAGAGGTGGAGGGGGAGAGAGAGAAAATGAGTTCATGTGCACATGGGTTTAAGATGCTGTAGAAGCGAGAAGAAGAAAAAAGATAAAAAGTAAAGACACAGAGCGGATATTTGTTTATTTTGCTCGAGGTGCATTGCTTTTCTATCACGTACAGCAAACTACAAAAAAAAAAAAAAAAAAATGTCAGGTTTATTTGTTGTTAAAAAATAGTGCCTTAATCAGAAGTAGTTTTTTTTGTCTTCTACACCCCTAAAGAAGTTACCACTTGTTACATCATCCAGCAGAAGCTTTCATTAACTTGACTTTCATGTTCATTCATAGTCGCGTTTGGTTCAAACACACCGAGACATGATATGTTACTTGAAATGAATGAGCTTCATTGAAGTTCAGCTACATTTTCCTTCACAGCTGTGGACACAGAGTGAGTCCACAGTTAGAATGTCCTTAAATTAGCATGAAGGTGGCTTATGAGTCCAAAACAGTAATGTCTCAGTGAAACACTGCTAAAAAGAATCATGTATGATTGCTATGAAAATAACCTTTCTGATCGATCAGTATAAGACATACATTATTGAATCCTGGGGACAAAATGTATAGTTCCTCTTGGAAGTTCTGCGTCCACCCCTGGAGTCCCATTGCAGTGGGTTCTAACTGGAAAACCTCCAGAGAGAGGAGCCATCTCATTCTGATGTCTGAGCCACCTCATCTCACTCCTTTCTATGAGGAGGAGCAGTTTTACTGATGATGGAGCTTCTCATCTTGTCTGTTAGGTTGAACTTGACCACCTCACAAAGGAAGCTCTTTAGGGTTAGAATTTCAATGTAAAGGTCCATAAGTGAGCGTTAGATGAAGTTTTTAGATCAGCTCCTTCTTTACCACGATAAACCAGAGCAGCACCTTCCTTACTGCAGCTGAAGCCCCGATCTGTCTGTTCATCTGTCAGTTCATCGTTACAAATATACTGGAAACAGTCCAGCTGACTCAATGAGTTTAGTTTCATGTATGCATCACTTCAATATATTTTATTACACCAAGAGAGGAGAGAGTGAATTATATTTCTGACTCTAATAATTTTACCACAATTAGTTGAATAGTTAAGCAAATTACAAAGTCAATTTCAAGCTGCATGTTAAGTCAGTAAAGGTCAGATGAATAATTCTCTGTTATAAAAGTTTAAACAAAGCTGTCTAAAAAACTGTTTTACAACATGTGCACCGTTTCTAGTTTTTTTTTTTTTTTCATATGCTATTTCTTCATTGCTAAAATTTATTTTTGTTTATTTGTAATAGGGCCCATGAAAAAAAAAGATAGCAATTAGTCATCTGCTCTAATGTATGTCTCTCTAAGCCTTTAAAATAAAACATTAAACTTAATTAAACTTTTGAGCTTCAAACTTAGAAAAAAAAAAGATGATGGTTGTGAGGAATTGCAATCTTGCTGGATAAAGTAAATACATTTGGGGAAAAACATAAAACAGTTAGTGTTTATGATCGTTAATGACATATTCAAAGCAGCTTAAAACATGTTTATCTTGAAACAATGTCTACCTCTATAAGTCTGAATGGGTTTTGTGGCCTACTGATTCAATTTTCAACTTTAAAAGTCTTCACATTCTCATAGTACAGCTTGTTCTGGAAATGATTTTCCTGTTGTTGCTTCTTTTTACTCTCTTTCTTTTTACTTCTCGACATCTCTCTGGGCTCTTTGGTGAGTCACTTTGCATGTCTGAGTGAATATATGCACAAAAAAACACACACCTACACACACACACACGCAAAACAGATATTAACAAACTTGGCAATACAGACGGATCTCTTCACAGTGATGGAAACATAAAAATAAGAAGTTAATCATTATTAAAGTCTGAAAACAGATCTGCATCTCTTTTTTTACTGTAGAGTATGAATGTTGTGCAATCTAATGCTAATCAGAGTGCAACATTTTCACAAATTAATAACTGGAACTTACAGTTTCTTGTTGCTCATATGTAACAGTTGGAGCTCTGACGAAATTGGGCCCAACAGTGAGTTTCCTATATGCCTGAATCGGCATTTAGATGTAAAATAGAGGTCTAAATTTAGAGAAAGCTAGAAAAACCACATTACTGACATTATTGTACACATTAGCCTGTAAAAAAAATTATGTTGAAATTAATTAAAATAATTGTAATTTGCTTGTAGCATTATAAACTCATACCAGTATCATATTTTCATGTAGGTTAATCAAAAGAAACATATTTTCCCGTAAGTTAAATCCCCTTTTGGTTTACTTTTAAGTGCTTATCCTAATCATTGCCTTGAAGTTCAACTCAAAGATAGTTTCAGCAAACCGGCAGTGATTTTCCCCAACAGCTACAGATTTGCATGCAACAAATACTGTATGTGTGTCTCCCTGATCTCTGGTTAATGGATACATTCATAAGGAATTTACTTAAATATCTTCCAGTTTCCTGACTATCCGGTGGTCATAATATATCTAGCTCAAGCTAACCTGGTCCTTGGATTTTCACAGGCACATTCACAGTCCTAAAGAACAGAGAAAATCAGAGTCCTCCAGCAGGTTTGTGAGCTTTAATGTGAAGGTGCATGAGGTTATGGTTGTCATACCCCCCGGCTGTTACAAAGTACAGCTCAATGAGAGGGGCTGAACTTCTCTTATGAATTAGAAATGACATATTAGAGAGTCCATTAAATTAATCATGACAAAGGACTCTTGCTTGAATCCAATATTAACACTCTACCTTTAATAATGACTAATTATTCACAAAGTGTTGCTGCTGATTTTACAGATCCCAGTTCAGTATCCATTCAGGATGAGACACCGCTTTGCCGGCACCTTTATAGCTGGTGATTAATAATACATTATATAATTTTTCTGAGGGCATGCCTTAAATAACTTTAGGTCATTTTTTCCCTCTCTCTTTGGTAATTCTTAGAGAACCATAGGATAAAAAAAAAACTGTATCTCTGTCCTAAATCCGATTGCTACAAAATAAGCTTCAGATTAGAAACAATACAATTACACCCCCCCAAGTCTGAAGGCAGATAAATGATGATTTATGGGATGGTCCATTTTCCTAAGAGCTGCCATCGCCATGCCACATACAGAATTTTATAATTACATGGCTGCAACAAACGGGGTCAGGTCTTGGAGATGCAGAGGAATGAGAGTCTTATTTTAGCCTCAGCATGTCGGTCTGGTTCCAGCCAGATATTTACACCAGTTGCCTGCAGATCACACTGAAGCAATCAACAGGCTGATGTTTTTATAGAATCCAGTATGTTTAACCAGTTTCATAGCTATGCATCATAAATGTTAAAGTTTGTTTTCACTTCAAACAGAACGAGATGGAGGGACTGGGTTGATTAAATGTAAATGACCAGGTCTTTTGTGGATAAACTGTCAAACTTGCTCTGTAGTTTTTGCCACCAAACATAATTTCATTTTACTCTGATTTGAAGTCATCTTGTCGACGTGGAAGTCCAATAAAAAATATGGATCTGTTTGTGACTCAAAGTGACACACTGTGATGTTTAATTTGAAAAACTTACTGATTATGTCAGAAAGCTGCCATCTCATTGGCTGCTCGCAAACAAGATTTAAACAATTAAAGTGTGAAACTGGCAGGACGTGCTGCTCTCAAGGTCTTTCTGTCAAACAACTACTCAGTGGTTCTCTAGTGTGTCATGGTATGAAAAAACATTTCAGCTTTTATTTTTTGAGAATTCAGTTGGTAAAGGAGGTCAGTGAACTGATGCACTTTGTCTTGTTGAGATTCAGTGAGAAGTTCCTGCCTGTCGTAACTTCACAGAAGGTTATGACAATACATGCTGGAGCATTTGAAAAAGGCATTACACACCTTGGACATGCTGCCAGTGTAATCACAGCATTCACACGCACATTCACAGCTACTTAATTTGCAATTTGTGTAGTGACATGCACTCAGATCAGCAGGTGGGCTTGATACCAGTGAGTCTAACTGGCTTTAAGTAGATCAAACTCTCATAATGCTTCCTGATGCTACTTTGTAAACATAATTAGAAATGTTACAAATGAGGCAGGTTCTCGGTACGGGCGGGTGAGATTTCTAAATTAAAAAGAATTATGTGCTGTTGGCGGCTGGCAGGTGGGTAATTGATGAGTAGATGCTGAAGTGGTTAATGCAGAACTAATATGCTCTCAGAGGAGACCTTCACATACATGAGAGGAGCATGAAATCTCTTCGCAGGTGACAGTGCCAACCGCTGAGCCCCGTTCAGTTACAAGAAGGAATGGTGCTCATACTGCGTATTAGTGGGCACCTCTTTATGATTATACCTGGAAAAACATGATTCTTTCCCCCCCTAGTAAATAGTTAAACACAGGAAACCAGAAGCAGACATATTACTGATGGACATATTAACCATTTTGGTGGGTATTTTCTTCCTTATAGTGTATAAAGAAAATTAACTGGCCTCCTGTTGATACGCGAGGAGATGGAATGAAAAACTAAATACAGTTCACACTAATTTGTTGGTATCACGTTGTTTCTTAGGTACATAACAGAATTTCTTAAAGGCTTATAGTTAAAAAAACACAAATTTGCAAATCTGATGAATTAAACATATAAGTCATCTTTAAACTCATCAATTGTATCCCTATTTAGAGTGAGAAAAGAAAAACTGCATTAAGTCAGAGTTATGTTCCTTAAACTGCTCAAGCCTCTTTAGGGATTAGACTAGATTAAATAACCCAGTGAGGCGCACTCATTCAATGTGCATGTAAGAATCCAACAAATAAGTAAAACGGAGTGAGGAAAGCTGACTGATGGGAGGCAGGGAGGGAAAGCAAAGAAAAGTACACTACAAGGACTGAGGGCATGAAAAAGAATCTTTAAAAAAATTAGATTCAGAAACTTGTCAGTGTTCTACGTTTGATGCCTTGTGTAGTTTGTCAAGTTTCCAAGAGTTAACAATTGCAATACATCATCTTGCACTGGAGACGCCTACTGATTTCTAAGAATGTATATATGAGATGTTGGCAGCAGTTCTATGACACATCTCCACTCGAACCCTCTTACATCTTTAAATGGTCATTTTAAAAACCATGACTCTACATTCATAACAGTCAGAGGATATAATGTAATAACAGTCTTTAATGCATAAGACGAGTGCCTCCATAGGAATCTCTCAGTGCTTCCAGACAAAAAATAAGAGCCTAAGGTGAACGTATGAAAAGTCCCTTCCATTAAAACGCACCTCATATCATCCCACAGAGAGGATAAGGTGAAATTGCTTTCGCTTGACTAAACCTATACTCTTGTAATTCTGTGGCAGGAAACCAACAATTTCGAAAGTCAACAAAATTACTCCAAACAACACAGAGGAAATGGTTTGGCTGGCCTGACTGACCTAAAACATCCAATTTGAAGTCACAACAGAATTATTTGTCTTTTCTTCAGTCCCTGACATGTGCTTGATGTGTGTTTGTTTGTGCTCATATGGAGGCAGAAATGCGTGGCCAAGGTTGATGAGTTACTGATTTGTTTTTGAGCTGGAAGCTGCCACAGTGCCAAAACTGTTGTCACTCACTCATTCAACCACTTCCACCTGTTGAGTTTTACTAAGTGAACAGAGGAGCTTCAAGGAGGACAACCATGTTTATAAGTGGGGTTCTGTAGAAATCTTATCAGTCATAAAAACCTCTTTTAAAGAGGCCATTTCATACACATTTCAGGACTTTGTGGTTATTTCTTAAGTATTAACCTGTAATATGAAACATTTTATATCTAAAAATCGTCAGGAAACACTGATTAACAGACCTTTCGATCTGTCTGCGTTAAAATTCGGGTGGTTCCGGCTCCTTCCGTCAGGCTGCTTCGTCAACAGCTCGTTCATACTCGTTGTTTGAATTTGCTGGACTCTGATTGGCTAACAAACTAGCCTATGAAAGCAAAGAATACTGTTTCCTGTCCTGCTGTGCATGGCAACATCAGACGTAGTCTCTTCCTGTTTGCTACGTCTTATGCTAACAGCTTTTAGCTAGCAGCATGCTAGGCGTGGTTTCAACTGCGGTAGCTGCCGAATACTAACGAACAAAGGAGTTGTGACAAAACAGATACAGGCCGTTCGAACTTGGGAGAACTTGGGTTTTATCGCCACCTGCGTAGTTTGAGAGATTAAAATTGAAAGAGAAGTTATTGACCTGTTTTCACACCCACTATGAAGGTAAGAACACCTGTGGAGCTAAAATATTCAACAGAAACCTCAGAAAAACTGTTTTTTAATTGAAGGGCCTCTTTAATGACCCCAGTTCGATGAAGCAAAAATGAGTCATTAATGGATTGACGACCTCAATGCCAGTTCAACACCCCTACTCCTGATTTTACAACATGTCTTTTATTCTATGTTTGCTTATATATTTGCTTATTGTTGTATTTTCTATTTTGCTTTATTTCTTGATTTCCTGTACATCACATTGGTCAGCTGTCATGTCATTTGTTAAAGTGCTCTGTAAATAAATTTGACTTAACTTTCATATTTATGTCAGTTTTAGACTAATTGGTAATTTACACAGAATTCTGTGGTTTTTGTCAAACACCAAATCATGATAGAAACATCTAGCTCTAACACTTCTGAGGAAATCTTTGGTAAGAATTTAGGGTTACTGAGTCAACATACTTTTGAGTATTTTCACCACCTGTTTGACCACTGGTTTTATTTGATAAACACATTACCTAAAAGTCAGAGTCTGCTAGCAATGTCATGATGCTCATCAAACTATTCAGGAAAAGTTGTTCATTGTTAGGTCTAGTAGGACATGAAATGTTGCTCATGACATTTTACTGTTATTTTCAAACAAAATCTCTAAATTAATATTATTTGACAGCATATCAGTTTTTATTTATAGATTGTAATAATGTTCTATTTCCTTCTTAACATGGTGTTCTACTGTAGTTGTCAAATTTCTATCTGTTGGGTAAAAGTGAAATATACCTGACAAACTTCAGCCTTGGAGCTCCGGTAGACTTGAAATTCATTGTAGTCTGATTCATACAGAAACATGTTTGTTGAAGGTTTGCATTAAACTAGTATGAAGAAGCTCACAGTCCTCATTTATTGCAGTGATGTTTATTAATTTTACTAAGAGTTCCATTAACAAGCACACTACTACGTTTTGTTTAAAATTAAAAGTGAAATTCAGTATTTTTCCATACACAAAACCACATCATTGAAATGAAAAATTACCAGCTGATAGTTTCGTGTTTTGTATTTTTATCAACACTTATATGAAAGTGTGACAGTTAAGACAAAGACAGGGTTTAAGATTGGAACTGACAGAGACTCTCATGGCTAAATGTTGTGTGTCCTCTAAGTTCATCTGTCTGGAGCATCAGCACTGTGTACTTAATGCATGCTGGCAAGACTCCAAGTAACTTTAAACCAAGAGAACTCTCTGTGTGGAAATTTGCAATAAATATGCAAAACCACTACTGAATGCAAACAGGTAAGTGTACATCAAAAACTTCTCGGTTTTGTGGTTTTGATTTAAAGAAGAAGTCATGGATCTTTGTGAGGGAATTGACGTCTTCTACTTTAACTGTATTTTGAAAGTTTGTGCACAACAAGGAATACCGTGGTCAAACTGAGTTTATCAATACAACTGAAATTTAAAGCAGCTGAGTCATTTCCAGTCAACCTGTTTAAGAAGTCACTAAAAATTAAAGCTTGAGTCACATGCAAGTTTTGACAAAAACCCTGCAAAGGTGTTTTTGAGATGTTATAACTTAGTTTTTGGGTCTAATTTAACTTAACACAATTTGATGTAACTTAAGTTTTTTTTAGCTCTCTATCTTGTTCTTCTTTTGGCCAACAAAGAGAATCAAACAATCCAAAAGTCTTTTGCAGGTCTGATCATGTGTTAAAAGTTCTAGGTTTAAAAGGTGTTGTTAGCATATCATAGTCCACTTGCTTTACGATGTTGTCATTGTCAATCAGCACATTCTGTCAAATAGTCTGTGGTAAATAATGGTGGTTTTTGTTTATTTTTTTGTTTGGTTCTGACCTTGAGGTTGTGCCATTTCTTATCAAAGGCATCTTTAAAAGTGATCGTGATGTGACGGACAATGAGAACATCTGGGGTACTTGTTAATGGGCATGAACCAAAGAGCAGGATGACAGTAGAACTTCCCCCGAAACAAGTGTTTCTTTTGTCAAACAGATGGGACTCAGGCAACTGGTGATCTGGCGCGTCCTTAGGCTCTGATGAGCAGCTACAAACACACACATACATACAAACACACACACAGCTACGTTCCTTCAGATAACTGCTGTCTTCTGTGGAGCTCATCTCATCCTTGTATCTTACAACTCCAAATGTGTGGGTCTATCTTTGTGTCACATCTGTCTGTCCTGATGCATGAGGGACATTACAGATGTTTTTATATGTGTTTCCTTGGTGAGCAGGAGAGGTCACCGGCCAGATTAAAGGCTACACAGGTAGAGATAAGAAGAGCAGTGACAGAACCACCCAGTCAGGTCCCGCTGGAGGGACAGCCAGTCAGAGGGGCTAAAGGAGGCACGTCCATATGGACCTCTCTGTCAAAGCCACTCAGCTCTGCAGTCCATCATTGTGTTGTGAGGCATGGGCAACACTGGTCTTAAGTGTGAGTGCCAGTAACAATGTCATAAAATCATCCACACGGAGCTCCTGAAGTGAAAACAAGACTTTCATCACGTGTTGTTGATTGAGTATAAATGAACTGATGAAATATGCTGCATGTCATTACAAGGTATCTGAAACCATTATTTGTTTTCAAGAAATCTAAAAACTATCTTGTGTTTACATTTGTCAGTTCAAGCATCAATAGTTTGTTTAAATCTAGTCTGTTTTTATTAAAAACGGTCTCCGCTTTGCGAATAGTTTATTCTTGACGAGGCAACATTTGTGCATTTTATGTTTCCTGATGCGATGGCAGATAAAAATAAAGGACCTCAAGGATTTAAGATATAAAAAAATGGATTTAAAACATTCAGGAAAAAAAGTTTATTCTAGGCATACGCGCAGAATTTGATATAATAAGTTCAACTTTGTAACACTGCACTTCTGTTTGCGGTAGATACATAATATCAAAGCAATCCCTAATACACATTTTGACAAGAAAAGACCAGCAAGGTACAAAATCTGAAAAGATCCACCCCAAAAAATCTTTTCAAAATTACTTATTATTGGCCAGATCAAACAAATGTTTTAGCTTGGCAGCTTAAAACTTGGTTTAATTCATGGAGATGTTTTGACAGGATCTTTTTAACTCTCAAATTTAAATGTCAATTTTAAAACTACAGCATCACTCAGTTTCTACTGCATGCCCACATATGTGTCTCCATCACTTGATCCTTCATGGCAGCTTGCCTGCATCGTGCTTCTGACATTAATCCTTTGCCAGCTTTACATTCCTCAAATCAGTGTGGCAAAGCATTGAAAATAAATGGGATAAATCCAGAATGTGGTTTGTCCTGCATAGATGCTCATGCAGGTTGAGGGAGGTGTAGTGCAGAATATAGTTGTCGTTTCACTCGCTGCTTGGGCCTGAGCGCACGACGTCTGCTCTGCTTCAAATCGTTCCGACCGTTTTCTGTTGTGTTTATGTGATTAAGGTGACAGTCAGAGTACTGGGTTTAAAAATGCCAGCTACGCTGCTGCAGGGCATGCACAAGTAAATGTGCTGCTGATCAGTCGTTGCTATGTTACCGGTGAAAATAACTGTAAGAAGGTTGCATGGAGTTAAACGTCAGGAGGTGTACATTGTCTTTAAGCCATTTTCTGCCCGTAGATTGTTTTTAGTCTGCGCTGAGGTCTAAAAAAGTTGGTGTGTGTTTACAATAGAAGGTTCTTTGGGTTTTGTTTTTAATTTGATTTTGCAGATTAGATTTAAGTGGTATTAGTATTTCATACAGTTTTATCTTCAATGTCTTTTTATTGCTTTACATTTAACCTATAATGTGGACTGAAACACCATCATCTGTTTAACACAGTTAGATTTTGGTTCCCCCCCCCCATTGTAGAAATTAAGTTTGTTTATAGTTTATTTTTTTATATAAAATAGAAATGCATATTTGTACAATGCTATAAAGTGAAAACTTTTTAGATCAAACAGTATCTTCTTGTCACTTTTTATACTGTTACACTGTCTTTTTCATGTTAAAACAAGCAGCGTGCCATAAAATGACTTCCCTCTGCTCCTCTTGCATGGGTCAGATGCAAAGAAATAATTTCCACAAGAGGGATCAATTAAAGTATCAATTATCATCAATAAAAAAAGTCACAATTTGACAAATATGTATATTGTAATTATGTAAAAACATGTTGTTATAACATAAAATTTATATTATTCAAACAATAAACTTCTCACATTATAATCTGAAATCAAATGTTTTTATTTTACTTTTTGCTGGAGTGGCAGCAACAGGCTTCCGTATTTACTTAGTAAAATCGAATCATTGCACTGGAGGAAATTGCTCTTTAGTTGATCATGTATTGTCTTCATTACAAGGTTCATAATGAGCCTGTCTTCTTTGTTTGGTCAATAAAAAGGGTGTGGAGGAAAGGGAGTCACCACTTTGCAACCTAATAAAAATATATATATATATTTATTTTAAAAAGATAATTTAGTTCACTGAAAGAGTGGAAGTATAAAGTTCAGCCCTTCCATTTTACAATCTACCAAATGAACGGGAAAGTTCTTCTCAAGGTTTGTGTGAAAGTGACTGTTTCTGGGAAGAAAAGAAGAAATAATATGTCAAGATAGCTGGAAAAATGATCAGATAGAGCCTGGACAGAGCAGAAGAGCTGAGATAGAAGACCGATCTTATCGGCAATAATGTCACACAGAGAAGATTAAAATTTGAATCCTGGCAGAAGTCCACAGATCTTAAATTAAGAGCAGACACACACACACTTTGTTCAGCAAATTGTTGGTTCTTGGAAAAATCGCCAGAGGAAAATGTTAATCTCTGACCTTCGAAAGTGGTGCTTTAATGGGGTTAATGAAGCTGTGCATTGTGCACTATAATGTTCAGGGAACTTGTTAGTTTGAATTAGTCGTGGTGAAATTGTATGCAATGAAAGAAAGGCGATAAATTATGTCTGCCAATAAAAAGTTTCAGAAAGCTGGAGGGTTATTTTTTCAGTTTTAATTGAAGTACATTTAAGTTGTTGATTTAAAACACCCTGAAGTCACGGGACAGCAAGAAAAATAAATAATAAGCTAAATATCCAGATTTAATATGCGAAAGTATTTCTGATTTATTTGTTTTTTTCGGGCGAAACATTGATTCGAAAGTTCTTTCAAGCACTGCTGCAGAAGGTCATACAAACATTTTCGACTTGTACATTTCTTCCCATCCATTTCATCCCAAACAAACTGAAAGGTTCAGATCTGATGACTGATTATTTTCCTTTTGAAAAAGTTTCAGTTTTTCTCTTAGTTGCTGAGGGTCAGAACGCAAAACAGGATGAAGAAAAAAAATAATTATTTATTATTACTCACTCTGCATAAAACAGAAGTCATACCAGGGGAAACTGAATGAGAACTAATCTGAGGAAGCACAGGTTTTTACACACAAAGCACCAAATGTTAAAGACTTAAAATATAACGTTTTATCCATTTACCATTGTGCCAGGAGCCAAAATAAATTCCTCTGATTAGAAAAACTGCAAAAAATTCTCATCAAGGTTAAGCATTAAGAAATAATTCTCTCTGACTTCTACAATTTTAAAAAACGAATGTAATATTTAGGATTGAGAGCAAACCAAAACCTGTGAAGGAAACGACTGTAAGTGCTAAAAATCTTTTGTTAACATCTCTCTGACCTAAAAGTGTGAAACAAAACTTAACATGGACAGTTTTTAACAGGTTAGTTATCAGTTTGTGTGTTTGTTTGTTTGTTTTTTGTGTGGAAAGGACTGATGAAACTGTTTTCCTTCATCTCGACAAAGTCAAACTCTGTCCAATCTTTCAGTTTTGAACATGCTCGATTTCAAAATTTGCATTTATAAGGTTGAAATTTTGTGTTTCTTTCAGGCTTTACGAATTGTAACAACTCAAACAGCAACTGCATCACATTCGGTCCAAGCAGCAGAGAAAGCAAGATTTACTTTAGACTGGGTGCAAATTCAGGCGTGTCACCAAAAAATGATTCTGTGAAATGATGTGTTAAAAAGTTTATTGCATTACAAACAAGTGAAAATAAGTTTAAATGTTTTTTAAAATGTGATAAAAATTGGTACATAATTAATCTTTCTTAGAAGTGTTAGCTGATGTATGTAGAAGAGTTTTCATTCAATCAGGGTGCATATTCTGACAAAAAAAAGAAGATAATTCTACTGTTACATGCATTTCATATAAACCCACAATGTCGTTTTTTTTTTAGAAATCCAGCTAATTCCAGCTCCTCATTTGCATGATGACAGATTAAAGGCTTGGTTATGTAATTTTCTTGCCTTGGGAAAGAGATGTTCATGTTGAAATTACAGTTGAGACTTGACTAACAGGTTTTTTTTCTTGATAATATTTAATAATCTTTTGGCACAAATTGGGTTGTATGAATATTATAATGAATGTCCAAAAGGGGAATCCTCGATGGATTTTACTATATTTTTTTTCCCTTTTTCTCTTTTTGAGACTTTATGTGAGAATAAATTAATACATTTGTTTATTGAAAGCTAATTTAAGACTAAAAGGATACTTCTTAAAAACATATTTCTTGTCATTATTATTCAGATGATTAATATCCTCTTAAGCTTTACAGGGAATTATCCTTTTTCCATTTTCTTATCAAACAATAAAACAGGAATTCAGTTAAAAAAAATCATCACCATCATTTAATTATTATGTAAAATTTAGATAGATTTAGTAGAAAAAAGGTCTAAAAACACAGGAAATGTCCAGAAAAAAAACTATATAAACAGACTTTTAACTGAGTTTTTAACAGCTATTGCATTTTAAAAGTACAACTCATTAACAGATGTGATGTTTGTCTCTAATACTTCTAATAATGATGGATTAGATCCATATGGTGCTTATTGAAGTGCTCTATAGTGAATCCATTAGTCATTCACACACACAGTCATACTCTGGTGGTGGTAAACCACATTGTAGTCACAGCTGCCCCGGGCAATCTGGCAGACATCTTGTGCAGTCGGCCCCTCTGACCACCAACAAGCATTCAAGGCACTAGGACGCCAAAAGCACTTATATTACCAAAAGTAATATTTTATGATATACATTCTGAATATGTGTCAGCACCCTCATAGATAATTCAATTTGCAGACTCACAAAGTGAAATACTTACCCACAAAATAACCCCCCCACCCACCAACACACACATACAAACACAAGGAGGTTGAAGGTGAACTTTATAGGCAGCCAGTATGAGGAGGCCAACATGGGAGAAATGTGATCCTTTCTAATTGAGCCACTTAAATCAGATTTTTTCAGCGAGCTGTATAGGCCCTATTACAATATTCCAGTCTCAAGGAGAAAACGGCATGAACTTGTTTCTCAGCCTCGTTGTGAGACGGGATCTTCTATACTTGTGTGATATTCTGAAGATGAAAGAATGCCGCTCTGAAAATGTAATTAAGATGTAATTGAAAAGACCTCAAGGTCCTCACTGAAAAGGATTTCAAGGTTTTTCACCCTGTAACGGCATCAGAGTTGAGAGCAGCGTCGTTCATGGTTTTCCTACTTTTTTTTTTAGGAGCAAGAATAATAACCTCTGTCATATTTGAATGTAAAAGGTTTGTCAGATGGAGAAGGAGACATTCTATTGACTTACATATTTTAGCTTTTATGTTGAGTGAAATACTGGGATGAATTTGGACGTTAGAAAGTGTGAATGCTGAACAGTGTCAAGCACAGATTGGATGTTTTAAAGAGGCCGTTTCACACAAATTTCAGGACTTTGTGGTAATTTCTGAAGTATTAACCTGTAATATGAAACATTTTATATCTAGAAAACATTAGGAAACATTGATTAACAGACCTTTCAATCTGTCTGCATCAAAATTAGGCCTGTTTCGTCAGGCTTTGGGCTGCAACTCATTAATTTGATTTTGCTGGACTCAGATTGGCTAATAAACTAGCCTATCAGAGCAAGGTATACTTTTTCCTGCCCCGCAACAGAACACGTAGTCTCTTCCAGTTTGATACGGGCTTATGCTAACAGCTTTTAGCCAGCAGCATGCTAGGCGTGGTTTCAACTGCAGGAGCTGATGAATACTAACAAACAAAGGAGCTGTTATGATACAAATACAGGCCGTTCGAACTTGGGAGAACTCGGGTGTTATCGCCACCTGCGTAGTTTGAGAGATTAAAACTGAAAAAGAAGTTGTTGACCTGTTTTCACACCCACTATGAAGGTAAGAACACCTGTGGAGCTAAAATATTCAACAGAAACCTCAGAAAAACATTATTAATGGAACGGCCTCTGTAAGGGTTCTGAGTGTCTTTATGGATAAAAGTTTCACAGTAAAGTTCTAATTTAAAGAGGAGATTGTGCACAAATAGAGAGCTCTGATGTTAAACAGGTATACAGGTGTTTTGACGAGTGACTGCTGATGACTGTGGGATCTAGTCTCCATGACATTATAGTCATAAAAACCAGATCGTTTTCATGGGTTTTTCTTCGTCTTGGTGATCATAGAATGAAACGGCATAATGATGTTTGGTAGTGAATTGGATGGGGGATTCAGGTGTGGAGGTCCACCAGAGTACCAAAGCCCAGTTTCCTTCTTATTTCCTACTCTGGCTAAAAGGGAGGAAGAAGCTCCTCGGTTTGGCACTGCTTCTGAGTATCATTAACGTTCTGTGGTGGCCAGTCATTAGAACAGGTAGGTGCTGCAGGTGCATTCTGAATCAGAGAAGGTGGTATAGGATCAGCTGCAACCGGCTGCACCTCCTTGTTATTGGCAGAGAATTGGTTGGGGAGGATCAAGTTCAGTAGAGAGATGGAACCATCTGGTCTTTCTAATGGCCGTGCACTGTACAAAGGGTTTGGAACTGAGCAGGAGCACGAAACACTTAAATCCTCTTCTTTTCGGTCCCATTTCTTCTTTTTTGCCTTCTTATTGTATTTGGAAAAAAACTTCTTTTTTTTTTTTTTTTTTTAGTACAAATCTTTGCTGTTGCTATAAACTGCTATAAGCAATAACAAGCTTGTTTCTCACTCAGGAGCAAATATAACTGTGTGTTTATACAATCATGCAAAATGTGATATAAGTAAAATAATAAAAACCATAATGGACTTTAATCCTTCAGGTTTTTTTTTACACTCCCCCATCACTTCATGAGAGTTTTGAAACTTTCCATAACAACCAATCATTTAGTTTTTTTATCTTTAGCATCTCTGTGTGAGTCATGACACTTCTGTTGTGTCCAGTCACCCATCTCTTGTCTTATTGCGCACTACAAATTTCTAAATCCTCCTCATTACAGGAAACACATCACAGCTCCTGCAGAGACTCACTTTGACAGGCTGTTCTGTCTGCATGGGATATTTTGACTGAATGAACACACCTACCAGTCCAGTTTATTAGGTTATGAGTCAGTCACGGGTCTGTGGTATTACAACCCTCCGAGACAGCAGACAGAAACCTGTTTGCTGCACTTCACTTGTGAAGAAGCGGAACATATTGTATTTTTATTCACTGACAGGAAAACTCATGAGTCTAGTTGCCAGCTATCTCTGACAGATATAAATGTTAATCTTTTACGAAATTGTAAAAACACTACTTAGCCTGGAAGGTTGCCAGTTTAAATACCCATCCACCTTCTAGGCTTGGCTGACATAAGAAAAAGACAACAGAGGGAATGCTTTTGACATTTCAGGTAAATGAGTTAATGAGACTCAAAGTCACAGGGATAGATTGGGAGGGATGAAAGTCAGCATGTTGGAATTTATGTTTCATAAAAAAACAGGAACAAAAAGCAGCTGAAAGTGGAATATGTTGCTTTATAAACAGCAATTTAAATTTTGGGGGAGTTTGGCAAAGTTCCCCACAAAGAAGTAAACTTTGTTTCAGAATAAATTCTATGTAACATGTGCAAACTATATGTCCTTCAAGTAAAACAAACTTTGCACCCCGCCCACTTTATCTTTCCATTCATAGCACCAGTGTTGGATAATTTTGGATAAAATTAATTTGCTATGTGTTTATTGTAGAAAGTACTTTGAACAACCTCAGCTCAAATAAATAGAGATTAGTTTTGACAGCACTGATTGACACTAATGGGTTGACAAGCTAACGTTCAGCCTGAGCACAGCCAAGTCCAAAATGTATTTCTGCTATCTTACAAAAATTCTAATCTCAAAAATTGTAAGCAGTAAAACTATTTAATATTTTTTCTATTGCTGTCAATTTTGAGCGACTGATTATTTACCCAAAAGTCAAGAGGTTTTTGTGTAGCAACAGAAGCTACAGTTGCCAACTTTCTCACAAGGGACAGATTACAGCAAGAGTTGATGTCATATTGTGTTGTACATTGCGTTTTGTAAATATGCAGCATTTTCGATAAAAAAAGCAAGCAAATAAACAAACAAACAAGTAAGTAAGTAAGTAAGTAAATAAATAAATAAAATAAGTCATGAAAACAGTTTTCATCAAACAAGCTGACAGGAAAAAAAACCCTTTTTAAAAATTGAAACTGATATTACTTGTGAAAAAAATATTGACATTAAAAAGCGGACTGCATTTACAAATTTTCTCATATTTGGGGATTTTTTTTTTTGCTTCTCTTGTTCATTTTGATTTAAGCTATCGTTTGTCCTTTTGCACGATAAAATAAATAAATCTTACATTATAAGTTACTGTTCAAAGATAACTTCAGTTCATTTTTTCCCAGTTCTTTGCTGCATCTTTTTCTTTGATCTAACCAGTTTATAGTCATGAAAGAAGAAAAAGCATCTACAAACGCATTTGTTCCTGACACACACACTACTTTCCATCATGCTACGCTAACTGAACAACATCTTTAACAGGTGTAATGGATGCTGAGTCTGAGTGAAATCAGATCTGGAATCTGTAACAGTGTCATCTTGTGGCTACATGATCACATTGCATTGTTAATTATAAAACAGGACAATGAAAGCTGAAAATGGGGAAAACTGATTTAGTCTATAATATAGAATGTATGTGCTAAAATACAACAGTTGGAAATTCATTTTTGGGCACTTCCCAAAAAACATTTTGATATTTCTTTTGTAAACTTGTTGTGAAAACTGATCGCTGAATAACAGATAGTGAAGTGTTGATATTTTTATATCTAATTTCGATTAAAACAGTCCTATCTCTTACATTCCCACTTGGACCTAACTGAATTAAATTATTTATTCAAATTCAGGCCATTCTGTCTACGACAGGTAAATATTAAATGTTCTTGTCCACTCCAAAATATCTGAACTGTTCCTGTAAGTTAGATAGAAACATAGGGATGACTCAGTCATCTTGAGGAAAACGCATGGCTTTGGTTTACAGTAGTTTTGGCACTGTTGTAGACTGCAGAGAGAACTAACAGGTACCTTATTAACTTCAGTGTTCAGGTCAAAAAGCAGGTCACTCCATCTCAAACTTGAACAAAAATCAACATGTTTGAACCTGACATTTTTTGGCCCAACCGTCCATAATGACTTCCTTGACATAACATCTTCTGACTCCATTACTATGACGGCTAGAGGGCTTTGTCACATAAACTTATTTCATATGGGAGACGCTGTCATTCGTCTCTAGAGGACTTTCATTAGACAGTGTCCATGTTTATAGCTGCTGCATGCAAATTATCATTTCTCTGACTGTCCCCTTATGTTTTCTTGCCCTCTTTGACATTAGGTAACTTTCCAAATTTCACAAAAAGCTTACAAAAACACTCGACTCATTACTGAAGACTTTGTATTTGTAGTGTTGAAAACAGGAATTTATGATTTTTAAGAGAACAAGCATTATTGCTTTGCATTGTAGCACCCAGTGTGAAATCCACAGTATGTTTATTGATGCTAAAAGTGAAAAAAAAGACTAGATTAAATAAAACGCTTTGGTTAATGAGTTTAGTTAATCGTTAAACACACAAACCACTTTATTCTGTATTTGAAAATCTAAAGCAGTTTTAACTTTTTTTCATTCATTCATATAAAAAAAAAAAAAGTTGATTCATTTAGGCAACGTGTGGTTTTTCGACAAACATTTGTTGAGCTGCTTCAAATAAACAAGTCTTGGTATTTTCTCAGTGATGTGTGATTAATTAGTAGAAGAAGAAGCAAATATTTACTGTATAAACTATTTGTGCTTAAATGCATCTGGGACATGTCTTGGTTGCAGTATGATGTATTAAAAACTCTAGTAATTAAATCTTAAATCCAAACCAACTGAAACATCAGGTGAAATCCTTTTGGGAATTTCTGAGCTGTCAAATTAAAAAAAGATTCTTACGTCATCTCATGCCTTATTTCGTTTTAGCATTTTATTCTAAGCAACATGGAAACCTAAAGAAGAATATAACTGATGAAATCCTGTTCTTTTATTCCGATACAGTGTTATGAGCCGTGGTTTTTCTCTTTGGTTTCTTGCGTAATTGGCTGCCCATATTCCTCCCACCGGCCCTCACTCTTCTGGCACTGTGTCTGTTGTGCCAGTCAGGGGTCGCCTCCCTCAGTGGTGACCCTCCCTATGTTGTGCTGACCTACGACAAGAGATGCTCCTCAGTAGGTCTCTAGTGACTAATGGTGCTTATTCGCTGTGTCGTGTCAGGAGCCAGCACCAAGAGCTGAGTGAATCAAACACAAAGAGATAAGCACAGCAGGTGGAAAGTGAATGCAGAGTGGAAGAAGAGGCACATTTGACAGAGAGATACTTGTGCCCTCAAGAGAAGAGGGCATGGACTGAATTAGAACTGAAAGTCTGGTGAAGTTTTTACAGCGAAAACGTGCTTAAACTGCAACTTCAAGGATACCTGCTGTTCTTTCCAAGCCATTTTTCTTTGAGCATGCCCAATAACAATTACTTACAACTTGTTTACTTTAAAAAAAACTGTGGTACTGTAACTGTGCTGTATAACTTGATTTAATGAAGAGAGAGAGCACAAGTTAAAGTGTTTGTTTGGACTTTGAGCCATGGGAGTTCACAGTGTGAATCCAAACAGCACAGTGTGAATTTTAACCCGATAATTCACATTTATTAAAGCTGTCTCGTCTTTAAATCACACTATTAGCCTTCAATATAGTAGATATCTTAAACAGATTAAAAAAGACTAAATAAGGATGTCTTTCTTAAGATATGTTTTGTTTTCTTGATACAAATCTTCTTTTTAAAATAAATTAAAAACACATTCATATACTGTTGATCCGAAAATGAATAATTTCCATTCATGGATCACAGACACTTTTATTGAGTGGTCATTGGTAGATTTTGCAAATTATTTTTTCTCTCCATAGATTTTGGATTTTGGAAGGACACAAACTTGTATTCGTCGTATAGTGGAGTTTTTCAAGAGATGGTAACAGAGATCATAACGATTGCAAGCAGGATGCAGAGGGCTGATGTAATGCAAGTATAAGGGTTGTATCACAATGTAATGTTAAGAGAAATCTTCGCTAGAATTTCTCTGTAGTTTATCACTATTCCAAAAAAAAAGCCCCCAAAACACAGGGAGGTCTAAATCAATTAGTTATTAATTATTTAATTAGTGGCTTAACACTGTGAAGACAAACAGACCTAAAAAGAAAGCAAACACAAAGATTAAACACACTCAGGGAGAAAGAATAATGAGGATTAAGTGAAACCAGTCAAATCAGAGATGGATGAGAAATGCACAAAGACAAGAATCTGAGTGTCTGAGGAAAAAGAGGAGAGATTAGCTTTCAAAATAAAAGACTTAAACTAAACGAGACATGGAACAAGGTAAATGATCATCTGAAGTATTTAGGTTTACAGTGTTAAACTTCAGCTGCATTGAGTCAAAACATGTCGCAAAAACTGCAACACTGGAAACATACAGTACAATATACGATGGATTTGGTGGGAGTAAAAATTTGAATATCTTGCAGTGGTGCCACCAAAAACAAAACAATGAATCTGTTAAAAAATAATGAAGCAGGAGATGAGTTGGGTTTGTAGCAGCGTGGCTGAAATCAAAGAACAAAGACAAAGTCCACAAATGGGCAGCGAATCAAAACTGAGCAGATGATCTGACTGGAAAAAAACTGGAAAGCCAGTTTTAAATCAGCAAACTAAAGAATCCTGTATGAATGAATGATTAAACAGGCTGATGTGAAACAGAAGAATAAGAAAATGTTATTAAAAAATGTGTGTGGTTATGGTGTCTGATAAGATCTGAAAAGATGAAAGTATAAGAATAATTGAAAGGGTCAACACAAACAATGTGCTTAAATTTACCTTCTAATTTACCCTTATGACAGCTGCAGATAATAGAACCTGATGTTCGCATGTATACCTCTTGTTCACTTGAATTTTTTTCTCATTTAAATTCCACTCAAAGGGATTAGATCTGATTATGTAAATGAAGTGGGCGCAAGAACATACTGGTGAAGCAAATATCCAGAAAACGGTGCAGCAATGATTTTATATTTTATTATTTTCTGTGTGGACATGGGTTTATGTCTTTACCAGTCAGAAAAAAACCTGCTCTATGATAGTCAGGTGATCTCTAATCACATTGTGATTGTAGAGTGTTTTGTTTGTTGTTAATACTTGAACTCCCTCCGTTTTTAATAATACATTTTATTATCGGCTCTAAATAACATTTTGTTTGATTAAAACACCCTACTGAGTTAAAAAAAAAATCAATCAATGTATGTTACAACAAAAGAGGTCCAACTGTGTCAAAAGATTGAATCTTTTTCAGCTGCTTCAACTATGTGAGCCTTTCCATTTTATTGTTGTTCTTTATGCAATGTTGATTACAATGTCCAGAAGTACTGAGAGCAGTTAAGCACAAAAACACATTTGAAAAAATTTTTTAAAACATTAATGTTGCAAAATACTCTTTTTGCATAAAAAAATGAACACCTCAGAGCAAAATAACACCTGCTAGGTAAGAAATTAGTATGTTAAAACAGAAACAGATGAACCTGAGATACAGTCCATAAAGAAAGGAATTTTAAAAGGTTGAGAATGTAATAGAAATTGACTTGACTGATTGGGTTTGATTTGCTTGGATGGTCTTCAGTATTTGATTACCTACGAGGCCCCCCTTCACACAGGATGATGACCCAGCTATGCTCTCCATGACTTTCAAAACCAATTAGAACATAGCTGGATTTCGACAAATCTTTCAGCGTGAAAGCAATCATGATGCTCCTACGCTCCGAGTATTCACTAAATAGTTTTATTCTACACTATTCTCCACGGCTCGGAGAAGTTCTACTGTGTTTTCACAGCACTCGACATGACAACAAATTCCCCTGACAATTCTAATGTTTCAGCCCACAGTCGCACATCACGCCCCACACTGGCAGGATTCTCTCAGAACTCATCAGGATGCAGCTACGCTCCAGAAAATCACACCATGCTAGCATGATGCTACCACGTAATTGGGTTGTGGCCTAAGCATGAGCCCAGAAGGCCTGTCCTGCTTCAGATTCTTGACAGTCCAGCTGTATTGCGCTGTGTGTAGGCGCTATGTCATGGAAACGCTGCTACTACACTCCACAGACACCTTAACTGCTGTGCCCTCACTACAGAAGATTTTTCCATGCACAAATCCACTGTTGATCTTTCAGGTTTTATCACATGTAATGGAAACACCACTGCATTCTTAATTTGTGCCTGAAGGTCTCTCCGAGACCCAACTTGTTCTGGCTGATGTTCTTTTTTTTGATGATCTTCAAAGCTTTAGGCTAGGGTGGGCTTCAGTGGTGATGCAAAACAGGAAAGACGTAAATGCAGGTTTAATGTCTGTAGGCGGGCAGATAATGTAAGCGAATAAACGTATTCATGTATAAAACAAAACAATATTAATGTCAGGGGAAAAAAAAAAACTTCATAGCAAAACTTGACAGGAAGAGAACACAAGTATAAGAGAAATGATACGTGATGGGGCAGACGGGGTAACTCGAAGCAGGTGTAAGTGAAAGAAAAACTAAACAATCAAACTAAACCGAGATGATCTCAATAAAATGTGATACCCAAAACATACAAAATCAATGAAAGGAGGACAAGGGCAACAAAAAATGTAACAAAACCCATGAATCAAAACTAACTAAATACAAGAGAAAAGAGATGCAGTGGTTAGAGGCTCATTTTAACCAACATTGTTTGTTTCCTTTCTGCCTTTGCATTTTAAATTATGTTGCAAGAACCTGAATGAATGTCATGGTTGAGAGACAGTAATGGAGAGAAATAGAAATGAAACTGGAAGGCTCTGGAAAATAAATCATCTGTTGAGGCAGGAACAAAGTTTGTAAGGGATTTTGGAGATAGGGGAGTGAAAACGGAGGCTGGTAATTGCATGGCTTCTGGCCTCATGATATTACTGTATTACTCCCTGACATGTGCGAGTCTTCCGTTGACACATGCAGAGAACATGAATAAAAAGCTGTTTCATTGCCTTTATGTATTTCCATCCTTACTGATAAAAGATGCCAGATGAAAAGAATGAATGGCATAAAGGAAGGAAAGAAGGCATTGCTCCTGCATATGATTTACCCTAACACATCGTTTAAATGTTCATTAATAAACTTTAGACCTAGGAGCCTCAGTGGAAAAAACCTTACTTGGAATGCACTAATGCTTTTGTCTCTGTGTCTCTTTTCTGTTTTGGTCTCTCCTCCTCAGGCTCAGTGTCTCTCAGTGTATTCCTGCTGTCTGTTGCTTTTGCAGTCTGTGCCATTTGGCTGGTAGCTCTGTGTGGCATCTGCACCTGGTGTCAACGTAAACTGGTAAGTGACAGCTTTTCCGATTTCACCACAAATAGTTCACGGATAACTTCCCAGCTTCTTGAAATTTTCATTTTAATATTGATTACTGTTGGTTCAAATTGATTTAAAAAAACACTTCCTTGCCCTCTGCGGGCGGTCCCCTTCCTTCTAAAACCTGGTCCTCCACCAGAGACCTGGGAGCTTTAGGGTGCATGGTGTCTTTGCTGTTCCCAGAACTGCACTTTTCTGGACTGAGATGTTGGATGTTTTTCCTGGATCTGCTGTAGCCGCTCCTCTAGTTTGGGCATTACTGCCCGAGCGCTCCAATGACAACGTACCACTAATGCTTTTATCTTCCAGACCTTCTCCAGCTCTTCTCTGTGCCCCTGGTATTTCTCTAGTTGTTGTTCCTTTTTGTCCTGATGTAGCAGTCACTTGGTATTGATACAGTATGTCAACCATCACGGCTTTCCTCTGCTGTTTGTCCACCACCATAATGTCCGATTCTGTCAATCCCACAAGATCTTAGCTCGGTCACTCTTGGTTATGATGCTCCATGTGTGCTTCCCCTGCCAGTGTCTTACATCCTGCAGTTATGTGTGTGCTGGCCCGTCCCAGAGGCTATTTGCACAACCTACACCGGGGGTCTTGTCTGGTGTGGTAGATCTGGGCCTCTATTGCTCAGGTGCTCAGGGCCTGTTCTTATGCTGCTATGATGAATCCCTCTGTGCTTTCCTTCAGTCCAGCTCTTTTAGTCATTGGGAGGTTTTCTTGAGATCAGCCAGTTGGGATCTTGGATGTTTCATCCTGGATAGTGGCTCTCATGCGCACTTCAGCCTCCTTCTTTACGATTAGAGTACAGTCTCAGACCGTGCATGGTTAGAAGCTTTCAAGTCTTATCATCTGTATCTCTTCCTTTGGCCAACTTGTTATTGCTGCAAGTTATCTGACTACTAGCAGGGTGTAGCTGTCTATTGTCCGGGGACTTGTTCTTGCCATTGATCTGACTAATCAGGATTTGCCCTACTCATTTTATATATTTGGCTGTAGCTCCTTTCCTTGTTGCCTCTTCAACGTTGCCATTTGCTTGTGTGATACAGAGATACTTGTAACAGTCCTCAATGTACGCTATTGTTCCATCAGTGAGACCCCCACTGTGGATCAGTAATGTCTTGCTCACCCTTATTGTGTACAGCATGATGTCATCCATGTAGAGGAGGTGAATGATGGTTGCTCTGTTCATGAGTCTGTATTCATAGCCAGTCTTGTTGATTATTTAGCGGACAGATTTTTATTTTTGTTGCAAGTTGCTAAATTAAGATCAAGATGTTTAATTTCCCAACAGAGTCACAGTCTGGGTTGAATCAAAAGCTTATCATCCCAGTTTTGGATCTCCAGTGTCACAACAGTTCTCCTGTTGAACGAGTGCCACCTTTATTAAGTAATGAGAAGCTGCAATTCAATGTCAACTTCTTCACAACCTCATTTCCACCTGAGTATATTTTTCTTTCAGTTTCACACAATTCTTTTCTCTTTCCTCCCACAGATTTTTAATAATGCGATCACGATTTGCCGGTTTTTACACGTCAAACATTTTTCAGTGCATTCAAAGTTTTACCTAACAGGTTTGGACGATATTAGGAAATCATTCTGGAGTTTTAAATTTAGTTTATTTGGTGACATGTGGTTGACATCATCTACCAGCAGCTGGTTATGGAACCTGGACAGTCTGAATTTACAAATAGGAAAGTGGATTCAAGAACAGTGTGTGAGCTTTTTGATATTTAAACATCCATCCATCTATCCATCCACATACACATCTAAGGACAATTTACATGCAAGCAAAATTATCTTTTTTTTTTTTGACACTTCATCTTTTTCACTGAAAGAAGGAGGAGATAAAGGATGGATTACATCTGTGTGGGAAGCTGTGTGACACTGTGACCTTGAGTTGAAAACTAACTCTGTTGTTGTTGACTTGTGTGTCAGAGGAGGAGAAGCTGAATATTTGAACGTGACCGAAAACATTTGTGGCCTTTGTAAACACATCTGTGTGTGTGCTTGGAGCTCTGGGCAGCATGACTGTTTGCCTCCAACCTTCACCACCATGCTAATGATTCATACGTTAATGAGCATCACTATGAGCAACTGGCTGCTGAAACAACAGCAATATACATAGTGATTTGCGGGTGTTTCCACCATCTTCCTTTGCTTTTTTCCCTGTTTGTTTAGCTTTTTTGTCTCTGTCTGTGCAACACAAGCTGAGTGTTAACTGGGTTGTTCAGATGAAAACATCTGAGAGAAAAGATAGAGCTGTTACCATTGCTCGTACCTGACAAACCTGTTCCTTTTTTTTTTTGCCATCTTTGTCTCTGTCTTTGCTTTTGTGTCACACTCATTCATGTCTGGTTTGTTTCTTTGTCACTAAGACTCCTGCTTCTTTCAGAATTTCTTCCTTTGATGTGATTGACTCTGTAGTTTCTCCTTCAGTCTTCTTAAAAAAACAGTTTCATCTTTTGTTTTTACATGGTAAACTTGTAAAGTTAAAAATAAATATACATATTAAAGGGGGGGGGAGGGGGCTTCACAAAATCATTAGAATGCTAAAAATTATTTTGACTGTTCATAAACCTGCTGACATATATTTTTTTAAAATATAGGATGCAAAATACACTGAGCAAAAATATAAACGCAACACTTTTGTTGTTTGTGCCCATTTTTTATGAGATGAACTCAAAGATCTGAAATACATTAGACTGGCCACAATAAAAGGCCACTCTGAAATATTCAGTTTTGTTTTATTGGGGGGTTCTGGGGACTCAGAAAACCAGTCAGTATATGCTATGACCACCCTTTGCCTCATGCAGAACCCCCCAATAAAACAAAACTGATCATTTCAGAGTGGCCTTTTATTGTGGCCAGTCTAAGACACACCTGTTCAGTAATCATGCTGTCTAATCAGCCTCTTGATATGACACACCTGTGAAGTGGAATGGATTATCTCCACAAAGGAGAAGTGCTCACTAATACAGATTTAGACATATTTTTAACAATATTTGAGATAGATGGTTATTTTGTGTGTTTATGTGGAAAATGTTTTAGATCTTTGAGTTCATCTTATAAAAAATGGGAGTAAAAACAAAAGTGTTGTCTTTCTATTTTTGATGAGTCTATAAGTAACAAGACAAAACAAAAAGAAATGAGAAGTAGCATCTAAAAATTAATTATTTGGAAGAGTAAATTTGTTTTTTGCCATGAGTTGTTTCATATAATAAGCAATTGGAAGAGATGTGGATGAGAAATGAAGGTCAGAGACAGGAACAGCAACAGAGACATTCAGACAGCTGGGAAGGAAAGGTGTTGTTTGTGTTGAACATCTACACATCTACACTTAGGAGGGCTACACCAGTCTGAACAGTCTTTCCATTTCATCTCATGCTGTATCTTTATCATCATCCTCTGCAGAGCTTCATTATTCTACACTCTCATTCCGACTCCCTCCATCCTGTCTCTCTCTCTCTCTCTCTCTCTCTCTCTCTCTCTGTCTCTGTTCCTCGCATTGCCCTGACCGCTCCGTTGTTGCTCCTGTTTCTCCCAACCATCTCCTCGGTTCCTCACATCCTCCCACGCTCTCTCAACATCCTCCACCCTCTCCTCTCCAGCCTCCTGAAGATTTTATCATGTATTTTAATCATAGATGAACTCCAGCAGTATATTCTTGACTAACAGAAGTCTAACCTGCTCTTGTTTATTTTATTATTTTTTTTCAGTTTTGGGAGGTATATTTTGTGATTTTCTAAATTTGTTTTTAGCGGCTGCATGTACGATGTAAATATCAGGTTAAGCCCTGAGATTTGCTCTCTATTGAAAATGTTTGCGCTGCTGAGCTGCCCGGCATATGCGATGTGGCATGATAAATAATAGAGTTTATTGTTGATGCGTTCCAGATAGAGATACAGTAGAATACATAAAGAGGCTCCCTGTCTGCAGCACTCAGAAAGTTGTATTAAGATAAACACACTGGATGTGCTGTATCTGAACACTCCAAGCTGCTTGACATTATTTTCTAAATACAAACACGGAAATCGTTCCGTCCAAACTGAGATAAAAAAAAAAAGGAAACTTTCCATAAATCCTTTAAAATTATCTGATGAAAGTTGTTTTTTTTCCAAATGGCAGACACAATTTTTCTACAGGATGATTAAACTGCAGTTTGCTGAGAACATTTCTGAAAGTAAATATTTTCAAATTAAAGATATAGTTTCACATTAAAGGCACATCAGAGAACCCTATAGATTTATTTGAACAGTTTTTCGCACTTTAAATTATTATACTGAGCTTTTTGTCATTTTTTTATGAGGTAAAGAGGAAGTTAAAATATTTCAGTGTATTTAATTTTAAATATTCAAATAACATAAATACATTTGAATAACATAATCTCTAAATAATAGCATTTAAATATTTATTATTTTGATCACATTTCCAAAAGTTTTGAAGCCAGACTGAGTCATAAGTTAATTTATCATATTTGTAATGTTTTCTTATTTTTATTATATTTTTTCCTTCCCTTCAGGTTTCCTCCAGAAACATCACACAATCTAATAGTTTTGTTTTGTGGGTGTTTTTTATGGTGTAAATGGCAAAATAGAAAACCTGTGACAGCTGCTCTTCAGAGACTATATTCACTTTCATATATTATTCAATGCACACAATTCCATTCAGCTCTGCAGGTCCTGACGTCAGACTGACCTCCTTTTTTGAGGCTTCATGGCAGCACAAAGTCTTGATGGTTAGCAGTACTTCTGGTTCTTCTGGGTGTGAAAGTCTCTGCGCCAGCTGGGACTTTTTAAAGTGGCGTGTTTTCTTCATGTGTGTTTTATGCTTCACAGAATCTCCAAACAGTTATGCAGTCATAAGTTCAGCTGGAAAGTGCATTCTCCACTGGTTATATCCTGACATGAACCTGCAACATACATGAGACGCAGGCTCCCCTGAACAAAAGAAATCATGAGTGGCATATAATTTTTTTTAAATTTGGGCTTTCAGCACTTCCTCCTTGTCATTAAATGGCTCTTAAATAGCCTAACTGAGACATTAAAGCTGCTTTTGTCATCAGATTTCCTTCATTTTCTCTGTGACAGCCAATAATTACAGGGTACTTTGTAGAAATACAGAATAAAATATGTTTTATTACAAAAATGATAATTCAGTTGCATTATTAACAGGTTTCAGAGCAGATTAAAAGGAGCATGTTGGGTTCAACATCTCAACATCATTTACACCAATACAAATATATTTATTAGTAATAAATACATATTTACATAATGAGCACCATAAAAAAGTCTATTTTTCTCCTCCAAAGCTTTAAAAAGCAACACACACACAATGCAAAAGAGATATCTGAACTACTGATAACTAAGAGTATGCACCTTGTCTATGTAATACTTCTACTAATGAAATATATATATTTTCCATTATATATAGTAGATATAATACACTTCATTTGTTGAACATTTAAAATGTTGGTTTTCCATGACCTTATTGTGAGGTTGCAATAAAAAAGTTACATAAGACCCGGCAGTCTGAGTGACTCAGAGTAACAACACTCAAGAGTTCAATAAAAACCAGAGTCCAGTAAAACATGGAGGTCATTAAGTGCAACTTCTGTATGTCACTTTGCTGTAAGCACAGTTCTTCAAATCGTTCGAGCCTGACGCATTAAAACATTTGTATAACAACACAATAATGCAGTGATAATATTTTGTATTTTACAATATAATCGTAAAAACTAAGGCACTTAATTTTTACACCTTCAGTTCTTAGATCCATCGCTAAATGGCGAAAAGGATATAAAGGATGTGATGCAGATTTTAGCAGAGGTCTTGGAACCAGATGTATTGAATATGATACATTTGGTATTAGAGTATCTAGTGGTGTAATTATTCACACACATTTATGAATTTAGCTCCCTTAATTAACCAATTTCAGTCTAAAAGTGTTGAAATCATTCTAGAAGATAAAATAATGGTTACATTTATTCATACAGAGGAAGTTTTGGCTGATTTTATTTTACTAATATGCCAATTATTAGGAAAAAACACATTATAATACAAATTATATTTTAAATGGAACTTAGATAAGTGTATGGTTTACTTGTGTTTGTGTGTAAAGTTTTGTTTGTGCATGTTTTATTCATCTGAAGTGTGTTTTTACATCTGATTGTAGTAAAGTGGTCCCACGTCACTCTCATCCTCAGAAGCCGGCTGTGGTTCTGGGCATCCAACCAAATCCGCTGCTCTTTCCTCATTTATCATATTTTACAAGCCGTGATAGAGCCTGATGTTGTTTCAAAGCCTCCGTGATGAAAACTTCACTTGGAAAAATGCATTTGTATAGAACAAACAGGACCTGAGTCCAAGATCCGTCTTCCTCTCATCTCTCTCTTTGAATTTGTGTCTCTGTCTCGTGTCTTTGCAGGGGAAAAGGAATAAACCAGGGGTAGAGGCTGCTGGCTCTCCAGATTCTGCGAGAGGTCGAGGGGAAAATAAAGCCATCAAGTAGGTGTCAAGGAGACGCATGGAATTGATTTATGATGTGGTGATGATGTGTTATGTTTTAACAGTCACTTCTAAACTCAAATGTGCAACCTCAATTCCATGGAAACTCTCTGTAAAATATAAATAAAACTGAATGCAAATCTCACGAACACGTATTATTCCCAATAAATAATAAGAACAACATATCAGATGTTGGATCTCCGGTAATTTATTTTATTTTTATATGAAAATGTTTATTTCAGTAACTGACAAGCAACAGTTTTCTATCTGGACTCTCACCATGTGATCACACTTGCGTGAGACATTCCTTTTCTGTAAATTAATAATTAATTTCTTAATGTTCTCTCAGGTCATATCAGATGTGTTGATTCAGTTCTGTCATCCTTTTTTTGTATGTTTCTTTATCTCTGAAACATACTTATTCCTGGAAACACTTGCTTTTAACATAAAACAGCGTTTGGTTGTTTTGCATATTCAATGTGTTGACAGTCAGTTTTATAATTATTAATTATAATTTTAGTTATAATCAAATTTCGTCCTGTTTGTTTACAGCCTTTCTCTGACATTTAGCTTTTTTTTTTACACTTTTCTCATCTGTTATATCTTAAGTTTTTCTAATGGTTTGTGACAATGTGCTGTCTAACCTTTCACTCTCTCTCTGTCTCTCTCTCTTATTGGCTGCAGTGATCTAGACAGAGACTTTTGGAATAACAATGACAGCAGCAATGTGCAGCAGAGGTGGAGCTCCTATCCACCCAAGGAGTTCCTCCTAAACATGTCTCCCTATGCTCCCTATGGAGACCCTCGCCTCACTCCCAAGTGAGTCCCGGTCATGGCTGGTAAGGGACCCCCCCTCTGTCTCAGCAGGGCTGTCATCAACTGGGGCTTAACACGACACTCTGTGTCTGGTTAAATACAATAAACCCGGACAGTGCAGTGATTTATTCCACATATTTAACTGCTGAAATATTTTGGTGCTTCTGATTGAAAAATAGCACAATAATTCTTTAAATTAAATCCAATGGTTGATCAAGAAATTTCCATGAACATTTAAAATTCAAATTATTAGCCTAAAGATGTGAAATAACCTCTTTTTCTAACAGTTTCAGTCCATTTATCTCCTAACAAGAGTCTCCTCTCTTTCCTGTTAATCCTCATGTTTCTACATTTGGGGATAAGGCGGTGTTTAGTATGCACTGCAAGCCATGCAGCACCTGATAAAAGATGTGCAGCACCATCCGACTATGTGATTCTGAGGACTGCCCTAAGATGGGCAAAATATTTTTTTAGAGATGGAGTTTATGTGGTGAGATGGTGTGTCTGTCAGGCAAAAGCCATGTCAGATTGCACATCATGTTAAATGAATTCATGTTTCCTGCATCTAAAAAGTTACAACTAAAATTTCTTCTGTGGATATTTAAACTTCATTTTGGGGTCACCAGTTCAGAGTTTTCTTATCTTTTTGTAGTTATAAGAGTCAAATACACAGTATTTAAACATGAGAAAAGGACCTTACATAAACTACAAATAGAAATGTTTGACAGCCCCTTTGCTTACAGCCCTGCTATCCTCACCAGGCCTGCTTTGACTCTCACCTGCAACCCATGGAGTGTTTCCATGGAGACAGACAACCCTCAAAGCTGTTTCCACTGTTTTACTTGAACATTTGCCTCCAATTATAGTACATCCAGGCCACTCAATTACAAGTGTTCAGATCCACTTCTCACAATATTCCAACTGACTTGATTATAAGCAATTAGATAATCTGCAGAGGGTTGGCTGTTGTTCACCGTTTAATAAAAGCTTTTAATATGATGGGTCATTAGAAAAAAAGTTTCACATTAAAAGAAATGTGCTTATTTGCCTTCTGAATGGAGCCAAGATGAGATGATGAACATCACACTTTAAGGTGTATTTTATAACATAAATCATCAGGGGTTGATAAGTACAATAAGCCACTTTATTATTGTGATCTTGAAATATTTCAAATTTACATGTTTCGTCTAATGAGACTTGAAATCCCAATCCCTCCCATCTTACATCAACACCAACCCATCTCCCTTCATGGGTAGTTTTCCACACTGCAAGTCTTCTCGTCAGCTGCCGTCTCTGTCTCCTGTTACATAAAGAGATGTGACTTGTTTGAGCCAGGTTGCTGTGCACTTCATCATACCGTCCCATGTTATGGAAGGAATAGATATCTAAAGTTATCTCAAAAACACAGAAGTGAAGAGTACCAATAATAACACAATAGTTACATAACACACTGCAGTCATGCTACAGTACTTTTTATGTTTCTGAATGGAAGACAACTCACAGCATTAAAGGTAAGACATCAGAGCCAAAACTAGACTGTGCAGTTGATTTAAGGAAGCAAAAATAACAGTTTTACTCGTCGCTGCTATCTTGCCAGAGAGTTTTGCAATGCGTCCTGGTAAATTTCCTTTTTTTTACTAATTGTGTTCCTGTGAAATCACAATTTTTAGGTGCTGGAAAGTGGTGACACTCCCTCTTGTCCTTTTCTCACAAAAGAATTGGGATGCACTCCCTCTCATGAACACATAAAACAGAGGGTTACAGCTGAAACCAAGAGGCAAGGAAGAAATGGGATTAAACCTTGGTACCAAGTCTCACTAGCAGCTGGCTTTAGTTTCATAATTAGTCTCATAATTTGGCTCCGGACAAAAAAAAAATATGCACATTTCTTGAAATGTCCATCTGTTCCTTAAATGGGTGGGTTTTATTTTGTTTTCTTTTCACTGTTGTGGGATTTTTCTTTTGTTTTTTTGAGGGACTTTTTTTGTTTTCTGTTTGTGTAAAGTCTGAATGTGGTTTCGTCATCTCAACTCTTCCTCCACTATTTTTGTGTCTTCTGCTTGTTGTAACTAGTCTGACTGTAGCTCATAGAAGTGCTGTAAGGCTGCCTGATAGCCCTCCTGAGTCTTGTCTGCTGAGTTCTGCTCTAAAAATAGTCACACTGTCTCCTTCACGTACAGCAGAGCAATTAAGTGTTTGGATGGTAAAAAGTCTGCCTCGTATCAGCCTCTGTTTCACCATTTAAATGCATCTCACACGATCGCTGAAGCATCAAGTGAACCTGCTCATTCTTATCCTCTCTAATTACGACTTACTCGACTCTTTCAAAAAGCCGCCAGGTGATCAGTTACTCTGTCTGTGCAGTGATGTTGAAAATATTGTAAACTCAGCAAGCGGTGGTGATTAAATCTTTTGTTGTGAGTGCTCAACATTATACTGTCAACACAAATGTTCATTTTAATTAGTATTTATTAGGCTAATAAGTAAATAAACTTTCACTAACTTCTGTCTAGTTTCTATAGCACAAGTTTATTTGTTTTGTAGGCTTCAAAGATGCTCCTTGAGGGTAATTTGAGGGCAGGAAAATACAAAAAAGACTTAGATAAAAAGAGAAAATATTAAGAAAAAAGGAAGAAGACAAAATGCTGATGGTTACAAGAAGACTGTTTACCCAGAAACTAAAACGTTAAAAACAATTAGCACCCTGCATTTAATGTCTCAATGTGATTGAAGACGTCCTGTTGTGCAGCTGTGTGTTTTGTGGTTTGTTGTCACTCAGAACGTCCCAAACTGAAGTCCACGTTGAGTCTGTGCTCGTCTTTGTGGTTTTACGTCCGGGTCAGCCGGGGTGGGTTTGTGGAATGTTGAGTAACCGTCTTTTTTCTTGCAGACAAACTGTGCGACTGGCGTAAAGCATTTGGTGCATTAACATTAGATGTAACTGCTGCAGGTGTGTGGGATTATAGATATTAGTGTGCAGTATTCTCATCACCTGTTTCTGCTGTCCGAAAACCTGAGAATGATGCATTTGGATAATTACTTAGCTGGACTTCCCAATTCAACAAGCCAGCAGGTTGATCATCGCTGTCTCCCCTGTGAGGAGTAAAATGGGCCCTTTTCTCACCCTTTAAAGCAGATCATTGGGTTCTGTGAAGCTGCTATGTGAAAGGATTTTCAAACAAAGTATGTACACAAACTAAACTTGTGTGCAAAGGGCATTAAACATACATTTTTTATACTTAGTTTTTAAAAACTTAAATACTACAGAATAGTCAACACTTATATAGCACCTTTTTAGCATTGCATTAGTTCTACAGAAATATTTACAATGTCTTTCTCACTCAGCCATTCACACCCACATAGAGCACCTTCTATTTTATATTTGCACTCTATATGTGCAACTCGTTTTTTTTGTATGACATCAATAAAAATATCAGGGGTGATGGGATCTTATTCAAATGCTGCAGATTGATGAAACAAATGCAAACCTTGATGTTGTGAAAAAGAGCTGGTCAAAAATTCTTCCACATAAATGCAAGAGACTGGATAAGGTCACACAGAAGATTATTACTTCTCATAATTGCTACTAATGGTGATTCTAGCTGTGTACATCTTAAAAAGTAAAAGTGTATAAGTGTAACAGCGTCAGATATTTTATGAATATTTATACATTTAAGCTTTGTGGATCACTATGTCCAGTATATTTCTGATTTACAGATCCAAAATTGTGGTGGGGAAGAATTTGTGATGGTATAATTTTTTAATACATTTTCTAGGTTTTAATTATTTAAGTAAAAGGGAAAAGAATGAGACTGGCCTTTTTTCACAATATTGAAGGATCCTTCCAAAAAACTCCTAGATCCATGTGGTAATCCCTCCCAAAATTGAACTGATTGGTCCAAATGCCAATTCTAAACTATCTTGAAATTTTCATCCATATCTGTTCATGATATTTAGAGTTATGTTGATAACACGAAGAGGAACAAATAAATGAACTAATGCCAACAGAAACACAACTTTCTTGGTGGAGGTAATAACAGAAACCTATTAGAAAAATGCACACTTGAATTTAAAGCAGTAGGAATTATAGCTGCAGAAAACAACACCTGGAAAAAATATCTCAGGTGTATTTTTATTTTTTGTCAGCAAAGTATCCCATTCATGTACATGGAATTGGCTGAACTAAAAACTTACTCCACCTTCAGCCACTAAGACAGTGCCTGTTTTTGCTCAGTTTTAACAGTATATTCTGTACAGTATGTTGATGGTCCTGACACATATACACTTAGAACTAAGAGAGGTTCTTTTAATGGCTGTCCTAACTCTAACCTTTACTACAAACTGCATCACGTGTAATGTATAATTTACCATTTTGACTAACCTCACTGACACTTTTGCTTTTCGGCCCTGTGCGTTTGTGCGTCTGTGTCGCTTGTTTCCCTCTTTTTTGTATCCTCTCTTGATTCTTTCTTCCCGTCCATCCTTGTTTGTCTGTGATTGGTGCCCCATCGTATCTCCCAGTGGGGCAGTGGATAAGGGTGGGCAGGGCGGTGCTGGACCCTCACCAGGGGCCAGTGACAGCGGCGGTGGCGCTTGCTCTGGTTCAGGGGCAGGGCCAAGTCGCAGCGACAGCGTTCGAAGCATGGTGTCCGGGGGCACCAAGGCCGGGCGCTGGCAGATGGTCCAGAGCCACATGCATGCCGGAGGTCTGCGTCTTAGCAAGTGAGTGGCGCATGGTGACATGGGGTACGCATGAGGGGCAACAGTGGGGCACAACAGGAGCATGGTCTGGATATCACAGCAGTAAGTTTATAGCCGTATCATGAATGGAACTCGTGCATGCTCTTTGCTGGTTTGCATAAACAAGAAGATCTCGAAGAAATGCTGTCTTTTCTGCAGGTTGTGGTGATGGTGTGGAAATCTTGACTTTATGGAACTTCATCATTTATATCTTTGTATAAAATGTATACTGTCAGACTTTTACTCCAAAGACATCAACTTTGTTATTTCATAGAAACCACACTATACTCTCAGAAAAGCTTGAAACTTATATGTTCAGTTGAGATAACAGATTATTAATCTTTACGTTTGTTCCTTCATATATAGCAGTAAAACAGCTTGTCAGGAAAATCATTTGAAGAATTATTTTTTTGTAACATAACTGCCCCGCACACAGTGTGTATATTACTGGTAATCATGCATCTTTTTAAATTTGTTCTTTCTCATTTTTTACTGAAAACATTTTTCTGTTCTGACTATTCTTCATTCTGGTTTGGATGCTGAGCTGCTGGAGGAATTTTCTTTTCCGCCTTGTCTCTTTTTACTAACTTTTATCATGTGTAACCATTGCACAATACACTGTAGTTCATCAGCTGCTCTTGTAAGTTCAAGGGGAAAGACTTAGAAAAACTCAAAATCTCTGATGAGTTACAGAGGAGACATCATGGGGGTAGAGTGGAGAGAGAAAAAGAAGAAGTTAAAACCAGCTCTGTCATCAATCATAATAAACATGAGACTTCTCTCAAATGAGGTTGAAATGCTGATAAGAACCTATAGAGGATCAGTAATGCAGTATTTTTGTTTCACTGAAACGTCGCTGTATGGACATATCTCTGACATCCAAGGTGCCTCTGCCCGGCACTCAGAAGATATGGTCAGACAGAGATTTAAAAAGAAGTGGCAAAAAGAGGTGGTGGGATAGCAGTGCTTGACAACAACAGATGTTGTAATCCATTATATTTTTTGAAGACTTATAATTTTAACAAATGCATTTCAAACTGTGGAGGTGGTGCATTGTTAAGACTTTAGTTAAATGTACTGTATATCTGCTTCAATTATTTGAGGTATTTTTCACTGAACCAAGGATCCATTTTTTTAGTATCTTTTTTAATCTAAGGCAGTTTATTGAAGAAATAAATGAGTGTTTCCAGGGGACACCATTAGAAAATTTAACTCAAAAATAGCTTGACTGTTAAAATACTGGTAGTTTTGAAAAAGAAAAAATAGCTCATAATTTAAAAAAAGCTAAATTTAAAGAGCTGAATTAAAACTATCTATCTATACTAAAACTTTTTAAACAAAATTTGTAGTCCTGGTGTTAAAATATTTTATTTGTTAGCATTTACAAAACAGATATATATTTGATGTGTTTGAACATCCACTTGAATTTCAGTGATTTTGTAACTATTTAGACTTTTTCGTTTTAGTTCCCCGTTTTGGTTTTGTTAGGTTTCCTTCACTCCCCTAGAATTGGTTTCTATTTTGGGGTATTTCCCTCCTTCTTCTCCTCCTCATTCTTCCCTGTCTTTCTCTTTTTTCTTTTTCACTCATCACTGTCACAGTTTTTTCCACTTTTCTTGTTTTTCATCCTTCTCATTTTCTTCTAATTAAAAGAATCATTCAAGGTTTATAGTTATCTTAATTGACCTTCAGGCAAGAAGAAATGTGGAATATCCTTTCAGCCAGCAAAAAATTACAGCAGAAAAAGATGGCTCATCCTCAAAGTAAAAAAATATTTGGTGCTCTTCAAATAAATCTGAAAATGCACAATACCTAAGGACAAGTACTGTAGATACAGGAAATAGCTGCACAGAAAGGACCCTATAGTGCAGAGTCAATACATTTTTCAAATGAGTAAATTCTGGGTCAGATTTATGACACTAGACAGACAAGTAAAATTTATTAGCTTATGGACCGGCTCCCAGATGTCTGGCCTAATATCACCATCCGTTTAGCCAGATGCATTGGCTTTTCATAATGTAGGTTATGATAACATGACTGTTGAACCCATAAATTATGTAAAACTTAGAGCTTGTCATTTGACCTTTCTCTTCATTCATCATATTGATTACACCACAGTCTAAGTGTTTATTAAGCATCTTTAAATGCCATTTCATTTCTTTGCACATTTGAGTATCACCTTTTGTCTTTAGTTTTACTTAGTTTTTACTTGTGAAATACCTTGTAAAGGATTCCCTTTATGCAGCAGTTAAAATGCCAAAATATCTACTGGAATGTTTAGTATTTCATTTAACTTATTGCTACAGATATGCAGTGTGAATTATCTTGAAGAAAACTGAGATCAAACGTGACATGGAAACAACACGAACAAACTTTACAAGAAAGTTATCTGTCCACACCTTTAAGATGTGTTATAGAAAGTGCAAGCAATGTGGCTCAGTTAAATGTGCATTTGTGGGAAATTTCAGAACAGCTGACCCAAAATGTAGTATGAACAGAACTGCACACGAGGTTAACCCTGACTTTTGTCAGGTTTTATGGTTTGTTTTGAACTCCAAGAGCGACCCAAACTCCAAACACACACGGAAACAGGAATCAGTTGCAGTGAGTTTAATATGTACAGTGCGCAGGGTATAATACAACAATGAGGAATGTGCAAGATGCTGAAGAGGGACTGGAACAGAGGCAGGGCACAGGCGTAGTCCTAGCAGTGGAGGAGAGACAGGTTAGTGACAGATTCCTCTGGGGTAGATATGACAAGCTGCGGTGTGCTGGGAACGTGCTCAGTGAACTCACGGAGGTACAGGTGCTGGGGTTGCGTGAGGAGGGATCCAGAGAACCCGCAGCGGTGGTGGTGATCCGGGAGCCGAGGGTGTGAGCAGAGATCCAGAGTGTGTAGAGTAATCCACCGGAGGTGTTGAGGCAGGGGTGACAGCAGCACGCTGTTCCGGGGCAGGTGTGGTTTCCAGAGGGGACCAGAGACAGACAGGGAAGCCAGGCAAGGGAGAGAGGGTCGTGGGACACACGACTTCAGGAACCCGTGGCAAGAGAGTCCTCCTGACGACGCGGCGGATGGCCAGCGCAGAGGCACTCAATCCTGGATGAGCGCTCCAGGTAACGGGACTGAGAGAAGGGAAGGAGAAGGCAGGTTAGACACGAGTTTAGATTATAACTGTCAGCACACTAGCTTAGGCCACACATTACCACGTGAAAGTAGGGGGAACAAACTGGCGTCCATCTGTGGTTCCTCCTCTGCTTAAATACCCAGCTCTCCTGAGCTGGGTAATGAGCCACACCTGCAGCCACTAATCAGCTGCTGCCACGCCCTGCAATGACAATTAGTGCAGATACAAAAACACCACACACCCGCTGCTGCGATCCTGACAACTTTGACAAGAGGAGAATTTACCATGATTGAAAAAAAAAAAGTAGATTTAGTCAATATAATAAATATTTAATCTAAAAAGATACACAATGTTGTCACTATAATTTCATCCACTAAACCATTGTCTGTACCTGCTTTAACATTTTGGGGTTGTTTGGAGCTGGTGTCATGTTGGCTAGATATATAGACTCAAATGAGAGGCTGAACCCAAAACTGTATAAATGTAAGCAAAGATTATTTGGAAGAACAGGCAGCGGGGAATAGGTGGCTTAACCATAAATGAACCAGCACTGGAAGAAGAGGGGAGATTAATTAAACAGTTCTTCCAGGGTTGAATAACCATGAAAAGGGTTAACAGAGAAGGGTTTTACGAGTTCCTGTCTTAACTGAGAATATGATGGGGGGATTTTTCTGACCAGGAAGCAGGAGAAAGGACCGGTAGTCCTCGATAGGAGAATGATGATGATAAAGGTGTCGGTGGGTGGAGAGCGAACGAGAGGGAGCAGAGTGGTGGCAGCAGCATTGGGGATTTCTGCCTCTGAATCCACAGGTGAATGAATGAGCAAAGCAGCGGGTGTTAGTTCTCACAGTTTGGTTAGTGGAAACCTCTTTGTTGGAGATTGTTTTCAGAGTCTTTGCCGGAGGAGAACACAGCAAAAAAAGTGTGAGGAGTGTGAGGTTGAGCACACAAGGAGCTGGAAACAAACAAGAAAGGAGCAGAGGACACAATCACTTTTGTCAAACACAAAGATCATAAGGATATAACAAAAAACAGAGTAATAGACCAGGACAAGATTGACTAAACAATCTGGCGTCAAAGAGTGGGAAACACTGAGTAGATATACTCATCTAAAGAGGAGTAATACGTGATTACTCATCACGTGTTGCAGCTCTCCCCACCCGCAGGCGGGGTTATAGAGAAACAGTCGGACTACCTGAGAAAAAGAGAACAAACGGGACAGACAGAAAAGGAGGAAAAGAAAGAAAACGAAGCGCTCCAGAACCCAGGACCCTCACCACTAGAGCCTATCCTAGCAGTTAACAAGCAGGAGACAGGATATACCCTGGACACCTGTCCATCACAAAACCAGACAGAGACAGACAAGACACACAACCATGCATGATCATACTCACAACTAAGCTCAATTTAGAATTAACCTGGCATGTAAGCACTTTTGGAATGTGGACCAAAAAAACTAGAAAAAAATCCACTCATCCATGTTGGGAATTTTCAAACTCCACCCAGGAAGGATTCTGCCCAGATTTGAGCTTCTTACCTTGAGATGACAATGTTAACCACTACTCTACTATGCATACACTCAATCCCATACCTTTTCTGGCTATCAGTTATTTAAAAAACATGAACAGAGATTTATTCCCTGGATATTCAAGCCACACAGGGTTATGTCATTGACCTCTCTGTTGGTCATTGCACCAGAGGCTGAACTGGAATAGTCATACAAACTGTTTAAGTACCACAACCAACATCCACAAGAAAATATTAAAAAATACATTAATGCCTTAAATACCAGAAACATTACCTTACTTTGTAAAACTTTTCTCTAGTTGGTTAGAACTTTAGAAACAAGTAAAAAATAAAAAATACCACCAAAGCACAAAGCATGCCTGCATGTCCTGTATTTACTTGATCCAGCATTGCTCTGCTCCCCTGTGTGTTTTTCTACTGAGCTCTCAACAGGGTTAAGGCCAAGTTAATACATAAGAACCTTGCTAACACTACTCAAGTCCAGGCAGTAAATCCTCCCTCACAGCATTAACTCCAGACAGAGCTGTTTAACACAAGCTTACAATCATCAAGCAGGGCAATGATTGAGGAGATGATAAGGAGAGAAGCACTATTACAGGATTGTAAGAGAAGCAGAGCAATAATTAGAGAACTGATTTAAGGAGCAGTGACTGAAGGTGGTGTAAAGATGGAGTGATGCCTAGCTGAGGGTGGGGAAAATATGAATGGGTGAGACAGGAGACACAGAGCAGCTGTTTTCTGAAGCAAAAAGGTAAATGGGAGCGTGGGAGTGGAGAACGTTGCAAGAGCAGAAAGGGCCTTAGAGAAAGACTGATGGAAGCAAAAGTCATCAAGGCAAGCAGATAGAAGTAGGTCAAGACTAATTAGAGAGGGAGATAACGTCCAGAAACAATTTGGTGCTGCTGCAGATGGCGGCTCAAGTATAGTGATAGTAATACTTCTAACTCAGCCTGAATTATATTTCTCTTCAGCAGAGGTTTGTTTTGACAGCATTTCTAGGAAGGATAACTTGAGTGTTTACATTATATGCAGGGTTACTGACACACAGTCTGCTCCTTCTGTACTTCCTTTTTGTTTCTTCTCTTTTTTGGGAGACTTTGTTCTGACACATTTCAAGCAGCTCTGCTATTGTCACATATATTAGCACTATATTTTTTAATTAGAAATCATGCACAAACATTTTTTAAAAGGTAAATCTTCTTCAAAATGCATGTCTTTATGCACTTTTTCGGTTAATTGCTCTGTAATTTATTGTTTCTAACTAGGTTCTACCTTGTTGTATCTACCTCCTTCCTCTCTGCTCTTGTGTTTCGGCTCAGTTTTGGGGACACCTCCCTCTCATCAGCATCCACCCTGGAGCACATTCCGTCCTCAGCTGTTGCTCGTCCTCGCCCCCTTGTCCGACAGCAGAGCCTCCAACAGCCCCTCACTCACCAGCCCCCTCCGGGTCCCAACGACCCCCCGGTCACCTCACAGAGTCTGGGCCAGCTACACACAGGTCCAGGCGGCGGGGGCCACCGTGGGGGCCCACGGGGGGTCCGGGGGAGTCCGGCTGGAGCCTCACGGTGCAGAGGAACAGGAGCTGGCCGATCACGGTCAAATCCAGGCAGTTGGGATCACATGATGGAGCAGATTCGCCACAGAGGGCTGGACGTCAAATCATTCCTGTAAGTATCATCAAGTTTTCTGATCTGTTAGATGTTAATGTGCATGAAGAAAATATATATGTGCCAGAACAATTCCACAAAAAATGTTTTTTTTTTTCACTAAAAAACTCTTTCTTAAAAAGTTTCTTATGCTGAAATATTATCACTAAAGAGTTTTGAAATTATAACATGCAGGAACAAGGAATATAACTCCAAATGAGCATCCATCTAGTGTTATGCCACAAAAGGCTCAACTTGATTATGGTGCTTTAAGCAAAGCTCCTTAAATGCACTGCTTTATATTATCATTTTCTGAAAGTAGCTTCTGCAGGTGAATTCTTAGCAGAACTTTGTCATGGTCTGGTATAAATCAGCAAAGCAGCATGCACAGTGTCAGTCTTCATTTGATTTAAAATAACATTTCAAAGAAATTTAATGTATTACATAAAAAAAAAACTTTTAAGCGATCCCTGTCAAAAGGTTTTCAAAATGGAGTCTCTGTGTTGAAACACACTGGTTTGGATTTGGTCAGATTGTAATGATGTCATCTGTATGTCTTGTACATGTCCCACTGTGTCAAGCATTCAGGACAAATACCTTCCAGGAAGAAACTGTCTTGCTTTGTATTTTGGAAACTTCTTACTGGGAGAGCTGAAATAAGTAGCTTCAAAGAGGAAGCTCTTGAAATCCTCTCTCAGACTGCAGTTTCACAGCCTGGTTCCAGATAAATGTAGATGACCGAGGATGGATGGATGGATGGATGGATGGATGGATGGATGGATGGATGGATGGATGGATGGATGGATGGATGGATTACGGTTAATATGTGGCTGCAGTGGTTTTAATGAAGATGGTAGTTATGTGTTCAGCTGTTTGAATGTTGATTAGAACCACCTGCATATTTGGCACACTAACATAATATTATATAATAATATATATTATATAATAATAATATTTATAACATTGGGAAAAAGCATTTTTAAAATACTTAATTCCTAAAGCCCCTTCACACATGTTGAAAACCCCATATGATGTAAATAGTTATCTGTAAAGTGAAGAAAGCTTTTCCAAATGTGTTACAATCCAGCAATGTTCCAGGTTCTGTATGTTGTGGAGAGCACTGCAGGGTCGTCATCTAGAAAATAACATTTATTAGAAAAAAAACATAAGGTTAATGTTTCTCATTTATTTCTTCATACATTTTTTACACCACATGCTGACAATGCATTGAGTAAAACTTAAAACAGCTAGAATCTAAACCAAAAACCCACCGTAACAGTAAGCAGTAATCATCACAGGTTTTATGAGTTTTTTTCCAATCTGTCTACCCCTGAATAAAACAACTGCTGGAGTGAAAAGGCTTCTGATTGTTTGAGTTACTGAGCAAGAAGGGCTCTCCTCCTCTGCTTGGCTTGAGTGATAAATGATGTACACAATCTCACCTGCCCTTCATCCTGACCATATAAACACATCCACAGCCAGAGATCTCTGTGTCTGTACTTTTTGTAATACTTCTCCATTAATACTGTCTGCAGGAATGAGACCTGTATGAGTCTTGACTCAAAAGACTGTGAGCACATTGTGACATGGCCACAGTTCCTGTCTTTATACATTTTGACCCAGTGGGAAATGGGAATTTCATGGATTTGTGCTGAATGGGGTATGAGCTACATCCCTTTCATTTCACATCAGTACACCTGCTGCAAGTAGTAATGATTTTAGCACCATTAGGGTTGGTTCTTTTTTCCATCGTCTATACAAATTCATTCAGCCCATCAATGGGCATCGCGTTTGTGGTGTTTATGCAGTGGGTCGCTGTCTCTTGAGTACTAAGATGGTTTTTATGTTGTCAGTACTGTTTCTTCAAAAAGCATGTTGTTAACGATGGAGAACACTGAAAACAAAAGTCTGTTGAATTTACTTGATATTATTGTGTACGTCATTAGTTCAATAAGAACCGAATAAGGCAAAGTGACATTGTGTTTCTCTTTGTTTCAGTTAATTAATACTTACCCAACCGAAATATATTATTCACATTAGACTTGGTAAAAGAGGAAGGACAAATAGCCACCACAGTTAGTAAACTTAAAAAAAAAAACACACACACAAAATCCATTCATCAGTTATGATGCATATACCAAATTCCCTTTTTCAGAATTAAAGACTGCCAATCCCACGTTCTGCAGTGTCGATTATAGAAAGTTGTTTCCAGGCTGGAAAAATCTAATGGGATTTGAAGAGAAAATAGGAAGATGATCTGAGGAGAAACTGATAAATTGATCATAAAGACAGTGACATAAGATCTAATTTGTATGTTTTTTTCTTGGCTGGGGACACAGTTCTGTGTATTCATTGCTGTCATAGTATCTAACTCATTTCATAACTGTTTAAAAATGATTTTTATCATATTAATTTTGCCAGTTTTTGAACAGAACAAATGCAAATTGCGAAAACTTGATAAAAACAAAGTGAGACAGTCACAAATGTATAAAATAAAAGTAAAATCTAATATACATTCATAACACCTCCAGTAAAAGTTAGACTTTTACCCTGCATGAAAGAGTTTTATAATAAGAAAAACAATTCTGCTACTATTTAAATGCTAAATATTGCTATAAGATCACTAATTAAAACTCAGAGCTTCTTGCATAAGGCTGAGAGTCTTTACAGCTGCTTTGCAGCATCTTTCTTGCTGCTGATTGTGTGTCTGCTTCTGTGTGTGTGTTTCCCCTTTTTCAATGAACTCTGAAGCCTCAGTCTGCAATTTAACTAAGAAAAAAAAATCATACACTCTTCCACCAGTGCAGAAAAACAGTAAAAAGCAGAGCCACCTACATAGTCAGCAGAGAAAGAAAGCAGTAAAACAGCAGCAGAGATTTTCTCACCAGGCTAAAATTAAATGAGTGCATTTAACTCCCTGTTGCAAGTGTTTTATTAGAGTCCCCTCGATTTGTATTGAATTGTTTTGTTTTTTTAGCAATCACATTAACAACCCTTCATTTTTCTCTGAAATCATACACACCTTTATTTCTGTTTTTTTTTTTTTGTGGAAACACAAAGCTGTACAACAGTACTGGTATTTCTCAGCTCATCTAGAAAGGAAGTTTATAATACAGGAAATGAATAGGAACATCTCATGTATTTTCAGAAGATTAAAAGAAACCATCATGAAAAATGTAAATGCATCACTCCCTTTCATGAGTTATTTAATGTTGGCTAGTTTAAGAAAAAAAGCACCTCATGCATGTTTCAAAGCTCATTATAAGTGCTGGTTTTAGATAAACATCACTTTTATCAGTTTCTATGATTCACAATCTGAGAAAAACATGATTTAGTTCTCGAACACAAATTACACCACATCATTAAGGAACTAAAGAACCAAAGAAGCATTATACTGTATAAGAAATGAATATGAGTAATGAGAGACACTACTCATACAAAAAGTGAGAACACGATTTCAACTTCAAGTCTGCGTTGCTTTTAATACAATCACAGGAAGTGAGAAGAACAAATAATAATAATAAACTGTTGTTCTTGATAAATACTGTTTGCAAAAAAGGTTTCGTATTCCTGAGAAAGTACATTTACTATTCAGATGACAGGTTCTTTTTTTAATTATATTCGAAAATTTGATTTTTTTTTTCCTGCACACAGTAGAACAACAAAACCCAATGTCTTCAGAATGTCAGTGATATTCTTGTTTGCATGAAGAGGGTTATAAGATGTACAGTTGCTTTAAATGCATGCAGGTTTGGGTGACATTCAGTGCAAAGAAAATTTCAAATGAAACACTGGAGAGTCCTCACAATGCTCTACCTCCTCTCTCCCACTCTCTTTGTACACAAAATGAATGTGTCCTGGGTGTGTTGCCGTCACTGCCTGTTTGTGCGTGTTTTTGTCGGAACATGTGTGTGTTCCCGTTCGTTGTTGTGTGTGTGTACCTCCTGTACCTGTGTGGTCTTGTGATGCCTTGTTTGTCTGTGTGTGTCCAGTGAGGGGAAGATGGTTGTTCTGTCTCTAGCAATCGGGCTGGCTGAACAGGATGACTTTGCCAACCTTCCAGATCTTCAGGAAGCGCCAGCGAGCAAAGAAAATGAAACCACACCAGAGAAAAGGTAATACCAGAAAAAGAAGCGTGAGTGTCAGCAGAAAAAAAGAGCTTGTGTCACCCACTGATCAGCCACATTGTTCAAGCTTCATGCTGTGTAAGTGACCAATAATGCACTCTGAAGTGGAAGTGGGACCTCCTGATGCGTCTTTTAGGTTTTAAGAGCTGCAGAGCTGGACTTCGTTGGATCAGGCTTGTTTGTCGGCTGGAGGCCTCGGGCTGTTTGTTCTTTATTATTCTGCATAGTGAATTCCTGTAAACAGTGTTGTGTTTTTGTTCGTGTCGTTATATTGATGCTGTTGATATCAAAGTTTCCCACTACAGCATTTATTAAATTATTCAAGTATTTTTCTGACTTGACAGTGATTTAAAAGTTGTGGCTGATTAATTTCTTATGGTTTGTAACACTCTGAGGCTTTCGGTCCTTCGTCTACTGGAATAGGGATCTAGTCTGTACAACAGTGTGAAAAAATCTTACAGGGGTTTATATGTTTTAGAAAACTGTTGTAGCTGAACCTTTGTTATCCTGCATTTTTTAAATTTGACTACAAAGCTCTTTTGTTATGAAGAGAAACTGCCATTGATATTAGGTTCAGACAATGGAACTTCTTGGTTATTATTCGCAAAGAAAATTTTAATGTGGCAAAAAATGTATCTCTTTTGTGTAATTTGAAGTGGATTGTGGTAGGAGAAAGGAGCCAAATTTAGGACACATGGAGCAGTGCTAGCCAAGCAGGTGATACATCCTTCTAGGTGAGCTAATAAAAAGAAGAAGGAACCACAAATATATTAAGACTGACTTTAAGAAGAAACCATCAGAGCAGCAGGGGAAGTAAAACAGGATACAATATGGAGAGATGGAGATTATTAGAATAAGAGAGGAACTATGAATGTAAATTGAAAAATGCAATTAAAACCCGGGAGCCAAAACTCAGAAGTAATAGAAGAAAACACGCCACAATATAATGTACAGAAACACTGTAGGAAAAAAAAAAAAAAAAAAAAACAAGCAACAGGACTCACAAAATATAACTGTGCCTAACGATCACTCAGAGTTGTGATTCACATTTGTAATTGACATTTTTGTTATCTTGACTGTAAAATGATGATTTGTAGCCTTAAAGAGGCCCTTCCATTAAAAACGGTTTTTCTGAGGTTTCTGTTGAATATTTTAGCTCCACAGGTGTTCTTACCTTCATAGTGGGTGTGAAAACAGGTCAACAACTTCTCTTTCAGTTTTTATCTCTCAAACTCCCGAGTCCGAACGGCCTGTATCTGTACTCCTTTGTTCGTTAGTATTCATCAGCTCCCGCAGTTGAAACCATGCCTAGCATGCTGCTGGCTAAAAGCTGTAGCATAAGACGTAGCAAACAGAAAGACACAACGTCTGACGTTGCCATGCACAGCAGGGCAGGAAACAGTATACCTTGATCAGAGTCCAGCAAATTTGAATAATGAATATGAACGAGCTGCTGACAAAGCAGCCAGACAGAAGGAGCCGGAACCACCCGAATTTTAATGCAGACAGATTGAAAAGTCTGTTAATCAGTGTTTCCTGATGTTTTTTAGATATAAAATGTTTCATATTACTGGTTAATACTTAAGAAATAACCTCAAAGTCCTGAAATGTGTATGAAATGGCCTCTCCAGTTTAAGAACTAATAGGAATGAAACTCATGGCAACACTGTGCTATCACAGTTGTGCATTTCACCTGAAGTCATATTGTATTGATTAGCCACTCATCAGACGTGTGGTTATTAAATCTAACTGGCACTCCGACTCGAATCCAAACCAGTTTTCTGTTTGTAGGACAGCCACTGTACTCTCAGCTGGTGTTATGACACATTTCTGAAGCAAACTAAAATAGTAACATTTCACAGCCAGCTGTCAGAGTAACATGATGTGTTAACTGAAAATTTGGTTTTAACTGATGGATGGTTCAAAGTCTTGTCTTTGCTCTGAGTAAAATTATTCAAATGAGGAAATCAAAATGATGGCATTTCAAAAACAATTATGATCCTAATCAGTAAAAGAAACTCATTATGTGAAACGTAATGATTTGATTAGACAATGCACTGCAAAAAAATTCTCACAGTGTTATTTAGGAGGCAACCAGTCTGACATTAACTCTGATAACAATGAGCCAGAATGTGGATGGTCTGTACAGGTTCTTGATGAAGTCTTTTGGCACATGTTAAGATTATAGTTGGCTCCCAGTTGCATATAGTAGATGATGGCTGATCTGTAACAGTTTTCAGCCTGTACAGAGCATCTATAGTGAGGTAATGGTTGTTTATCATAGTGGAATTGTCATGTCAGGGTCAGGGGTAGAGTGTGAAGGCAGTGTGTCCATGATGTGGGGCCTGTGTGATCCAATATGGCTTGGTCATTGAAAATTCAAAGAAGGACTGGCGACACTTGCATACCTTGTACCATGAGGTGATTGCGTCTTGCTAGCACTGCATTCTGAGAGTTGAAAGACAGAAGGACCCAAGACATGGTGCGATTATTGTCATATGTGGTGAGATCGTTGTAGAAAATTGCTTCTGTTGCAAAGAGCATGATGAGGGCACAGGAGAGCATCTCGGGGAAATTGCAGGGAAAAACCTATATGGTGAGTATTCAGAGGATAACTGTGTCATGATTACCTTCACACTAAAGGAGGTTTTTCAAAAACACTGCAGTCCAGTCATTTTTTAATAGGTTGTGTAGGATGTGGAGAGTGTAATGGGTTGTCATCCTGTTTCAAGGGGATCTAACTCTTAAACTAGCAGAAATAAGTTTTAGTGTAACACTGTTGTGGAGGCCATGGAGGTTTGATCTCCAAGACAGAGCGTGTTGCTGGGAATTTTTTTTTAGGTCTGTGATTTATCAAAACTATTCATAATAGCATCTATACCAGGGGTGGGCAACTCCAGGCCTCGAGGGCCACTATCCTGCACATTTTAGATGTTCCCCTGTTTCACCACACCTGATTCAAATCTGCAACCTCTCAGCAAGTCCTATAGAAGCCTGTTAACGACCTGTTCATCTGCAGCAGGTGTGTTGAAACAGGGGAACATCTAAAATGTGCAGGATAGTGGCCCTCGAGGCCTGGAGTTGCCCACCCCTGATCTATACGATGCCTAAAACCACTGTGCTGCAGTGTGGGCATTTAACATTTTTTTCATTAATTGTTTAATCTCAGAAACAATATGAAATAATCTGATGTTGATGTTCTCATTTGTATGTGTTGTCCTCGTTGATAATTCTGTTATATCAGTTGGGTTTTTCTCCCTCTGGTTATTAGGTTGCTTTGTGACTTTTTTCCCTAAAACTAAAGATGTCCCAGCATCTTGTATTTATTCCTTCTTTTAAATTATGGGCCACTTGATAAGTTCCCTAGTTTTTATTTTATGAATTATCACATGTCCTCTGTGGTCTCCTCCCAGACCTTTGAAAGTCAGCTCATATGCAGCTCTTTTGATCTTTGCAGGAGTTGCAGGCACAGGAGAGGGGCACCCTCATTATTTAAAAGCAAGATTCCTAACATGAAACACTCATCTAAAAATATGCTAAGATCTCTCATCTACCACGCGATCTCACAGCAGCAGTCGGAGACTAACACAGTCTCCCAGCTGGTGAACAAAAGGACTGAACAGGCTTCTCTCTTATCACATCGGTGTTTAAGGGATAAAGTGCTTAGACTCTGCTGGGTTGAGGATAACCCTGGGCATAGCTCAGCATAAGCAGCTCTACATACAGCTCTACATACATTTTTCCCTTTTGCTCCTTTTTTTTTTTTTTTAAACAAAGGCACATTTCCGTCAAATATTTCAACTGCACAACATTTTATCAAAACCTTTCTGCAGTGCATCCAAGTGTGCCGTTCTAACTAGGTCATCTGTGAATTTGTGGTGGATGAAAAATAGAAGCCTGCCTTGAAAGAAAAGAACATGATAGATTTGTCTTTCTACTGGTGTTATTGCAACAACAATGAGCCTTTTCATACTTTTAAAACTTAGTTTAATATATTTAATGGTCAAACAAGCAATGATGACTATCTTGTCAACTGTTCTCCCTCTGCTCTAGAGGTCTGTTAAGTACCTAACTCTAATCACAACCACCTCTACCCTGAGGGCTTGTGTGGACCAAGTTGTCTCGAGTCCTTCCACATCTAATAACAGCTCTCCATCAATGTCTCTGTCATCTTCACCCCTTTGTCTCTGTAGTTAAGTTCCCCATCTTCTGGTCTGCTTCAGGGGGTTTTCCCAGAGCCTGCAGCAGACTGAGCTTGATGTAATGGGATGATCCTACCAAGATTATATGAGACAGAACAAAAAGCTGTCAGATAAAGATAGAGAAACAAAAACAAAACAAAAACCTCTTGCTCTTCTGAAAGACAAAAATAGGTACAACACCAGAGATTTGAGGCTGTCTTGATTTACCAAATATAGCTCAGAGCAAAAACATATACACAGTGTTATGAACATGTCACATGTTGTATGTGTGGGAAATAAATAAACAACAACATATATTAAAATATCATCAACCGTCACATTCAACCGCTAAAAATAACTTTAATTAGACGAGCTCTTTAACTTCAAATATATTTGGAAATCTACTTTTTAGCTTGTTGCATGCTTCCTGTCCCGTTCTGACTGCTGCAGGACACGAGGTTGATAAAAACAGACTGGTGCAAAATGTTAAAAATATGAACAGTAAAAGCTACAGGAGTCAAATCTCCAGGTGATTGGCAGAGTTGCTGATAATTGTTGTTAGTTCATTAGCGTGAGTGATCTTTCGCAGTGTGCTGAGTCAGTGGATCCACCGTTAATATGAACGTATTACCACAACTTTATTGTATTTCAGAGTTCAGTTACTCATTAATCTACATCACAGCAGCAAAGCAAATTATCAGCATGACTCATAACAGCCAGGATTTTCCCTTGTTAAATGGAAAACAGGCTTGCAGTAATGAAGAGATTGATGTCTTATACTTTCTGTGGCAGCGTTTTACTGCAGCTGTGATGAGAAACATTTTCAAAGGATAGAAATGACTCGTTTTGTCAATATACCAACATATCTGTTCATCTCCCGATATTGCAAGAAAAAAAAAGTACAACAAGTTTGTAGTCTGCAGCATTTTAACTCTAAATTAAAGGTAGATGTATTTGACATAATAATTAATTATGAAAGCAGCTCTGCACCTTTAAAATCAGATATAGGCTTTAAAAAAAGTAAATATTTTAATTTTTTTGTTTTAGATTTGTTCAATTTGAATAAAATTTTAAAATCATCATTCCTACATCAGCTGTTCTTTAAATAATGCTCCTTTATCTTGTTTTTCTTGTTTTATTTTGCACCAAATGTTCTGGAATCAGTGGGTAAAAGGTCTGAACTGCAGCCAGATTAGTTTGGCACCTACACCTGTTTTCAGAGTCGTGCTGTTCAAATACCTGCAGTGTCATGATCTCAAATATTTCATGCTCGTTGCTTTTATCTTTTTACCTTTTCAAGGGGTTGGTGGTTTAATAAATAGTTGTTTCTCTTAATTTATATGGATATTCAAATTTGTTTCTTGAGTTGCATTTCTTGTTGTAGTCTTTTAAGCCATCTTCATTCTGGTGGATGACCCTGCTCTATCCTCCGTGCCCGAATGTGGATGTTTGCACCAGATTTGGAAAATCTCTTTCAGTGTAAATCTCAGTTCTCATCACAGAAAATTTTCCTCACCGTGTTTTAGAAATCTACTGCTCATTCACATGACAGTCCTACAGAAAGCCTGAGATCACGCCATCTCCTGGGCGCCATTCTGCTACGACTCTCTCAGAGCATGTCAAGATGCATCTGCTAAAAGATCAAGCCTCCCTCGCACAATCCTGCCATGTGACAGAGTGGTAGCCAAGACATGAGGCCAGCATGGCCAGTCCTGCTTCAAAACTTCAAAGACCAAGTCACTACAGTGTGTGCGAGTCCCACATCATGGACACGCTGCCACTAGGCTCCCCAATATGTTGATACCACCATGATAAACCATCATGACCTCACTGTGCATGTTCAAATACAAGATTGACATGTCACGCAACGTGTTTTTGTTTTCCTCACTTTCATCTTCATGTTTTTGGACACATCATATCACAGATATATATAAAAATGACACAAACTACGTTGTTGATTTTTCTACTTTAAACTTGCAGTATGCAACAAAGACGGTGTTTTTTTTATGGCTCTGTGTTAAAAGTTTTAATCTCTTCATGTGCAGCTTTCTTGTTATGTAAGTCAGTTTGGATCACTGTTGTTGATCGGCCAAAGCCCTGTGGTGGACTGGACGCAATCACCCACCTGCAGATAACAATGATGGAAGCTCTGAGGCTGTTTGTGTTATTATCATCTCAGAAAGATGCTGCTGCATGGCAGGACTGCATTTTAATGAGCTCAGAGATTCACCACACACGGAGATTCAACAGGGAAATAAATATGAATAAACCCAAAAGAGTTCACTGGCCCGAAACAACCTCCTCTCTCTGAATGTTTAGTTTGTAAAAGCTGTAAAACGTGTAATGCTTTCTAATATGAAGCACATCTGTCTGCTTCCATTCAGTGAGAGTTGGCCAAGTGTTCTATACAAACAGACTCAGTCAAAATTATATGTAGATCATTTTTCAACATAAAGCTGCAAAGGCAGTTGAAAGTAACAGTGTTTAGCTTCTGCAGTAAAGAATAATATACAGGACTACATGTTGTTTTTTTATGTGTGGTGGTATTAGATTTTTTTTTCCACATTCTTTACATCAGCCATTACTGTTTCCCTGTGAAACTGCACATTGTCCTGTGACTTGAACTCACTGCCGATGATTGTGAAAGCTTTTTACATCCGATCCCCACTGTGCTCAGTGGTGTGTAATGAGTACTTTTAAGGAAGCCTGAACGATCTTTTTTTTTTCAAATCATACAAACTGTATAATGCAGTCTTTAAAGAACTAAACTGAAGGATTCAGTTAGGAAAGAAAATGCTTTTACATTAGACAAACATCACATTTGGACTTTTAATGGCTGTTTTCATATCTTCAGATCACAAAAATTGAATTTATCATTCAATTACTGTATTTACACGTACACATCCATCATCGTCTTCTTTAAAAACAACTGTCATAGCCCAAGTGCTGTGTCTAAGAATAAGTATGTAAACAATATGAAAATAGAAACGGATGATAAAAAAGAATGAAATAAAAAAACAGTAAAGTTATATCAGATCAAATCTATTTTTAAAGAAAAAATCAACATTTAAATGCTTTCATACTGAGTAAAAGTAAAAGTATAAATATGTTTTAAGTTGAGAGTTTTAAAAACCAGGACATGAGTCCAGTCTAACTTGTAGGAGCAGCTGGTCTTCCCGTTTAGGACCAGCAACTGAAAAGACATGATTACCTCTGTGGACCAGCTAGACAACTGAAAGTAAATAATCAACAGACCTAAGTGATCTGGATGGAATGTAAAGCTGCAGGAAGTAGATAGATTCACTGGAGCCTGCCCGTTAAGAGGTTTGTAGCTCAACAATAAAATTTTCAAATCAATCCTTAAACTAACAGGAAGTGAAGGGAAACGAAGAACAAGCAAGTTTTCATTCTTTTTGTAAAAAAAAAAAAAATTGTGTTATTCAGGCATGAATAACACCAATATGCAGCGAGTTACAATAATACAGCTGTAATAAAAGCATTAATCAGCCTTTTATAGTCTTAATGGGTTAAAGAATTCACTTTAGATTAAAATTTAGATAATCAGTGTTTTGAACATTTTATTTTTTAACAGAAAACCTTGAAAAGGAACATTCTCGGTCTCACTGTAAGTTCAAGCTCAGGTGCTCTTTACATGGGAAGGGTTGACAAAAAGATCCAAAATATTCCGAGGTTCTGGTCAATCGATACCAAAGCATTAGTGCATGCACCAAGCACACAGAGCATCGCTTCATCCCGAGACCAGTTCTGTATGAGTTTTAAATTTTGATGTTATTCCAGTAAAACTGTTTAAATAGCTGTGCATTATGTCTGACTTTGATGTGGATCAGAGCTTTAATCTTGGCAGATGTGTTGTTGTGTTTCACTCGCTGAGTCTCACAGTGACACACGGTGCAGTGTTCATCATCACGCAGGAAGTTTGAGTCTCCTTTTTTTTTTTTTTTCAGCTGACATATCTGACTCTTTCAGCTGTGTGTCTGAACCAGCAATCACATTGAGTCAAAGCACCTAATGACTCTCCAGGCTGGCCACCGGTCCCCACTGTAAGCATTTAGGGCCAGCAGTGGCCCGAGAGAAAAGATGATTGGAAGGAAAAAGCGATGTAGGTCAGCACAAATGAGGTATCTTTTTTTTTTTTTAAGCTATCAGGGAAAAAGTCTGGAGCTCATTCCCCATTCCTCCAGTTGTTGCTGTGAGCAGGGAGCTGATTTAGAGCAGGCCGTGAAAGAAAAGTGAAGAGGGTGGCAGAGAATGTGATGGTGATCAGCTCTTGATGTCAACATTTACATTTTATTGATTACATCTCTTGCTTCAAGACAAGTAAGGCATCACTGAAGGTTCTCTCATGTTGCCTCTTCCTGCATAAATCCCCAGAAACAGCTACGCCCAGAGCATAAATCTAAGTAAGGTGGTTCGTTCCAAGAGTATCTAGCCAGTCCATGTTTGTGGATGGCTCCATTAGTTGTATTAGCTTGCGTGTTAGGGGGGGTGGGGGGGAGTGATTTGTCCCTGCTGAAGGAGAACACTGAGTGGGCTGACACAGAAGCCAGGGCCTCATCCATCATGAGACATCGGACCTATATTGTGTTTCATGGTCTCCTAGGGCTAGTGTGTGATCAGCAAGACCCAGAAACAGCATGTTTATGGAGACATCTTTCTTTTCTTGGTTTTTCTGGTAACACTCATTCCTCATGTTCTCACCTGTCCATCCACTTTTCCCATCCATCGATTTCCTCTTCCCTTTTTGCAGCTTCTATTTTGTTTCTCACCTCCCCGTCCACCATCTTCTTCTGACTTTTATTTGTTTATTTATTTATTTCTAATAGCATCAAACACTCTGCTTCTTATTTTTCTCGGTGGTTATACCAGTTTTCGCTCCTATTTCTCTTCCCACTATCACTATTCATCTAATCCCTTTTTTCCTGAGGGTGCTGACTGGCACTGTGATGGGATGATGTCACATCAGCGCTCCCACTGTCAGTGTAGATGACTGTCAGCTTGGCTCGACTCCTTCATTGCTAAACATTAAAAGAGGGAATGGGATTGCGCTGCGGACAGTTTTGCTGAAGTTTATTTGCTCACAATCCTCTTTAAATGTCTATTTGAATAAAAATTTGGCACGAAACATTAAATTAAAAAAAACAATTCTGGTCCAGAAAGCTCTGGTTTTATTACTTTAACTGACAAAGAGGTCAGTAAATCTTTGTCACAATTTTAACTTTTCTCTCATTCTAAAATGAATAATTATCCTGAGATTCAAGAAAGATGTTAACAAAGCTGATAGCGCCAAGATAATAAGGATAAATGATCAACAATGAGAAGCACAAGGAGGAGTTTGACCTCTAGCAGCACCAATAATGGCTGAAGGAGCATCACTGTCTGAGCTCCTCCTCAAGTCATACACTGTCTGGCACCTGGCATTGAATCTTTGCTGCAAGTCGATTGTTCTGGGCCAGGGGTCCTTAATCTGGATCCTCAAGGTCCACTTCATATGTTTCCCTCCTTCAAAAGGTCTGATTTAAAGGTGGCTTTTGCAGAACGTGGGCTGCAAAACAACGAACCTTCAGAAATAGAGTTAGGGACCTTTGCTCCAATAAATAATAATTATTATTAACACTGTCGTTATTATTTTATCTATTTAGTTTTGCAATTACCAGCAATGTGTTACCAACAGATTTCATAACAACAAAGATTTTTGGGGGGAAATGCATGTAGAAAGTCTCATTGTTTTTATTCAGGTCATATTTATTTTTCATGCATTCTTAAATCGATACTTCAGGGCCATTTTCATTGATGTGCACAACACATCCCAATTCTTTGCACTCAGTCCTGCACATTTCAGCTGCACACACATTGCGTTCCCTTCTCTTCTCTACTGGAGCTCTGCTTGATTTCTTCTCTTTTTTTTTCTTTTTTTGTACTTTTTTTCCTAACCAGTGTTTTGCACTGTAATTACTCCTTTGATGCACCTCTATGAGAGCCAGATGAATGATGCTTGTTTCTTTCATTTATTCAGCCTTAATCAACGCTGAGCATACTCTTCAACACACAATAGACACGAGATACAGGAGGAGATGAGATGTCTGTATTGTCCTTTGGGATGTAATGACCTGCTTTGTTCAATTTCTACAGAAGATGGCTTTCAACTCAGATTGAGGCCAAGAGGTCAGAAATCAGGATTTCTGAGTTTCACTGTGTCAAGTTGATATGATCACATTAGCTTCGACCACCTGAGGGGATGTCTGTGCAGTTGAGCTTTTGTTTTAAGGTTTATTTTCATTTCCCTGTTATTAAAAAGGTGGAAAAAAGAAAAAAAGATTTTGATTCAGTCTCATTATTTGGGTTCACCTGCAAAAAGAAGATGACGATCCTACAGATTTCTGTTTTTGCCTTGAAGTGTCATAAAGTCATCCATCTTTATTTTTTGACACTTTTCAGCAAAAACCCACACACACATACACACAGTGGCGTGTGTAGTGTTTCTACAGTGTTGCAGGAGTTTGAAGAAGTTTAAGTATGAGAGAGTCAAGAGTCTGTTTCAAAGGATTTATGAATGTTTGGTTTTTTTGCCTCGAGGGCCTTTTTTTCTTTTGCTATTTTCAATCTATGGCCCTCTCTGTGGAACTTCCTTGGATGATTTTACTGCCCTATTTTAAAGTCCTGTGTTGCCATGGTTACTTCATCCTTGTGTAAAATGTATGATGGTAGTAAGTACAACCTTAAGTGGGGGCACACATCTCAGTAGTCATGACTACAACAGCCTCTAAAGGATGAATTATGTAACTGTTTTTAAGACGAGATTGTCTCTGGCAGGCAGAAAAGGGGGAAACTCACAGCAGACATTTATCTTTTTGTTTGTAAATTCCAAAGTTCAGCCTTAAAATAAGATACAGTGTTTGATACTCAGCTGTATCAGTAAATCAGGGAAATGTCAGTGAAAACAGATCATTTCAGAAGCAAAACTGAACATTTTTTATTGTTTTTGTGTCTCGGAGCACAACTTGTAGAAGTATGTGGCATCAGCTTTTGGAAGTGTAAAAATATGTATCTGCATGGATGAACTCTCTTGAAGGTCACACCCATCATTCCACATCTCAACGAGGGAAGATGTACAGCTGTGTTTAAGTGACACTGATCGTTGGTTTGTTGTAGCTTTTGTCCCTCTTAATTAATTAAATAATCATGAAAGTTGCACTTTATATTTACTCATGGATCTTTTTCTGATATATTTTTTTGATGATCTGAAACATGTAAGTGTGTTAAAAAAGCAAAACCTAAAGAAAACTGCTCGAGTGCAAATACTTTTCACAGCACTGTAAGTGAGGGTGACAGTAGAGGAGAGGTTTTATCTCCTGTTGCTGCAGCAGAGAGCTGCTGCTCTGATTAGTGAAGAAGACATCTTCAACCAGGTTGTCTCATTCCCAAATCTCACCTTTACTGCTTCTATGAGAGAACAGTGTATTGAGTTAATCCAACCAGAAATTCACTTAAATTCAAGTTTATTTTAAATTTAACACATTAATGATGTAACCAACAGGTCAACGTAACCAACATGTAGATGAGGAATGATGAAGATGCTCACAGATACACAAAAAATGAACCAGATCAAACAAGCTGTTGCTCATTAATGTTTATATTGATTCATCTTTAATTAAAGTATCATTCACTCAGTCTAAAATCAACTATATACATGTTTTAAGATCCAATTGAATCATCAGATTGAAAATTAGATCTCTAATTAGATTAGTTCTTTTGCTGTGTTTGTTTTCTGTGATTGCAGTCTTTTATTATCAGGATTAATTAAGGGAAATGAAAACAGGAAGAGGAAATTAGATAAAGAATGTAAAAGTCAGATTTGATCTGAACAGGTGAAAAAGAAGAAGATATCAGAAAAAAAGTTGTTACAGCTTGTTAAGAAACTCGTCATCAGTGAGCAGCTGATACTTCGAGAAATGAGCTGATTATTTTACTTTTGAATATAATTCCACATACAGTAAATGTATCAGTGCCAAAGCTAATTTATTCTTACTTCAAACAAAAATAAATCCAATAAAGTTCAAAAAGAACTCAAATTATACTGATTATTTGTTGTCCAAGCCATTCCGTGCAAGTGAATATATTATATTATCACTCATGAAACTGCTGAATGAAAACCTAAATAATTTTGTGTCTGAAGATTTTAGAACCACCTCTGCTTGAAATGGACAAAAAAAAAAACATCTTTGAAAAATGATAGACTAATATTAGCGCCATATATATATATATATATATATATATCTATATATACAGTATATATATATGGAAGCAGAATATATATATATATATACACAGTATCATTCTCACTGTATTTCTTTTCACAGATAATAACATGTGACACTAAGAGAATACAGAAACTGTCAGTTGTGGTTTTGTTACAACAACCCCCCAAAAAGAGCACTTATTAACATGTTACAACAAGCTTTGTAATTATCCAGTCAAGTTCCTGGCAGAGGGGGCTGTTACTGCCTTGTCTTTAATGTAACACACTGTCCCCTGATGTGTCAGGTGGATATAGAAGCAATTAGAAGCATCATTTTTGACCTGCTGAATAAAACATTCTGTAATGTTTGGGATGTCTTCATTACCAGATACCTGCAGAGGTAAGCTGTATTTGACGAGCTTTTGAAATAGAAGCCTCACAGTTTGAACGGAGTCGGTCCTGCATTGTTGGTGCTCTGAACTGCAGATCACAGAAAATCAACACAGAGTGACGAATCAATTCCTTCTTTCTCCCAAACCGTGTGCTGTTTTTTCCTCCTCATTCAGTGTCGCTCCACTTCTGCTTGTCTCTTTGCTCTACAGCCCCTGTCCATCTTTCATCCCTCCGTCTCCAACATCCTTCTCTTCTGCTTATCCATATAACATGTCTGGTTGCTTTTTTTGTCTACTTTGGGGCATCTGACGCAAACTAAATCAGTTCTGCTTTATTTCTTTGCTTCCATCCCATGTTCCTGCTTCCTTTAATTCTTTCTTCACCTTGTTTATCTTATTAAATGTGTCTGGTGAAATCTCGGGCTAAGATCAGTTTGAGCTGATGATTTCTCTTTGTTCTATCTATTAATTCTAAATCAACAGGAAACAGATTTTTCAAACTGTTACTGGCGTTAAATGTGTCTTGTTTCTTATGGAATCTCTCCCTAAAACCCCATTGGAACCTAAAGCCCTGTTAGATGATGATCCCACTGTGTTCTCAATGAAATATACAGCTTATTAGAATCTGGCTAGATCAGAACAGGAAGAAGCAACATGCTAGAGTAGATTAGCATGATGAGGTTTTAGCTAAGAATTTATGTTTTAAAGAGGCCCTTCCATTTAAAACGGTTTTTCTGGGGTTTCTGTTGAATATTTTAGCTCCACCTTCATAGTGGGTGTGAAAACAGGTCAACAACTTCTCTTTCAGTTTTAATCTCTCAAACTAAACAGGTGGCGATAACACCCGAGTTCTCCTGAGTCCGAACGGCCTGTATCTGTTTCATCACAACTCCTTTGTTCGTTAGTATTCGGCAGCTCCCGAAGTTGAAACCACGCATAGCATGCTGCTGGCTAAAAGCTGTTAGCATAAGACGTAGCAAACAGAAAGACACGACATCTGATGTTGCCATGGGCAGCGGGGCAGGAAACAGTATTCCTTGCTCTCATAGGCTAGTTTGTTAGCCAATCTGAGTCCAGCAAATTCGAATAATGAATATGAACAAGCTGCTGACGAAGCAGCCGAAGCCTGACGGAAGGAGCCGGAACCACCCTAATTTTAATGCAGACAGATTGAAAGGTCTGTTAATCAGTGTTTCCTGATGTTTTTTAGATGTAAAATGTTTCATATTACTGGTTAATACTTAAGAAATAACCACAAAGTCGTGAAATTTGTATGAAATGGCCTCTTTAAATTCCCAACACCAAAGTCAGATTTGCCACCACACTCCATTCATGACCTTGATATGCTGCTGCACACAGAACCCTTTATGTATCCCCGTAGACCATGTGTAATGAGTTATTGGTGAATATGTCTTGACTGGTTAAACCTATCTGCATTTACTCCACCAAATTATCAAGAGCAAAGAATCAGAAGAGTTTTCTGTTTGTTTCTAATTTTACATGTTGAGCCAAACTTACCTGACTGCCTACTAAAAAGCCTTTTCTCTTTGTTTTTTAAGGCTTTTAAAGGAGGCTTAAACACGTTGACAGTTTAAGAATGAGTTTGAGGTTTGAGGGAAAATAAGAAAAATAAGGGTCCACATGAAATAGAAAATCGAAAAATGTTGCATGTTTTGATCAATATAAAGTTCAGAGGATTTGAAGTGTTTTGTGCTTCATATTTCAGGCTGAAATAAGAAGAATGATGTTATCTGCAAACTTTCTGTGACAGTATGAAGGCGTTTAACTGTAGCACACATGGCATGAGTAAATTGCACATCTGTGAAGGCATCGTTAATCCCAAATGATAAATGTATCTACAGGTTTTTGAGTAACATCTGATAACTTCCAGATGGCACATTTTTTCAGGGAATCCCTTGTTTATATTAGAAAGACAAAGATAAACCATATTCAGTGTGTTACAGCAGCGTGGCAGCAGAGTTAAAGAGTCTGGCTGCAGAAACAGCCCATCTGTAGTCCAGATTTATCACCCAGTCAAAACATTTGGTTCATTTTGAGGACTGTTGAGCAGCTGAAATTCTTCATCAGGCAAGACTTGCAGAACATTTCACTTTCCAAATTTTTACAATAACATGCTCTTCTTAGTCCCCAGTCACTGCTAGAAAACATCACAACACAATAGAAAATGTGTTTTCATTGTTATTTATTTGCACTATTTTAAAATATGAAGATGGACAGAGTGGTTCACGAAGTAGTAATGTGTCTCAGTGTTATCTGAAACAGCATATAGATAAGAACAACAGCAGAGAAGTATGCATAAAATGTATATGCACTTATATAAATAAAAACATATTTAAGTGGTTACATTTGTGTCTATCTTTATTTTAATAGGACTCCTGGTAACAAACCGGGCAGCAGCCCCAGAGGTCAGGCTCCAGATGAAACCGGACGACATCATGGACACGAAGCCAACTCTTCTGTTTCTGACTTGGCCAACTCAGTGACCAGTGACATGCTCATGGTAACTCACAATATCACCTCTAGAGACACCTTGTCAATACACAGTCAAATATATCATCTATATTTAAGATTTCTGAACTCAGGTAGATCTAAAGGAAAAGGGCGGCTGTGTAGATACAACCTTCTTTAAATTATAAGAGGTTTTGTACAATTTTGTACATTTCAGTTCAAAATGACAGATGCAAACATGTTTTAAAAAACTGGACTGTGAGGGAGTAAAAAACAGTTAAATAATCTGTAAAACATTAAAACGAACTTTCACTTTTATAAAAACTTGTAAGTTTTAGTCACACAAAAATTCCCTGTATCATCTGTAAAAGCATCATTTCAAACTTTTATTCCTTATTTTTCCCTGTAGTAAAGTGATTTTTTTAATACACAACTTAAACATTTAGTAAATTAATTAATAAATAAATAGGAATTTGATTTGTGAAAATACACAATACACACGTAGAGTTTAAAACTCTTCTATATGTTCAACCAGGTCATCAATTCAAGTTATATCTTTAAAAAAATGACAAAACAAATAATTCAAGTAATAATATAAACAACCTCATTAAGTGGTTTGACAAGCTAATAAAACACAGGTGTGATGGACCGAGTGACCAGAAACCTGCAGAAAACAATGAAAAAAAACGAGCAAACAGTAAACACACATAGGACAGAATGAATCACTGATGAAAAAACTGCTATTAGATAAGAAATAAATTACAAACTCATATAAAAATGCCAAAAAAAACAAATGTCACACCAGAAAACCCTCATAGTGCAGAAAACAACATTCAACATCAGCTACCGGATTAGATAAAAGGTAGGTGGGACTGACATAAAGAAGAAATAAATAACATATAAGAAGATAAATACATTTTCAATAATCATAGTCATTGTGATTGATTCGTAAGAGAACAATTGGCTTCTGAAAATAAATGATGTCACCCGACTGAGAAAAATCCTTAATGATGTTCTTTATTTTGTATATCAGCTTCTGCAAACAGTATTTTCTCTTGGTGTGATGGAAAGCCTCCGCAGTTTGAGTAAAGTTTTGTGAGAAGTGTTTCATCTTTCCCGATTGCTCGGAAACGGCTGTCAGCATCCCACTCAGCTTTCCCACCTGTGGAGCATCACAGTTCGCCGCTGCCTCTGAGTGTCTCTGCTAACTGAATTCGTACAGTAATCATCATCCTGAAGCGAGAGCTGGGAGGAAGGAGGGGCGTGTGCGCCTTCCTAACAGAGGTTTGGTAATTAGCTGTGAGGGAACATGCGGTGACGTGGGCGATGTGAGAATACGGCTGAGATGGGTGTGAGTGCTTTGTAATTACGTGGGCTTCACGGCGAGTTGGAGAAATTCGCGCTGGTAGCTCTTAATGATAATGCTTGTGTTGGGCAGTTGTTGCCAAAGGCATCTTTACTTAATGCAAGTTTCCTTTCAAACTGGGAATTTATCTTTTCTCGCACTTTTGAGCAATTTTTGTCATAGTGTAAGACTTACAGAGAGAAATAAGGCTATGAAGCGGCACTGGATGTCAGTACACATATAGATATATTTACATCCAAACCATGTGAAGCATCCCAGGTGATATGTGTTGGGGGAGGACGGATAAAGGCGCAGTGGGGAGGGGTCCTGTCAGTGGCATCACACGGTTTTTATCAGGATGGACTCTGACGCTGACTTTATTTGTGATGCTCATTGAGCCATGGCAAAATGTCTCTACTGCAATATTATCACAAATCCACACATTTTCAGCAGATTATCATGCTTTTTTTGGTCCATATAGCAATATTCAACTTTTTTTTTCAATAGGTCTGAACCACAAATAATTCAGTCCATCATACTTCTTAACTTCTTCTGCCCTACAGAATCTGCAACGCTAAGCACCACGCACATTCGTTTCTGCAGAATCCTTACAAAGTGGTCACAAATATGTTTTCATTAAGTATGTCGATATGTAAAAAAAAAAAAAATTATCAAACTGGACACTGCAGTTTCGGCAAACTTAATTCAGAAGAGAGTAAGAACGATTTTTTTTTTTTTTCTAGAAACTAATTTAAAAGTCAAACACATTTTAAAGGCATCTCCATTTTTTTTAGTTCAAGAATTTGATTGTTATTCCAGCTGATATTGAGGTCCAGCTGAAACAGAATTAGGTCAGATAAGTATTTAGAGCTCTGACACATGTAGAATAAAAATGTGCATTCACCTGCCTGAGGGCAGCGGTTGTGGTGTTCTGCATGTCACGCAGCTCTTTCCGGGTTTTTATTTGAAAAACGTGGACATTAAAGAGAAAGACAGGGCTCGGGTATTTCCAGACTTTCATGCCAACAAAAAGGCTTGAATCAGGGTAAAGAATTTATTTTGAATGTATTTATATATTTTATTAGTACAGTTTTTAAACATTTCTTTGGAACACTTAATTCCCTTATTTACCAGATTACTGGTAAACTAGAATAAAAAAATATTGCCAGATTCATACTTTTTGCAAACCTGCTCATGATTTATTCTCTGGGAGAATTTGCATAAACTGCATGCTGGCTGTTTGGGTTTTATGCAAAGAAAAGAAAGTGGGTTATATAAAAACTAAGAGAGAAGGAAAGAGAGTGGCCAAATGCAGAAAATGTAATTTATTCCAGCTGTTGGTTGGAGGACGGGATAATGAAAAGTGATCATATTCGGCACTGAGAATGAGGCAGAGCAGGAGCATCAGAAATGAGTGTGAACATTCAGAAATTGGATATTAAACTTCTCAAACTTCTTCTTGAGTGATGATTTCAGCCCTTTCCTATCAGATAACACTCCTTTTGACTAGATTTTTTTCTTGCCTTGGGCCCATCATGGAGTCTGTCCAGCAACAGATAATCAGCCTCTCATCGCTTCAATGTCATGAGCAGTTTCTGTTCTCGTCTCAGTGCAGAAACGACCATGTGACGTGCGTTACAGAGAGAAGCTGTGAGTTATAGGCAAAGGTACAGTCTCCCCTATAGCGCCTCCCACCTGTCTGCTAATGTAAAAGTATTTAACCAGTCTAGGAACATACTGTGAGTATTGTCGTTTTATTGTATATACTGTATTATAACAAGGATTGTTCTGTTCCAGTTGAACTTCTAAGGTCATCTCATCGACTTCCCTCATTTACACGATGAGAAAACTGCTTTGAAGTTTCTGAAACTTCACAACCTTCTAAAACTGTATCAGAATTGATTTAGTATAATATATATATATATTTTAGTTAGTCTGGACTCCTGTCTTACACCCTCTTCTGTGTTTCAGCTGTCTCCAGGTTCAGAGGAGGATGAACACGAGGGTCCCGTGTGTGAGAAACTGGGTCGTATTCAGTTCAGTGTTGGATACAGTTTTCAAGACTCAACCCTCACTGTCAAAATTCTGAAAGGCCAGGATTTACCTGCGAAAGATTTTTCCGGGACTTCTGATCCCTTTGTCAAAATTTATCTGCTGCCAGACAAGAAGCACAAACTGGAGACCAAAGTAAAAAGGAAGAATCTGAACCCCCACTGGAATGAAACCTTCTTGTTTGAAGGTATGATACAGAAGACTTTGTTCACAGCTCATACACATTAACTACATGCTACTGTTGTGTTTGTTTCTCAGGGTTTCCCTATGAGAAGGTGGTTCAGAGGACTCTGTACCTGCAGGTTCTTGACTACGACCGATTCAGCAGGAATGACCCCATCGGAGAGGTGTCGATCCCCCTCAACAAACTGGACCTGGCCAACATGCAGACTTTCTGGAAGGAGCTGAAACCGTGTAGCGATGGCAGCGTAAGTCAAGGAGGGAAAGCAGGGAAGGGAGAAGAGGAGGAGAAAAAAAAAAGGAAGAGGGAGGTGAAGATGAAGGGAAAGAGAAGATGGGGCAAAATAGGTGATGTCATCTCTGGCTGCTGTGATGCTCTCGGGGGAGATGTGGCATGATGATGATGGGAGGGGGGAGGGAAGGAAATATGGAAAGGCTTGACAGGTGTGTAGATGGAGAAAACAGAGAGAGGAACAGAAATACACAGCAGGCGGCAAAACAAGGATTTTTTTTTCTTTCAATAAGGGGGTTAAAAGTAGATCATTTTCAGTATTTTTTTTTAATTGTCTTATTTCTCCAGGGGAGTCGAGGGGATCTCCTGGTGTCACTGTGCTACAATCCTACAGCCAACACCATCACTGTGAGCATCATCAAAGCACGCAACCTCAAAGCCATGGACATCGGAGGCACTTCTGGTATGAACAAGTCTTTGTCATTCATGGTTATTTAGCGATGCCCTCCTTCAGAATTGCCTACAAACATAAATTTTTTTTTTTTTTTTGTTCTCTACCTCATGAAATAACACAAATATTACACTGAGATCAAATATCTTATTGAGCTACATACAAACTGACACTTTCCACTTTTCCCCCAGACCCTTATGTAAAAGTGTGGTTGATGCACAAGGACAAACGCGTGGAGAAGAAGAAGACGGTGGTAATGAAATGTTGTCTGAACCCCGTTTTTAACGAGTCCTTCCCCTTTGACGTGCCTGCCCACGTGTTGAGGGAGACCACCATAATTATCACTGTCATGGACAAGGACAGACTCAGTCGCAATGATGTCATTGGAAAGGTATCTCCTTCCCTCTCTTCTTCGCCTCTTGTTGCTTCTTCTTCTCTTCCTCTGTTTTTGCAACTGTGACAGACTATTAGAATCTAATGAATTAATCAGTCTCTACTGACCCCTGCTGGAACAAGTAGCATAATCTCACACAGTGTAAGTAACAAACAACAAATGGTCTCTAAACTTTTAGGAGATGTTCAGTTTTGTTTTATTTTGAAAAATACATTTAAAATGAGCAGAAAAGGATCCAAGTGTTTAATTTGTTGTTTTTCTGTAGCTTTTCATAAAAAGCTCTGATCTATGACCTCTTGACAAAACCCCAAAACAGATGTATCAGATCTGCAGCATCAATTTTAATTTTTGCAGACAAATAATTTGCTAACTTTTTGAGACACTTTCTAACTTAATGAATGATCTTTAGAAAAACAAATGTATTTTATTGATTTTTTATAGATGACCTTTGAAAAGATTTCCAATTGGATCGATTCCACCTTTCAAGCATCAACATATTTAGCCTATATTTAGCAGTAGTAATATTTCCTATATGTTGCTTGTTTTACTTTCTCTCAGTAAGTTATGTTGGAGGAAAGTGTTTACTAAAAGAAAATCTGAGTGATGTTTGTTTGAATATCAGCATCAGCTTTTCAGTCTTATTGTGAAGGAACAGCTGATTTCAGGCATGATAAACCTTTTCGTGATTGTTTTTTAAGGATGTTCTGTCCAAACAGCATCAGTCTTTATGCGATATTAAAGGAGATGAACTGATTTTTTTGTTTGTTTCTGACAGATTTATCTTTCATGGAAGAGTGGCCCTGCTGAGGTAAAACACTGGAAGGACATGATAAGTCATCCTCGCACTGCTGTGGCCCAGTGGCACTCTCTCAAAGCCTAAAGGAGCCCAGCAGCAAAACTACCCAAAGTGTTTTCTCCCCCCCCCCCCCCCCCCCCCCCCCCCCCCCCCCCCCC
>SSNP01000018.1:5898111-5982270 GCA_006937955.1 Pachypanchax playfairii | reverse complement strand
CCCCCCCCCCCCCCCCCCCCCTTGAAATCACCCCTTTGCTCCCTGATCCCAGCACACATCAACCCTCTCTCTAAATGCAGCATTAGGCTGTGTTTCATGTATCATCTCTTTGTTCTCAGGCCTCTTTGATATATCCTGCCCCCTCGGTCCTTGTGATTGCACTGTTAAATTTCATCCCATTGTCAAGTTCTGATCTCTGCCTGACTCCTTCATATCTCCTTCACACCTTTGATGTCTTCACTTCCTTGTGCCCTCTTTCTACGCATCCATCATGTCAGATAGTCCTGCAATCTAACATCAGAGCAGTACCTCTCGCTGCCCACGAGTAAAAACTACCAACCAAAAATCAAACACACTGATAGTCAAAACATCCTCTGTGGCAGCAGGATGGATCGTGTTCAAGCGTGAGTGTGGATGTCATTGACCTGTGGGACCCGTGTTCCACCTGTACACCTGAAGTTGCAATATGGAGCTCGCACTCAGCTCCTCCCACCTTCGCTACTGACCCTCCACACCAATAAAATGCCTGAATAACTAGGAAACCGACAAAGGAAATGAAAGAGTGAAGGACTGCGTCTAAAAGCGACTAGAGCTCAACTTTTTTGTTTAATTTAAGTTGGATTTTCACTTTTCACTTCAACTACTGTAATAATTCTCCCCTGGCTGGAACCTTTTTGTCGTCTGTGAGTGATGTGGGTGACGTGTTGTAATCCCAAATGATGTTCTTTAACAACAACAAAAAAAAAAGGATATGAACATGAACTTTTAAGGCAAGTGTCAAAAATGCTTCTTATTTTTTAAAGACTAGAAGTAAAGAAATGTTAATGTTTTAGGTTCTTTTTTTTTTTTTTTTTTTTTGGTTTGTTTTAAATCAACGTGTTCTTCCAGGCACAGACAAATCCGATTTCTTATGTGTGGGATTAATGTGTGCATGTGTAAGGGGGTCAAGCTGCAAAGCCAAATTTAAAACATTGATGAAAAAAAAGGTTAGATGTTGACATGTGCCTAGTAAATAGCTAAAATTAATCAGTCCAGTCAAATTACAATCCAACATCAGAAAATCTCCTTTTTCAGACGCTTTACAAATAATGTCCATATATTTAAAAGGCTGATAATTACTGCTGTCACTAACACATGGTTGACATGTTTCTTGTGCACACCAGCTACTGTTGTTAGCCAACCAAGCAACGTCTACTCACTTGGTTTGGTAACAACAGTATCTGGTGAGAGAGAGCGTTTTATTCACCCATGTCTCAGCTTCGTAATCTTATGCAAATATTGCATTATAAAAAATGACTGACCTACCAGATGCTTTCAGATACACACCAGAACAATTAAAACACAAACTCAGCGTAACAAAAAGTTATTTTTAAAAAAATGTGAAAGTAAATCAGAACAAACCAAGACGTTTAATCTAACAATTAAAGATGACATGTATGATTTGTAACGCTCTTTGATTAGATGAACAGAATATGAAAATAAGAAACCGTACAAACCAATCAAACATCTGATCTAAGAGTCATTTTTCACCAAACACTGGGTTCTGATTTCTTTTTTTACATTTTTTCCTGCCACTTTCATCAAAAACCAAAATGAGTCTCAAAATAAACTCTCTGGTTTGACCAATTTGATAAACCTAAAGATTCTTTGTTTGCATTGGCTGGTTAACTTGCAATAACTTGCTGCTACTAAAAGTAAATTGGTAAAACATCTTTTTGTTCTCGTTTTGTGCTTTTATTCAGTTTGTGATTGTAGTCTGGTTTTCCTCTTTAATCATGTGATTATCCCCACAGACCCCTCTTACAAACACTTATAACAGAAAAAAACACAAATATAAAATAATGAATCAGCAACTGAGACAAAGTGGAAACCCAAGAACTGGTTGGTTTTGTTGTGGCATCAAGTTGAGCAATTTGGGAACTGAACACTTCGAGGTCTGCAGAGCTGAATAGTCTCTGGGATCAAATTGTTCAGGAAAATAATGAAACAAAATTTTAAAAAATCACACCTGTATTTTTAACTCTATGGCATTATTTTTTGTAATTTGAGTGAACTGGTATTTGAAAGAAAAAAAAAACAAATTAAAAACATGTGAATCCTGAGAAGTTGTCAAAATAACAAGTTAATCCAACCTGCCCCACATCTGGATGCACAGATCTCTGCCTGAAGGCACATTGTAGTGCAAAACCTGGACTTTATGAACCTGATTTTATGTTGTGGCAGGTGTTTGACTGAATTCAGAGGTCAGCATGGAGGTGTTTGTTTTACTGCCTGATCGTGGCCTCCATCTAGTCCAGTATAGGCACATTATTGATCAAATGAATGAAAACGAATGGGAGTAATAATATCTGAAGGCGCGGGAGTACTTTTACATTCCTCTGTGTGTTTTATGTCTTCTGGATGTGTGTTTGCTCTGTGTGTGCGTCAGTATTTGAACTTTACCTTGTGCGATTTACTGTGGGTCTGTATGTGTAAGCCTGCACTAAATTTTATTTGACAGTTAAACACAGAACAGCTTTGTTTACTGTTTTTATTCTGTATGGATTTAAATGTACATTGTTTTTTTTTCTCTTAAAGATTGTCAGTTTTGTAAGACTCACTGCACTTTTTGACGACAATGCTGGAACAAACCTCTCTTCATAGCAGGTTTTTTTTGTCTTTTATTGTGGTTTGGCTTAAGAAGTAAATCTTTTAACAGAAGGATGCAGAAAAATGTCAATGAGAAGTTTAAAATCCCCAAATTAAACCCTATTTATGTGATGATCGTGCACTTGAGTTTCAGCTTGGATTAAAGCACCTGAGTTTTGATCTGATTTGATTGCAGAAAACAAAAAAAAGGGGAAAGGTTGTTCCTTAACATCTGAGCTAAAACACCCACCATCATGCACACATGCTTCCTGGCACAAAGTGTTCTGTGCGCACTTCATCAACCCTGCCACACCTTGCTCTTCACCATATGCACTTCCATTCAGAGTGTCTAGGGTGTTAAAAAAAAAAGGTGAGATGAGAGATAATCATCACCTCTTTGCGTCAGCGTTAGCTCTCAGGTCAGAGTAAAGTGTTGGTGCATCCTAAAATAAGCCAGAACAGAGACGTCTCTGGCCCGGCGTGGTGAGCAGGGGATTTATTCTGAACGCTGCTGATGAAGCGTTACATTCCAAAGGCTTCGAGATAGTCACTTTAATCAACTCAAATATCGGGTAGAAATAAATCAGGGTTTGCTTTGATTGTTTTTTTTTTCTTTTGTAAATCATCATGATTTGTCTTTTCACTGGCTAAAAAGTTGATATTTGTGTTTTAGGGCATTCTATTCTGCACGGCGTGAAACAAAAGAGAGGTTAACCAGCATTTTCATTTTGAAACTGTAAAAATAATTGTATGTCTTGTATGTAAAAAAAGACGAAAAAAAAAAACGATCAGTATTTACTGGGGTTGTTGATATCTGTCTGGTGTTGGTATCACTGACACCCCCACCCCGTTTTTCCACTCCCTTTTTCTCTTTGTAGTCACACATCTGTGGGGTGCACAATGTTGAATATCAGCTGTTTATTTTTTTTAAACCTGTACAGTGTATATAACAATATAAATGTGTATATAAAACAAACTTTCTTCTGGTCTTGTATAGATGTGGATTTTTCAGGGGAAAAAAAATATGTATTTGTCACTTAAAGCCACATTTAATAAGATTTTTATTTTACAGAGTAAAGCCACATTTAATAAGATTTTTATTTTACAGAGTTGCAAATGTTGGAAGCAACATTAATATCAACATATTTTGAAGGGTCTGTTCACTCTCATCTTGATGAAATTTAAAGTATTTTAGAAAATTCTGCACAAAACAGTCACAGACTTGTCTCAGGTGAGCAGAACCCATCTCAACTCAGTTTCTTGGAGTCCGAAAGAGCAAGAAGTGTGAGACAACTCTGACAGGAGACCTTTCAAGTCCTGTGAGTGAATCTGACATTGCATGTGCGACAACGTTTAGAATAAAATTAGAATATACTGCGAAACAAATCAAGATCACTTTTTGGGATCAAGTTGCAACAAGCAGTTTTGCACAAATGTCATGCAAATACCAAAATGTCAAAACAATTATGAAATCAACAAAAGGGGCATAAATTCAAATCAGTGTGATTTCAAAGAAAAGATTTGCTTATTTTATTGCAATTTTGTCTAAGTAGTCACAGCCCAGTGAGACACAAGATAAGAGCAAATATAACAGAGAAGTGCAGGAGGAGGTTTTTGGTCCTTTAATTTTAATATTTACTTTCTACACTTTTATAAAATAGATCACATTTGAAATTAAGTTGAAAATGTGATCATTTTGAAATCCTTTTATATAGAGATATTTAATTATTAATTATAAATTTTTTAAAGACAATTGTCAGATGTAAAAAGATCACCCTGCGGTGACATCATGAGCAGAATCAGAGTTAACGCATGTGAAAAAGCAGGCCTCCATGTAAATTCCACCAATTCCATATTTAATGCATGTGCTTAATATTATGAAAAGGGTCTTTGTAACGTGTGTTGATTATAATTAACTGAATGTTCTTGCTCCTTTTTAGGATATGAGTTCCGATTCGATTCATCCACCTAAAATCTCTGTGAATTATCTTATACCCAGAAGAAGCAACACGCTTTGCTGACCTTTACTTTACATTTTGTTTTTATCATTACTTAAATGGCGTTTTACTTGTTTTTTGCAGTCACAAACTGTTTCTGAGTATATTCACTGACTTCCGCTGCGAAATGATGTCTGTATTTAATGCAGAACTGTTTGATTCCACACCATTTTTTTAACCTTGAAGCCTCTGGACTCAGTTTATTTCTGAGTATAAATGACAAAATCCCTAAATCTCTACCATTGTGACAGAATATTCATGCACCTTTTGATGTCTTTCAGACAAGCAAACAGTTCTGATGTCAAAACGCCGCTGTCTATTAGTTAATGGAAAGAATTTTTCAAAATGTTGAAAGGGAATGAAGGATTTTAATATTTAACGCTGATTTATTGACAAAGTTGCAACAGATTATACTTCATATCTTGCAGTGAATCACACCGCATCGCTTCACACCATGTCACATCCCAACCCGTCACGTTACGTCACGCTACATCACATCACATCACATCATGTGTCATAACCTTTTTCTGGCTTTGATAACAAGTTTAATATCAAAGGTAGAGAAGAAGTAGCATCAATTTATAGAACAGAAGATGCAGAAGGTAATAAAGTCGAAGTAAAGGTCAGCACAGTTTGATCTTGGCTAGATTTAAAAAGTTTCTGCTTATTCACACAGATGTAAACCTTTTTAAACCAAAGAGTTCTGACTGTGATACATCACCTTTGCTCTCTCTTCTTCTTTCCTGTCAAGCATGATTTGAGTCAGGCTTTATTTTTAAAGGTGAATAACTCAAATCTTCAGGAAAAAGGTGCAGACATCTAATGAAAGAAACTGAAACATTGTGGAGAAAAAAATAACCTCAAAAAACAGTTTTTTTGCCATTGGATTCGTCCCCTAACACTTTTTTCAGCATCAAGCGCAGTTTTTTTCTTGTCAGTCAGAAATAAACAACATTCCAGGATACCTAGAAGTGGACAAGAAGAAGAAGCGTGTGGATGCTGCTGGTGTCCACTAAGGAAACAAAAACACGTGAGAGTGAAGTTCCAGGGGAGCAGCACTGAGGATGAAACAGAAAGCTGTCACGACACAGGAAGCAGCAGTGGAGGATGACAGGAGCGCTGGGCTGCAGATAGGCACTGTGGGTGTGCGTAGGAAACTGTTGAATAAACACTCTGAATAAGCCTCAGAGCAAGAAAGACATGCATTGTACTTCCCTTCAATGTGGGATCTTAAGGTTGTATCCTTTCTTTTTTTAAAGCGAGGAATTGTGACAGCCACTGTGGATGCTGCTCAATAATTTTGGTCCTAAAAATAAATATTCAGCTCCTTTAGTTATGAGTAAAAGAACAATGTAACATGAGCCAAATACAGACTGCATTCCCATATTTAAATCACCTCACGAACATACTGTACAAAAGTATTAGCAACAGGATGTACAGTAATAATCTGATGGTCTGAAGTGAGTTCAAATGGAAAAGTTTTGAACAATTATTATCTTGCTTGTTGTCATTCAATGAGTGGATGTTGTTTAGAGAAATTGATTAGTTCTGACTGAACTGATCAGCTAATCAAAGTGTTTCCTGGAATCTCATTGGAATTATATCATTTTTCTGCTGAAATAACCGTGTTATGAAAACTTGGTGAAGGTATAAAAGTTTGAAATAGTGTTTGTATGAAAATCTTGAAAACGTGGGGCGAAAAAAACGCTTTTTAATTAACGCTTTCAGGCAGAAAAGAAGCAGAAATGTTTGCAAAGTCACTTTAATTACTGTTTATCGATCTTTTGTCATTTTCCAACAAAGGTATCTCTTCTTTCACTGATACGAGCAGCATTCTTTAAAAGTGATGTTCGTTAACATTGCTCCAGTTTGTGTTAAATTTCAGTTTCAACCCTAAACTCAAAGTTTTAAGCTCTAACTGCAGAATAGAATGTAAAGATTTTGTTTAAATGCCTTAGAGATTTAAAAATAAAATAAAATAAAAATGAACGCATCTCAGTTCTGTTCCAGTATCTACTGGTTAGGTTCCACCAGTGAGTAACCATTCACGATGAGACAGATGGCCTCGAAGAAGACACAGAGGGGGACCCTTCTGACGTCGTAATGCTCTATTTTAAGACAGGCAGAGCACCAAAAAAAAATATGAGAGAACAAAAAAAAAAATTCTTACTCATTATATGTCCTTCCATAATGAGATGAGCTATAAGATGCAAATAAATCTTTGTTTGAGCGTCTGAGATGTCACCGTGCTTGTGTAACACCTTGACCACAAATCATGTCTCCATTATAATTCTATGGCTGTACACAACCAGGCTTGTCATCTTTTTACACATTCTGTGCACATCTCTTAGCCAGAGGGTATCTCCTTTCTGCAATCACTACAAGATTCCACTGAACCAACATGACACACAGCCGGACAAAAAAATGTTCCCTGTAGTCAACACATGCTGTTCCTGTGGTGAAGGAGGAAAAAAAAACTTAAGTCTACAAGGTTTTGATGAGAAAGATATTCAGTTTACCTGGTGACCAAGTGAGATATATTATAAATACATATATGCAAGTGAGAGAGAGAAAGATAAATTTTATGGCTAATATCTATACATTTTGTAAATGGATTCATTTAAACAGTGACTATATTTTTTCAAAAGCAGTGGTTTAAAAAAAGAAGCACCATTAGGGTGCAGAAAAGTTTTCTGTAGATGATCATTAGTTATTTTTGGGCTACTTTATTAGCAACATGGGTCATTCTGCCACAAAATACCAACACAAGCGGATAAGGTTGACAGTAATGTAGCTTCTGCTGCCATCTGGTGTCTGAAAAATATACTGCAGAAAGAACAACCTTTATTATGTAACGCACTGTGCTTTCTGTCAGTCATCATAGCACCCTGCCGCCATGTGATCCTCTCATGCACAACACAAGAGTGGTCATGAGCCAAACAGTATAAGCAGAAAGAAAAAAACCTTTATAATACAAATATACTAACACCTATTAATCACAACGTGATTAATCAGTATTTATTTACACACATGATACAGTTTTATACAGATTTATAATATATTTATTGCAGTTATTCAGAACCCCTTCCTCAAGTGGAACTAAACAATCAACAGCTTTACCTTTACTGCACAGATGACACAGTATGTGCACCCTTTACAGCTGGTAAAGCATTTCCAACAACAATGTTGACTCAGGATTTTTCTGGAGGTTTATTAAATACTTCTCCTTCAATGAGTCTCTAGTTATCCTGTCAGATAAATGAGCTCACTGGCTTTCTTTTTCCAGGTACTCCAAACTGGGTGCATCTAATCTCTGTTCTTGGTTCCTGTTCTTTGTGAACTCCTTCAGCAAATCCATGACTTCTCCTTGGTAAACTTCGGGGGTGGGCTGAGCCTCTGCAAACAGAAGACAGGCTGATTTAGTTCTATTCATTTTATCTTCAGCAAGAAGACGTGTTGAGGATGAAGAGCATGATGAGCAGTGAGAAGACAGAGCGAGGCTCTTCGAAAATCATCTTAGTTTATTTCAAACTGTCTAGAGTGTTAAAGGACTTGTAATTACTTCACCATGACTAAAAAAACTTCTACTTTCTCATTTAAACAAGTAAGAGTTTTACATCACGGTAGCTGAAAAGGATAAAAATACCGACTGCACACTTTGAATTTGTATTGTTTAGGTGATGGAGACGTAGTTAAAGAACCATGTGTTTTTGTAGCAAATATTACCTTATTAAAAGTTTAAAGTTGTGTATTTAAAAAGGATTACATCATTCCAATGTAAATGAACTTAATGTGAACCTGAGCTGAGGAACCAAAAGTGGATTTTTGCTCTTTACTGCAGTAATTATCACTCACGTATTTCTTTTTTTCAGAAAGAAAAATTAGTTATTAAATTATTTTAAAGAATTTTTCCGTTTTTAATGTCTTGCATAAGCTAGACTTTTATTTTTTCTCATAACTGTTAGCTAACATAAATAGTACTTCTGTGCAAACCAAACTTGTTATTAAAAAACATTTAAAAACAAGCTTTAGTGCAAGTTTCTAAAAACTGAAAGCATTTAAATAAATGACTGTTTGTAGTTATTTGTGTGAGTGAAGTCAGATTTCTTGCTACAGCTGTTTGTTCTGAGCTGCTGTGGGCGTGTTGCTGTCATTCTTATATTTCAGTTGTTCAGCTGAAATGTACAAGCAAAAAGACCAATGATTAAATCATATAAATAAAAATAAGTGATACACTAATACAGGACAATGTGCAGGGCTCTTCTTGCAAACATGTGAGCAAAAAAGACAGAAAAGGAAAAAAAGCAACAAAAAAAAACACCCTGATTTAAATCTGTAAACAAAACTGTTTTTAATTAAAAAAAATACAAGGTTGATTTTATCTTTGTGTGGAATTTTCCACAATTATCTGTTTTAATCTCAACCTTGGATGGCTGTGGCTGACTGCCAACCAGATGTTCAACCAGAAGGTTGCCAGTTCAAGCCCGACTTCCTCCACAGAACGTTTAAAATCCAAATATTCTGCAGCTTCAAGTAGATCTAGTAGTTCGTCTACTTCCAGTCTGTTAACTCTTTCAAGGAACATGATTCAACGTGTAAAGTTCTAGACTTTGCTGCTCCCTCTAAAACATTTCAGTGTGTGGCATGATGAAACAGAGAGGAGCATTAAAACTCCTATCAAGATTCTATGGAGAAATAATCTACTTTTAAAGGGGAAACCAGTCTAACTAAATTAATTTTCTCTCACCCGTTGCCCAGTAGTAAATGTCCCAGTCGTTGCTCGGTTCATTAATCAGTCTGTCGTACTGCTGCAGCTGGTTATAAGTCATCGTATTCAGATATCGCTTTGCAAAAAGGCTGCAAGAGACCAGGGGAAATGATCAGACTCCAAATTCACAGCGCTTTCCAAAATAAAATTTCCTATCTAAATGTTTAAAGGGAAGACATTACATTAAGACAAAGATAAGACAGTTAATGACAACCTGAGCAGTATACAGTTCTCCAACATGCCCCTCTTACGGCTCTCATAAAGAAGTCGCCGTTTCTTGATGTCAATGGGCTCATCGTTCTTCTCGACCCAGGGAGGCAAAGGGATCTCAATCAGGTCAACCCTGGTGTCATCAGGAGCGTCTCCACGGTAACCACGAGACGAAATCATCCCTGTGATGGCTGGTCTCCATGCTGCCTGGCTCATCCCTGTTATCAGCTGACAGGAGACAAAAACATGTGTTTAGAAGAGCAACTGTACTTTTGTCCTTCTCTGTGTGATACAATAAGCAAGGGCACAGTGATGTGTTCAAGTACTGTTAAAAATAAATATTCAGTTGACACCACTATACATCTGATTACCAGCTGAAACACTGCATGGGTTTTGTGTAAGATAACAAATGGGTGTTTCAATTATTTCAATTAAAGTCATTAATATTATAAAAAACTCAAAGAATAAAAATAGGATTATGCTGTGTTGCGATTTTTTAACATCTATCAATGTTGTGTATTGACTGACATGGTAAACATTAAATATCTTACTGTTTCTTCAGAAAAAAAAATCATACTATCTACACATATTATTTAACCTGAAAAAAGCTGATGTTCAGAATTACAATAACCATTTGGCCAAGAAAAGTAGTAGGACGTTGCATAAAATCCTGTTGTACAACTGTCCTCCAAACTACATCCGAGAACAACACTAAGTCAATAAGGTTAAAAATATAGCTTCAGTAAATATATATGTTGTTTCAGAATAAGAACATATTTGAAATAAATAGTGTTTTTGTTTAGAGGTTGTTAATTTCCTAGATAGGACAGCGGAAGACAGAATTCAAATTTGAACGAACACATGACCAAACCTTACCTTTTTTGAAACCAAAGAGGCCAACATATTAAACTCCTTTCTCACACCGCCTGTAAATTAATATAAGTCTTGTTTTTTAAACCGTCAAACCGATTTCTCCTTCTTGTTACACAAGTACGCGTTTTTAGAGAGCCCTGCTGCGTTTTTACGTCACAACGGGTGCGCACGATTAGCGACCGACTGCACACTTCGGCAGTTTCTTGGTTAGATGACGGAGGCGTGTAATTACAGAACCATGTTTTTTGTCACAAATAAATAGTAAAGGAATTTTGTTTAATTTGTGTATTTATGACGACTTACACAACTGTTGTGTGAGGGAACTAAACGGGAACCTAATTTCAGGAACTGAACACGATTTTGTGTTCCTGGCCGTGTAACTATCCCTGACGTACTCGTGTTTTCAGGAAAAAACGAACTGAGTAGCATTAGCCGATCGGGCTGTGAACATGCAATAGCGTGTGCACTGTTTGTAGGTGAAATCTAATGTATGCGTTAAGAAATTAGTACGTACATTTATTGTTTTCTGTTATGTTTTGTTTTAGACACAATTCCGGTTTTTAGCAAACCAGATTTAATTGTTAACTGTTAGCTAAAACAAACAAGACGTTAACGCTGAATACATTCGTTAATATAAAAAAAAGGTGTTTGTGCTGCTGGGATGCATCGTTAATGTGCACAGTGTTTCTGTGCAAACTGAATTGGTAAAGAAAGAGGGTTTAAAAAAACAAACTACAGGACCAGCAGGCCGGAGCGATGGCGGGTGCACGACCTGCTACCGAACGAGCAAGCTCCTCCAAAAATGACCAAATAGATTTATACGGCGACCTTTATCCAAGCGAGGTGAGTCTGACATCAGTACATGTTTATCCACGGATCAGAAAGAAACATCCACATTACGTTGTTATTACATTAACTAAATTGAGTTTAATTGTTTGTTTCTACATGTAAACATTGATCCTGCTGATCAGAAGAAGAAATAGAATGTTTAATAGCTACACTCATTGCTAAAACAGAGATTGGGTCAGATTTTTTTCTAGAGAATCCACGCTCCCAGCTGATTTCCAGTATCAGCCTCTCTTAGTGTAGTTTTGAGTTTACTGATGCATTTGGAGTTCTACAAGAGTACATGAAGTTTGTCTGATGTTTTTCATCACACACAGGATATGGATAAAATCGCTGAAGCAAATGAACTTTTTGATGCAGTTCTTACTGGTTCAGTTGATAAAGAGAAGAAGGTTACTAAAGATGGAGCTCCATCCAAGGAGGCTTCAGCTAAAGTGGATAAATCAGCAAATGAGAAAACACATCAAGGAGGAAACTCTCAGAGGACACTGTCTTTATATATTGGGAGTTTTCCATGGGTAAGTGCTTCTTTGTCTGTGATTAAGTAGATTCCCATAACCTTGAAAAGAGAATGGTATGATAAGTCTGACTGTGAGCGTATTTTCAAACTTTGTAACTGATCAGTTTTGGAACATTTTTCTTGCCTGTTTGTTTGTCTCTTGTGTTGCTAAACTCAAGCTGAACGATCGTTCAGCTCAAAAAAGCATCTGTAAATACAACTGCAGTTCCCAGAAAGTTAGGATGCTGTGTAAAATCTAAAAATAAGAAAATCCAATTTGCAAACTCAGAAGCTCATATGTTATTATAGATAGTTTAAAATTGTTGGGAGAAAAAAAGTTGCAGCAGAGACAACAACTTTCTTTCTGCAAGGGACAAGGTCAAAGGTCGAGACTGGATGTTTGTGATTTGTGGGCCCTGAAGCCCTGAAATGCATTAATATAGGCTTGGTTCTCATCCCTGCATGCCTGGGCTCGAGAACGATTCCAGATCTCACTGTCTGTAAACACAGTTCACCATGTGATCCATTAAAGACAGATTTGTTTATAGAGCTTAACATTAAAAACTGTGGAGAAAGCAGTGGAGGTACCTTTCATTCATGTCCCCATTACTGTTCTCAATAGTTATTGTCTATGGTGGACACTTTCAGGTTTCTGGGGACCACCATCACCCAGAACCCCTTAGTCAGTTAACTAACTAAGAAGGTCCAGCAGAGTTTATACTTGCTGCAACAGCTCAAGAAGTTTAATCTGACACAGGAGCTGCTGGTGAACTTCATAGAGTCCGTCCTCTCCTGGTCCATCACAGTCTGGTTTGGATCAGCAGCCAAACTAGACAGAAACAGACTGCAGAGAGGATCATTGGTGCTAATTTGCCCTCCATCCAGGACCTGTTTTCTTCCATCCAGAACATGTACTCCTTCATCCAGGACCTGTGCACCTCCAGAGTCAGGAAAAGCAGGCAGCATCAGCAGGAACCTTCTCACCCAGGATCCTTTCCTCTCCAGATGATGTTATAGATCACTGAACACCAAAACCACAAGTCACAAAACCAGTTTCTTCCCGTAGACCATCAATATGTTGAACAAATCTGTTTAACAACCCTAATGATGAAATAACTTATTTTTCTCATTTTTTAAACACCAATAAGCCTTTTGTGCTGAACGATGCTGCTAAATGTATCTCACGTGTGTCTGTAAAGAACAAATGTGAACTGGAGTAAAATTTCTTGTATGTGTTGGGTTGAATAAACCTGATTCTGATAAAAGTTTCTTTAGCGCTGGGACCTCATCATACCTTTTTTATTCCCTTCTATTGAACCTGCTTCTACCTGTAGTGGACATCTGACGAGGAACTTTTAATCATGGCCCGAAAACTGAATGTGAGGGACATCAAAGAAATTAAATTTGCCGAAAACAAAGTTAATGGCCAGTCAAGAGGGTAAGTGTTTTTAATTATTGTATGAAATGTCATTCATTATTTCATTGTAGTATTACATGTATAAATATGTATCAAACTTCTTGTTGTTCATGAATGTTACAGCTATGCAGAAGTGGTGGTAACTTCCGAAGAGTCATTTAAAATATTATTGGAAAAAATCCCAGAATGTCACATCAACGGTGAAAACTTACACTGCCGCTTCGCCACTCGCCAGAACCTCTCCGTGTTTGAGGACATTGCAAACAAACGTAAGATTAAAATGATGTTCTGGTGAATGTCAGTATGATCATCCTCTTTTACAAGTTTTTTTTTTTTTTTTCCCACAGGTATGCCTTTACGAGTCAATTCCGACTCTAAAGAATCTGCTTGTGCAGAAAAGAATTCCACACCTTCGCAAGAGTCCAGCCGCCCTCCTCCTATACCTCCACTTTTTCTTCCACCTTCACTTGCAAACAGTTTTCCTCCACCACAGAACCCTTTTCTCATTCAGCCCCCTCCCCTGTTCCCAAACCTCCCACCTGCAATCTCTCCGTTCATGCCACCTCACCTGTTTCCTCCACATCCTGCCCAACCATCTGCCCAACCACCTCCGAGTCTTCACATGAATCCTGCTTTCTTCAGCCAGACACAAGACGGGCACAGCAGCAGATCATACAGCCAACAAACGTAAGAACACATTTTTTTTTATCAATTATTATCAAAGATACAATAAAAACCCTGTATACCAGTGGTATCCACTCCTGATTCTTGAGCATCACTATCCCGCATTTTTTAGAGATTTCCCTACTCCAGCTCATCAAATTCAATATTTGAATTACCACTACTACAAAATATAGATGTGTTATTGTAACATTTCTATTTTCCTTTTTTGGGTCCCAGAAAATCTTCTCACAGTCCAGATGGTGATTTCGAGGAACTGATGAACAGGAACAGAACTATTGCCAGCAATGCAATCACAAAGGCTGTGTCTAGTGCTACAGCTGGTGAGTACAGCTGATCAGATTCTGAAGTGAAGGAACACAGAACCTCATAAACCCATTGGGGACAGAATTATACCTTCTTCTTACTTCTGCAGGAGACCTGGATATAGCCATGGAGACGCTATTAACAGCGATCGCCATCATTAAACAGTCCAGAGTGTTTAGAGATGAACGCTGCCAAACACTTATCACTTCACTCAAAGACTGTTTAACCTCAATCCAGGGCCACCGTGGCCACAGGTGTGTATTTTTAAACATCATCTTTTGCTTTCTTGTTCCTTTTGATCAAAAACCTTTTTTTTTTTTGCAGCCGCTCGAGAGAAAGAGACCGCGACAGAGGTCGTGATAGAGACTACGACTACGACAGAGACCGCGACAGGGATCGTGACAGGGACCGCGATAGGGAACGCGACAGAGAACGTGACCGAGATCGATACAGAGAGCGTGACAGAGATGATTCCTACAGTAGGGATAGTGCAGGAAGGTCTCGAAGATACAGAGAACGTTCCTGGAGTGAAGAGAGGGACAAGGAGCACTCGCGAGAACGGGAGAGACACCGAGAATCCAGAGACCGTTACCGTTAACCTGGTGAGCTTGTCAAAAAACATACTAACTTACTTAATGGCCTCTTACAATTTAGATTATTTCTTTCAATATCTTATTTTCTACATATTTGCTGACTTAATCCAGGAAAAAATAAACATAGTGAAGTTCTGATCTGGTTGCACTGAAATAACTTAAGTTTTGGTTAATAAAAATGACTTTTAATAACCTTGTTATAACATCAGACAGGATAGCACATAGGACGCATGTTGTGTTCTTTAACAATTTGTAGAAAGTTGAAATAATAAACATTTTTCTTCTTCCTTAGACCATGAAGCCCATGTGAAGCAGATGAAGGGCATTTTGATTTTGCACCAGGTTTGGATAAACTTTGGTGGAGTTGAGAAATTTCATCTGAGAAAGTATGGCGAGTACTTTTTGTTCTGAAATATTTTCTTTTTTTTTATTCATGCCTTTAATTTGTTTTAACAAAAAAAAACTGGTCTGTAGATTTGTTTCTGTATTATACAATTTCAACAAACGCATGCAGTGAGCACACCTTACCTTATGTAAGTTTGTTTTCATCTTTTTTTGTACAAAATCTACAAATAAAAAAAGCACTCAATTACCGGTAATCAGAGTTCTATGTCTTTTACACATTCCTACTATTGAAGGTAAAAATAACCTCACTGCATTCTCTTCACATCAGATGGTTCTTGACTTTAAAATAGTTTAGTTAATGTGCTAGATTTGATCATTCTTGGTTATTTGGATCACAGAATCTGAGACACAATTTATTGCAAAACATTTGATAACTACATTTTAAAGTCTTTAGTTTCCTATTGTATGAATTCAATAGATAAGTAAAATTATTCATATTTTCTAAGATGTTCGTTATTGTTTGCAACCTTGGAGGCAACCTTTAACAATAGTCTAAAGAAAACAAATCAGACGTGGGGCAACAGTCTTACACCAGCACAACGCTGTCTTGAATTATGATTTTAGGGGCTGCATTGGTTTAGTGTATAAACATAATGGTAAAAAGTAAATATGTGAAAGGTAGATCATTTAAAAAGAAAAGCAAAAAGATGTATCAATTTTATTGAAAAAAGAAAACAGTTGAAAACGTTCCTGAAGTCTTGTACTGTAGAAATCACTGTAGAAATCTGCCTAAACCATGATGCTAAAATGTCCAAACGGTTCATCTCATTATTTCTCCAGTGGAGCGTAATTCAGTAGTTTTTCAATAAGATCCACGTGTGAAAGAAGCATCCTTCGACAGCAGTACCTCTTCAGGCCCAGAGCATCAAGTGCATCACTGAGGAAGAACACAGTAAGTCATATCAGTCCCAAAACAAAGTGGACTGAAGAAATACAAACAATTCTGCAGAAAACCATCAAAGATCTTGCTTATGTGGGCTGAAGGGTGGGATTCATGTAGTTTTAACACGTTGATTGCATGTATAACAAAAATACAACTCCCTGAGGAGAAATACACTGACTATATACAAGTAGTACTTATCTCACCCCTCAGTGTACTCTGCTTGAAGTAGGCCCAAGTACGCCTCCCATTTGTTCCCCACAATCTTCCCACAAGTGAAGCACCTCACAGGGATTATCATTGTGATATACCTGTCAAGAATCAAAAATCCAAGCAAATATGACAAACTGAATATGTTTACAGTGACGTAACAGTCAACAAAAATGACGTAAATATCATGTAACCGCTTGACTGGAGCGCAGACTGCCAGCACGTTGTTTTGCTAGCACCCCAGGAAAACTTAACAAAAACAAAGTGTCTGCAGGGTTTCGTTGTTTATTTCCCCATTAAGTGGGAATTTTATTGCTTCCCCCCCATGTAATATATTACTATATGATAATTACAAAAAACAGAAGTCGTGTTGCCCTTATTGTTAGCAGTCATTAGCCGCTGGTGACTTACTTCCACAACACTAGTTTACATAAACAATGTTAAAATGTCATGTCTGTTTTACTTACCGTCACTAAGTTTGCTTGTATCTTCCAGAAAAGTTACAATTTTCCTTTGAGAAACCAACGCAGATGCCGCCCGCTTCTTCTTCTCCTGCCGCTGCTGCTTCTTCTTCTTCGTTGGTTTAAGACGGCCTATATGCTTCTAGGGCGCATTGCTGCCATCTGCTGTTCTTTACAACTCAGTTGGTTTTATTGCATTAAATTTTTGTACATGGTACTTACTTCAAGTATTTATATTATCGTATATAAATGTGTTCCATAAAGATTGTCTGTCATTTACTGTACCTGCTTTTGCCATGTTCAAGGTCGTGTGGAGCTGGTGTTTATCTTCAGCCTACATTGGATGAGAGGTGGGGTTACACCTCTCACCAGTCCATCACAGGGCCACACATGTATTAATTTATTAATTTTGTCCCAATTATCTAGTTTTGAAAATGCATATATCGAATATTGTAATTTCAAGTTCTTTAAACAGTATTCTTCTGTGGTTGTTGTACTTCCGACAATTAAGAAAAAACATGTCTGACTGTTTCAACATCCCCAAATTCACATACATATCATGTCTGACTACAGGCTAATCTGGAATACATACTTTAGATAATAATCTATTTAATCTTTCTTGAAAGCAGTTTTTGCAAAGAAATCTGCCTTTTTTATTTATTCTGTGAATAGATTAATAAATCTTTGACAGTAGATCAGATCCAAGCTTAAAATTTTGCTCTTCACCTGCAGCAACTAGAGGCATGAGATTCTTCATCTACAGCCGTGGCATCAATAATCTCTTCTTCTATTAGTTTTCACTGGTTGTTGGCAGTGATCGCAGAAGAGCATTAGTGACACTAGGTAGGAGTGTGGAACAGCTAGTCTAAAGATTGGACTCAGCAACAACTCTCAGAACCCGCCAAAATAAAAGCAAAACAGTTACACCAGAATCACACACTGACTAAAAAGGACTACAAAGTTGAATCAGTTTGTTTCTTAAATAAAAAGCAACTGCACTAAATTTGTCAATACTGCCCTGAAACAAACCATGGTTTTTTTTAAGTTTTCTGTCTACGTCTCTCTTGTAGGAACCAATGAAATAAAGGCACGTGTCTCGATAATAGGCCGTAAAAATTTAAAAATAATGCTACATCCACGCGTGAACGTTTTTGTATTTTATTTGCTATGATTGTTTTGATTTAACAAACAACAGTTTTGTTTAATCCAGCTACATAAATTTGATTCTGTTTTTGATGTGTCATTGTATCAAAGACGGAAAGTAACTTGATGCACAAAATACAGAAAAAAGTTCACATAAATAATAAAACAGATACTGTTTCAGACTGGTTCACCTCCTTTAATAAGGTTAAATTTCAGACTTTTCCTTTTTTTTTTACATTTAAACGGTTGAAGACAGAAGGGTGCATAAAGGAGATCTTCAAATATGAAAAACAAAAAGTACATATATAATAAATCCATCATAATCATCTTTACATTCACCATGATAAATATCATTATCACTGCCATCAAACATCATACAGTAATACATCATCTATGTAATTTAATTTGCTACAGCACATATGCTAAATGAGGATTCCTATCTGAATTATTGCATTTATACGCTGTTGAAATTATGAAAATAGGAATTTTCATATTCTTTTTTTTCTTTTCTTTTTTAGTACACTGTATAATACAATGTAAGGTGAAATTTATCTCTGTGTTGGCATACTATCTTTTAAATATGTCAGGGGAGTTAACAGTGATTGTTTTATGCTGTAATGATTTTGGGGGATTAGCAATGGGTTGAGTTTATACATACTATGTGCCAGAACTATCTTTCTACTTTTAAAAGAAAAATGGCTTGATGAGTTTTACAGTTGCAGGTTGATAGTATGAGCTGTACAGGTGAGTTTGTGCAGCATAACATTGTGACAGCTTTTTTCTCCCCCTTTAAGTGATTTATGACTGTAAATTTACACACTACTTTCATGCTATTAGAAATGTAGGATGCATTTATTATACTGTTATTGTTAATGAGTTTGGAAATGTAAGAACAACTCTTTTCAGAGTGATACAGCATCTCTAATCAGCCTGCATTTACTGTAAAATATTAGTCATAAACAGATGAAAAGGTTTTTGCCAAGGTGTGAAAGGTTATTGTTTTATGATTTTGGATGGTAAAACTGTCTTTTTTAATCCTACATCAAAACATAGTTTCTCTGAAACTCTGCGTTCCTAAGAGGTCACGTTAGACGTCAAGCAGTCCCATACCATCACACAACCCCCGCATGCTTTTATGTTTGTCCTGAAAACCTTTGAATATTTCAGATTTTTGGCTTGTTTAGAGCTCCAAATGTTGTGTCTATTGTTCTTTAATAAGGTTTGACTAGATTTTTCACCTAAATGATGCGGATAAGCAAACGAATATCAGCCTTAGAATGGTACGGATGAGAGCACAGAATCAGCCCAGGTACACTGGTTTATGTCTTGGTAGTTAAACTGGGTTAAGTCTTTACCCGATTAAAATAAAGTTCACCACACTTTGAATGTGGTGTTGAATAGAGTTTAAATTGCCAGTTCTTGCAGCAGTCGGGGGAAGATCCACATTGTTAGCGGTGGCCAGTTTAGTGGGCACTTGCTAGTTCAGTGTCAGAGCCTATTTAACTTCATTAATACTAAATAAGATGCTGCCAGTGTGGGCGGTTCTTATAAACAGGGTTAAATTCTTCAAGGTGCATAAACCTGACGTTCTTTTACCAACTCTATCAACTGTTCTATTCTAAAGTCAAACAAAAACATTGAACTACAATAGTCCAATAATATTATGAGTATAGTTTGTTTAAAAAATTTTAAGCAAAATGAACTAAGCTCATTTATATTACAGGAAAGCACAAATATTGTAACCTTTTGTTCATATTTGTACAAACAGAATTCAACATAATGAAGCAGATCCAGTTGCATTTTGAAAGTCAAGGAAGTCGAGCTCAATAATACTGAGCTCAATTTTTATTTTTATTTTTGTCATTTTTGTTTGTTTGTTTTTTTTTAAAAATAGATAATTACATTTCATATGCAGTACTGTTGCAACTCCATGCATATATTAAGTATAATAATGCTTCAGATGAAGCCCTATTACAAACTGAAATGGGTTGATTTGCTATAAAAGGCCAAAAATGCTAAACAAACAAACTAATAAAAATTCCGTGTTTTCTCGTCTCCCATTCAAAGCGGATAGTCTGTGAACCAGTCAGCAATAACGCTTCTATACTAATTTGGTTTTAATTTCTCCTCGCCAGCAGCAACACTCCCAGCAAGATGGCTCCCGCAGCAAATACAGCACCGCCGATGAGAAAAGGTTTCAGGTGTTCAAGAGAGTCTGTGCCAGAGGCCACGGGCTCATCACCTGCTGCTGTTCCAGCTTCTGCCCCTCCATCCTTGGAGGAAGGGGGAAGCTCAGGCTCAGGGGCTGCCGGAGCAGTGTCAGCTTTGCGCGGTGCTGCCGGCTCCTTCTTCTCTGCTTTAGATGCTCCTTTAGATGCCGAAGCCCCAGATTTGGCCTTAGCTTCCATGGACACAGGGACACAGGTGTGGTCTGGTCTGGAGGAGTCTTTCTAAGGTCAGATTTGTGCTGCTTCACTGAGAAAAAACAGATACAGCCAGATTACCCTTCTAATTGAAGCTCCTGCATCATGTTTTCTGCTCTGATGAGTGTGAATAGACTGAAATATGAATGAGGCCCTCTGATATCCATCAGTTTGCCGTAGAGCCTTGAAGCAGTGGAGCCTTAAATGTGACCTTGGAAAAAAGATGACATTGATGGGAGTCCTCCAGTGCTCTTAGAGACAGTAAAATCTTCATTTTGGTCACAGCTGTTGTGACATAACGGCTGGATGAAGAAGTATTTACATTCACAGCAGCTTCCTGTGCCAAGATTTCTTTTTGTGGGACAATCAGGTAATTTAGTAATAGGTTGCAGAACAGCAGGGCACACAATGAAGATATGAATCTTAATGTCTTTGACCCAAACAAGAGACCAACTCAGATGCAAAAACGATAACGACTTTATCTTTTCCTCTATCATGCAGCCTGTGTATCCTCTCTAACAGCTCATGAATCATATATGCTGCAAATAGACTACAAGATGGAGGAGAGAACAGGACTGTGATGGAAGAAACAAGCAAGAAAACAAATTGAGTGAAACGAGGAGGAATACATTCAGCATTGAGTAGATTCAGCATAGCAGCCTGAATGAATCATTCAAAATGTGTGATGGAAACATATTTACAAAAATGTCTCCTACAAAATCATTCTCTAAAATGATTTGGGGTTTTTTTAAAGCATGAACATTCTTTACCTTTCCAACACCTCTGCAGGGATGAGAAGGATAAACGATGTTGAAGGTGTCTGAGCTGTCTCTGGAAGTTGGAAATGTCCTTAATATTGGAAAATGAGATACAGCGGAGAGATGGAGGACACTGAAAACAGGAGGGAGGGACTGAGAGGGAAAGGAGGGGAGACTGGGATGTACCATCTGTAGCTCTAAAGTAGGGGAATCTGTTCTTTAGATTTTTTTTTTTCTTTTCGAGCTTTTGTGACCATAATAAACACAAGTTCTATTAAAGTCCAGATAAAAGTCTGGTATATAGGTTTAAGGTTGCATTTACATTCATTTGGTTTTATGCTAAAATGCAGCTGATTTACATCCTAACAGACTATATGGATTTAAGGCTGATTTACATCTTGAGCAGCGATTATAACCATCTTTTTGTTCTTCTTTTTCTAACTAGCTTGATCAGTATAACCCAGAGCTGAAATTAATCCTGGATTCAGAGTTATTAGAGTATCAAAATAAATAAAAACAAGCACCTGCATCTTTAAATGCATCTTCAGATGGATTTTGCTTAAATTCTCAAACTTATTGGTCATCAGGTTAAATGACAGAGACACACTCACAGGCCACTTTATGTGCACCTGTTCAATTTTGGTTAATTCCAATAGTTTGATATAATTGTATTTATTTACACAGAATAATGACAAAAGAGATCAAATTCACATCAACTCGTCCAAATTCAGCCCTGCGATGGACTGTTGACCTGTCCAGGGTGTACTCCACTTCTCGCCCCAGCAGATTGCATTGAATCCTCACTTCAGCCCAGTCCTCCACCCTGAGCAGCATGAACTGATGACAGTGGAAAGGAAAGATTCCCTTTTAACACCAAGAAACCTCCAGCAGAACTGGTCTCAGGGTGAGTGGATTTCTACAAACACAGAAGGGCTGGGCCACTCGTCAGCATTCTTACCCTTTAGCAGCATAACCAAAGGGAAAGCTCGGGATAACTTCAGTTAACCCAAACTAAAGGATTCATCAAGAAAGTTAGGTTTTACGTCTTAAAAGTAGACTGGGTGTTTGCCGAGCAGATGAAACCTGGACCCTGGTTACACAAGAGAGGAGCCTGACAACTGAAAGCTCTGCCTCCCATTCTAGTACTTTTAGAAAGTCAAGGAACCAGAGGCCGACCTACAGTGCAAACTGCTCTGACAAGGAACAATAAGATCTTTAAGATTGAGTTTGTTTTTTTTGAGTTTTGTTAGAAGTAAAATTTGAAGATATTTTCTGGACTACACAAGAAGCAAATGAAGTGATGCTAAAACTAGAAAAATGTGATCTCTGCATCAAACTCTCTTCAGAACCTCGGCAGCAGTATTTTGGATCAACGGTTTGTACAATCTGATCATAAAGAATCAGGATAGTTAAGCCATGATGAATGCATTAACTAGGTTTTCTGCATCACTCTGGGTCATAATGCTTCTAAATGTAGAAACATTATGCAGGTGGGAAAAAGCAGTCCTGGTAACATGTTTTATATGAAAGAAAAAAGTCATGTCTTGGTCAAAAATGACGGTTCCTCACATTGGTACTGGAGACCAAGTTAATGCCATCCAAAGTCAATGAACGCCCACACAGTTTGTTTCTAAGGTGTTTAAGTCCAAAACCCACAACCCCTGAGTTGTCTGGGATAAAAAAAAATGATAACCAATGAATCAACCAATCACAAGAGAGCAGTTGTTAGATCCATATGAGCTGCTCTGAGTGTTTCAGAAACTGCTAATATACTGAGATTTTTAAGCAAAACAGTCTCACAGATTTACAGAGAATGGTCTGAAAAGGAGAAACTATCAAACTGCTTTGTTGATGTCAAAAGAGAATGGGCTGCAGAATGCCATCTCTGAACGCACATCACATAAAACCTTGAAGCAGAAGACCACACCAGGTCCCACTCCTGTCAGCCAAGAGCAAAAAACTGAAGCTACAATTTGTCAAGACAAACACAGGCAAACAAATCTCTCTGATCTGAAACAGACTTAAACACCCAGCCCAATCCCTCAGGTCAGCTGCTCCTCCTGAGTGGACCCAGGACTAAGTGTAACATCCTTTGGAAGCTCCCAAACTGTGGAATGATGTGCCTTCAGAGATTAGACAGACCCCTTCTCTCCCTGTTTTAAATCTCTTTTAATAAACACATCGCTTCACCCTGGACTTTATGTAAGATGTTGCCTTTAGCTCAGTTGATTTAAACCATCTTATATTGTTTTTATATAGGTTTTTATGTCTTTAATTTATAGCTCATGAGTTGTTTTTTTCATCTATCAATTTATTTATTGTACAGCTCTCTGTTTGTTTGAAAGCAAATATAAATAAAGTTGGATTGGAACTTCCAAACGTAATGAGGTAATACAAGGGCCTAGAAAGAATAAATTATAATCATAATAATCAATTTTCAAATAAATAATGATGTCAAATTTTGACAATAGGGCACATAGAAACCAAATATCACCAGCAGCACTTTAGAGCAATTTAAACAGTCGTTTACACTAAAATTATAAAAACTTAAACGTTTATTCATAAATAACATCATCGTAAAAAAAAAAAAAAGACAGTCAAAAAATAAGGCGTTTTGTGTCCCTTGGGTCCTTCTGGGTGACATCACATATGGGAGCGGCAACATCTCACAAAACACTGCCCTCTTTGAAGCCGCTTCCCGTCTCCGATATTCACAAACCACCGGTGGCGCCATTTCTCCGCAAAAATTCCCAAATTGTCCACAGCCGACCGTTTTTAAAATCAAGTCAGGTGTACGCAAACGAGACAGTTACGGTATTTGCGCAGTTCTGCGCGGAAGAAAGAAGGAACGTTTCATTCGTACGTATTTTTCGGTTGGAAGAATGTCTCATGGGATGGGCTTGATCTGTCGTAAAAATCCTGCCTTCGTTAAGCTGCGGCTGATGTACGTGTCGGGATTCGGGAGTTGTCTGTTTGTCGGTGTACTCAGTCCTCTAAGTGGACCGTAAAACCCAGAGAACTTGTGTTGGTCGTCAGACACGAGGAACTGCTTTCTTCTGCGGTTAGAAATCATCATGCCGAGCTGTGGCGAAAGGAAAAAGGGAATGAGCCACACTGTGAGAGACGTGTTGCTGTTATGAAGCAGAGAACCGAGCTGTCAGTTCCGAGCGCTTTGAAACCAGACGTGTAATTTCATTCCGGTCTTGATGGTATGTGTGAAGTCTGCCTGAAACCCGACAGATAACCGAAGGGACTCCACGTTTTTTTTTTTTTTACGTGTCGGGAGTCCATTCATCTTTCGGTTGTAATGACGTCTGCACGGTTATTTTAATTCAAACGCTGAGAATTCATCCGCCCGACCCAGTTTCGGTGTTGGGGTGACCGGGGACTGAGGCGGGTCGACAGCCGGGAGGATATGGGAAAGAGAGCGGAACCGATGCAGTGGGTCTCGGTAAGGCATCGTCAAAATACAGGTGAGCAGCTACCAGACGAGGACACACACACACACGGAGCGGTAAACCTTCCACAACACGGACAGCGTGACCCAGCTTCAAGTCCCGCACACAAAAACACATCTCTAAGGCCAAAAATGGCTTTTTTGAGGCCCACAAACGTCACTTCAGGCAGCTGTTCTGTTTATCTATGAATGGACACGACTTGTTGGATTCTCTCATTATGATACTACATCACATTATCACCTTCAGGACTGCAGCTTTAACCTGAGGCTTATCACATTCATCTCCACCTGCCAACATGCTGGCTGTTAACACCAACTCACAACTATCCAGATGTAGAAAGTAAAAAAATAAAAGACAAGCAATGTTGGCTCATGTTCTTGTTTGTAATTTAATAAACCCTGATCATGTTATAGATACAGTGAAACTGAGGGGATCTGTAACACCTGGTTATGTCTTTCATGATGATCAGAGTGTGAAGCTTCTACTCCTCTCTATCCAGATGTTTCTGAGTGAGCTTCATTCATGGATGGAGGGCATTTAAAAACAGATGCACAGCTTCAGATCTTTGGTCTAAAAGCACTTGTTCAGTCTAAAACAAGAAATATCTCAGCAGCCATGTACAGCTGCATCGGTACAGTATAAACATCTGGTTCATATTTACCCGAGTCTTATTTCTCACGTGTCTTGTCTTTATTTGCTCTGTCAGTTAGTGTGGGAGTTTTTCATGTCATTTCTTCTGAAAAACCTGCTCCTCTACTTCACCCATAACTTATTAATTTATTCTGATTTAACAAGACCCAAGCTGGTGTTTTTGCCTTCTCAGTTAATTAAAGGCTGCTGGTGAGATGAAGCAGAAATGAGGATGGTTTTCTGATCAGATGTGACAGGATCAGCGATGGGTCTTATCTTCTCCGGGGTTGCTTGTTTTATAATTTCTCACCTGTGTGATTTACAGTACTGTGAAAAAGTATTTACCCCCTACTTTTTTCTAGTCATGTCAAAATGCTGGCCCCAATGTGAAAAAGTAATTGCCCCCAGCTCTAATAACTAGTTGTGCCCTTGTCGTTGGTGATAACAACCAATAAGTCTTTCATGTTGCCGTGGAGGAATTTGTCCCACTCATCTGTGCAGGATTATGTTAATTCAGACACATTGGAGGGATTTTAAGCACAAATGACCCATTTAAGGTCACGCTGCACCATCTCAATAAGATCCAAGTCCAGACTTTGACTTGGCCACTCTGAAACCTTCATTTATTATTATTTTCTTTTGTCATTTTGGATTGTTGGTCCTTCACATGCTGCATAACTTAAGTGTTCTTGAGCTTAGGGTCAGAAGCTGATGGTCAAACATTTTCTTCCAGGGTTTTCAGATAGAAAGCAGAATTCAGGGTTCTGTCAATTCTGGCAAGTCGTTTAGGTTCTGCAGTGGCAAAGCAGCCCCAGACCATCACACTGCCACCACCGTGTTTGACTCTGGGTATGAGACTGTTTTTCTGAAATACAGTTAGTTTCACACGAAATGTAACGAGACACACACCGTCCAAAATGTTCCACTTTAGTTTCAACACACTACAGAATATTTCCACCAACATTTTGGGGATCATCATGATGTTTCTTGGTAAATATAAGACGGACCTTTGAGTTATTTTTCCTCAGCAGTGGTTTTCACCTTGAGTCTTTTCTCTTTTGAGCCAGTTTCTCTTTCTTATTGTTGAATCATGAACTCGGACCTTAACTGAGACAACTGAGGCTTGCAGAGCTTTAGGTGGCGTTCTGAGTTCTTTTAAACTTCCTGGATGAGTTGCTGATGAGCTGTTGGCGTGTTTTGTTTGGCTGGCCACCCCCAGGGCAATTACCTGTTCATGGTTTTGCTTCAGCCAGGTTGGTTTGGCTAGATTTTTTTTCCTTAATTAGCCTTAAATTGTGGCCACAATTAAAACATGTTTGCTCTGAAATATTTAAATGCAATTTATAAAATAAGGAGAAATCTGTAAGGGGATAAATACTTTCTCATTACACTGTACAGAGTCTTATTGTATGTGTAAATCTGGTTAGTCTTTAGATCAATAAGTATGAGCTAAGGACTGATGTAGTAAAAAAAGAAAAATGTCGAACACTGTAACTCCCCAGCCAGAGGTTAGACTACAACTCTTCATCCGCGCTGCAGTCACGGCTTTTGTTGTCAAAATCAGGCGGCTGTTTGCAGCTCTTCTTCATTGATTCTTTGATTTACATGCGAGGTGAAGTAGGTTCCACATATTTCCTGGGACTGACTCCCAAGCTGTTTGAGAAGGATAAGACGTAGCTCAAAGAAAAAATAGGAGGTATCGACAGTTAAACAACAGCTATATGACGTGTATATAACATCTGTTTGACTATTATGTTTTTGTATGTACAAATACATAATTTAGATGGCATGAGGATTGATAGGAAGGAAATGTTGAATTTTAAAATAATTCAAGCTTCCTGCCTTCAAACCCGTTACCTTTGGGTTGTATCGTATACTTAAAGCAGAACTAAGTAAGTTTTGCTCTCGCTCTCCCCCTACTGGTCCCCTGTGAAAGCTCTCTGTCGTAACGTTCCCCCGCCGCCGCCGCAGACCCCCCCCCCCCCCCCCCCTCCCCTCCACCCCGCCGCAACAACACGCAGAGAACGCTTTTGCAAGAAGAAAGAAAAACAAAACCAAGAAAATGTCTCGACAGGTGAGTATTATTGTCATCTTTGCGCTCCTAAGGGTGGCGTTGCTAACAACGGCAAGGGCTTCATGCTTGTATTTATGTACGTGAGTGTGAGTGCCGTAAAGCAGGTTTGTTCTCGCGAGATTAGTCGGGTCCGATCCACTGAAAGTTGCAAGTGCTGCTTTCAGGACACAGACCCCGGAGGGAGGGGAGGAACCCACGAATCACCCCGCCAAGTCCTTGTTTACCCCCACAGGGACTCTAGAAAACATTTATTGAGGTGAAAAAACTTACTTAGTTCTGCTTTAAGTGAACATCTTGAAACAGTATTTGTTTGGCGACTGTGTCCTGAGATGTCGTGATTGTGGAAATTAACTGAAACTTGTCGACTCTGAAAGAGAGCAGTAGTTCGCGGCGGTTGGGGAAGCACAGGGAGATGAGTCACAGTGACCGCCGCGTGTCTTTGTGTCAAACGTGCAGCTCTTAAAATACAGATTCACAAGCCTCATTAACATCTTCAAATAATCAAAAGTTGTTGTTTTTTTATGAAAAGATGAATGTAGGTATTCCCTGTTTGTTGTTGAGATACAGATGTTGTAGCCAGGATTGAATTTGTGCTTTTATTAACGGTAAATACCGAGAGAGGAAAAGACTCCACAAAGCGATATTATTAGTCAGACTGTGCGGATGGAGTGTGTATCTCCCTGACACACTTGCCTGGAGAGCAAAATCAGATCTCCGAGCTGCAGAAATTATTAGGCAACTGTTTCATGCGAGCGTTGGAAAATGCTAAAATGATATGAAAAATTTAGCACGCTGCTGAAAACCTGTGGCTGCAGTGAAGAAGTGATGCACGGACACAAAAAAAAAACACGCACAGATATGATCACAAACAGATCTGTATGTGCTTGTTGGCAGCAATCCAAAGACAGGATGGCAGACCACATATGTTCCCATCCCCATACACACACAAACATCCATGGATACACATGCAATATACGATGCACATACTATCACACCAACTGAAAGAAGAGAAAATGGAGTGGGAAGAGGTGAAAGGGATTGAGTGGGCGGCAGTGGGAGAAAAAGATGGAGAAAGAGGCAGAGGGAGAGTAGGAGTGAGTGGCACATGGCTTTCAGGCTAAAAAAAGACTAGCAGCACGTAACCAAAACCAAAATCTGGATTAGATAGATAAGGAGGAAGAGGGGGACACTGGGAGGCTGGAGGGGGTAAAAAAATGTAGGTTTCCTCTGCACCAAAAATGGTGCAGATACACACAATTACTTTCATGCTCATAAATGTCCTCTAAAATATGAATACTGAACAAGTGTGTGGGTAGGAGAGAGAGCATGAAGATGGAAAGAAGGAAGATGAGAAAGAAAGAAGGTGAGATGAAGATGGGAGAGGGTGCGATTCGTCAGGATGGACAGAAAACGGCTGTCGTGTGACACTATACGGAGGGATGGGATAATCGGAGATGAGCGGCAACAGCAGAACTAACAACGTGAGAAATGCCGAGGAGAATCTTGATCTGAGCAGAACGCAACTCTGACCCGGGCGCAGAGGAGACAGACTGGAGCAGATGGATGTATGGCAGCGAGCAGAGGAGATGCAGATTTGGGACTGTTCTGCAGTCATGCCAACCTAGCAGAACTTCCTGGAGAGATTCTGAGTAGCCTGTCTCTCCAGGGTTGTGCCAAACACTCCAAAACATGCCAAAGCGTCTTCAGCCTGCCTTCACCGTCTGAAGCCCATATTTGAACTGTCTCGTAGGTTTCTAATGATCTGCTTGCAGAATAGGAACGCTGCTGTATCTCATAACACACGCATGTTTGTTTACAGAGTTTCTCTCCAGTAATAAAAAAAGCAAAAGTTTCTTCAGCGTCACATGGCCGCTGACATGAGGCGGTTCTTTCTTGGATGGGGTTCACATTAGAAATGATTTTATATATTGTCAAGTGTTTTTAGAATTTCCACAATGTGGGAATTCAGATGTCGTGGAGGACTTTGAGTCTCACTGCAGAAGCTTCAATGTAAATGTCAGACGCGTCCAGGATGTATCCAAATCCTAAATCACACACCTAAGTCAACATACAGTAATATCCCTACTCCTCTCCACAGTGCAGTCAAGACTCATCTGATATATTCAAATCCATGGTAACTTGTTAAATTTGGAAGAAGTGTATTTGTATTGGTAAATGAACACATAATGAAATGGTTTGATTCCAGCTCAGCAGCTGTATTAACTCTGACTTGAGAAAGAGCGATGTTCAGAGTAAAATCATCTGCGTGTTTATTTTTTCTGACATTTCTGGGTTTTTTTTGGACATCTGCTTTCAGACTTTTGACTGCTTCGTTTGCCTGTTTGTGAGGTCTGAAAAGAACCCAAAGTTTTGTTTGTGTTACCCGCTGGTAGAAGGGAAGTCTCGGCCTGTGGGGAACTGCTGCAAACTGTTATTAACTGAACAACTCACCACATGCACCACAGCTCCTAGTGTTTATACACCAAAACATCCGACAAATGCAAAGTGGGGTTTAGTTTGACCGTTTGCACCTGACGCTCGCCTCGCTTCTCTGAATCCCATAATGCAGTCTGTTAATCAGCAGAAACTCCAACTAGACAAACATCATTTTAAGCCTTCCCTCTTTAGTTGTGTTATTATATTCAATAAACAATAAAAACAGGGTTTTGGGATGTACTTGAACAATCTTTAAAAATGATCATGTTGCCGAGAACGTTTGTAATTTTCGACGTCCTGTTTGTCTCAGTAGTTTTGTGTTTCTCAGCTGTTTGTTTTCTAACCAGTTTTGGGAGAGCCGCTCTCCTCCGTGTGTTTTGGAGGTGCTTGTTAGACAAACGAAATGTGTTGTCGTCTTGCTTACCGAGGTGCGAGATGACGAGGTTTCACAGGTAGAAATAAAGCAGCAGTGTGTGTGCCACAGCTTGGCTCGACGCTGCTGTTGCTGCAGCAGATTCACTGTAATGAGAAGGAGCAGAGGGATACTAAAACACCAGCTGCTAGTCATACCTGATCGGCCTGCTCTCTGCAACAGCCAGGAAGATTAAAAACAACGTTGACTTTTTGACTTTAGTTTCAGTTATTGGCGATTACTTCCGTAGCTTGATGGTTTCATAAATTAACATCATCCTGTTTAATAATTACACCAATAAGTCCAGGTGAGTCAAAACTTTTCTTTGCAAACTGTATATTTTATGAATGCAGCTAGACTTTAGGCCTGTTAAGTAGAAGTATTTACATTTCAGGGAGTGTTTGACAGTGAAGAAGATGCCAAACTCGGCCATCCTCTGTAAACAAATTTCAAACGCTGTGCTGGATACTGTTAACCCTGTTTGTCTTTGTCAACGCCAAAGCCGATAGAATGAACGGGACGCCCCGTCATTGTTCTTTTATCATTGTGTCATGTGTGTGTATGGGTTTGGCACACAGCAGTACGCTCTTGTGTGTGGAGCACAAAAGCCTCGCTCACGTGCAGGAATAAATCCCCAATGCACACATGTCCTTTGGTTGTAGATGAAGCCACTTGCTCAGGATGAGAGAAGAGTTTGGATGACTCATGCAGAATGTAGATCATAGCAGAATGGAGAGCAGCACTTTAGGCTGGAGTTGTGTGCATAGTAAAGTTTCCTATAAGCATCAGGGTTTGGATATTTCAGTGCTCTTTTAGTCCAGGTTATGCATATCGTATGTATGCAGCTGCATGTATCTGATGTGGTTATGTTCCCTGCTTGAGAAGGTTTTCTTTAGCTCCCGTGGCCCGAGCTGTTACTGGGTTTGACATTTGCTTTAATTCTAACAATGTTCCCTAATAAAAATGGGAGTTAACATGATCGTATGTGTAATAACTGCAAAAAGACACAAATGTTTGTACAGAAAGGTTTAACTTTGCACTTTGCAAACTCTTCATATAGATCATCATGACAAGGTAAATTCCTATTTGCGCTTAAGTGGTTTATAATTAAATTCAAAATAAACGGAAGTCGAATGAAATCGAGTAAAAAATAAACATTGCAATCGCAGTTATGGCTCATCAAAAAAGCGTATCGAGTTTCCTTTAAATAAATGGGGGAAAAAAAATGCTGTAGACATCAGCGTTAGTATAATGTCTTAGCATTTTGTTGAAGAAAGTAAGTGTATCTGCTAACGCGGGCAGCAGTTGCTAAATTGGATCACTAATGGGCAAAACATCCTCTGTGTGATGGATGGGACCATCGCAGAGGAAGCAACTGCTTTTAGCGTCCATGGTAGAGTGAAAAATACATCCCGTCCCATGAAATTAGAATCCTGCTGAGAGCTGATGGGATGATTATGACGTTACGATGCAGATTGGTAATTTATCCACATCAGTTTATCAACGATTGAGGTGCTACTTGACATTTCTGATCAAGTCTGTTGAGCCCGATGGCAGTTTTTTATACAACCAAAGTGAAAGTTTGAAGAGATTTAGTTGTTTTTGTTGGCAGTAACAAAGAAAAGAAGCAATCTGTGTGTTCTTTTGATTGTTATTTATAAATGTGTGGATAGCAGTGTTTTTTTTTTCACTTGGTTTGTCCTTTAAACAGGTGTTGTACATTCTCATAGAGTCCAGTAACTATCACTTTAGTGTTTTGTTTTTGGTTTTTTTTTGGCTCACATGCAGCCAACCAGTTTATAATTTACAGATAAAATGAGTTGATTAAATCATTTTGACTATTGATTCACAGTAAAAAAAAAAAAAAATTCCATCATGGTCTTTATTCCCATTCTGTTTAAAATTCAGTTTGTTTATCCGGTGTTGACGCCTCTGAGCTTAACTAGTATCATAACAAAGGGCCCAGAGGGCGCAGATAACTGTGTCTCTGGTGATATAATATGCTTTTTTTTTTCTTTCAAAGTGTTCTGCATGATTCCACTGGCCTCATTGTAGTGGCCTAAATAAGATTCAGGGGGGATTTTGGTTGTTCACTTATCTTTTCCCCCTGATTCCGACTCCCTTCCGTCCTCTCACACCTTTTTAATGTTATTACAACCCCGTCTAGAGTTTTATGGATAAGTCTGAACTAACTTCTGCTTTTTCACTCCTGTTACGTTGAACTTTCCATCATTAAAACATTTCAGTTGACCAAACCTCTTTGCTCGTGAATGCAAATTTTCTCTTAGCTGTAGAAGATATTTCACACCCAGGCAGGTAGTTGATGGCTGCTTTGACTAAATTACCTACAGTCACAAAACTAGTTCCGCCAGTAACTACTTCCTCACAGTGCAAAGAAACAGAAAATTACAATGTCCTGTTTCAAACATCATTCTCTCATCACTGTTATTGATCCCTGTCATGAGCCACATGAGTTGTTTCATGAGTTGTTTCAGAGTATAATCCAGTGTATATAGGTGGGAAAGATCAATATTATTGTTCATGTTAAAAGTGTTCCAGTATTTTTCCTCCTTTCCGGGTGATTTACTGTGTTTTTCTTCAGCTTGTATCAGCATGAAGCCAGTGGCAGGATGTAGATGTTATTACCATCTTCTCTTGTGGATCTCCATACTGTCCATCGAAAGAAAAATGGAGACTCATAACACTGAAACTAAAATAAAATTACTTTAATTACAATGAATAAATTAAAAAATGCTTAATATAGTTTTTTCCCTTAATCAGGTTGTCAAACCCAAATAATTTGGTTGATTTTGTTCATTTGTGTGTAAATCATACGAAACAACCATAAATTAAGTAGGAAAAATGATACTGTGTGGGTTAAACTGAGGAGCAAATCTTACTGTTTGTTTTGTTTGAAGCCATGTGAACAATACTAATGTCTAATTATTTTATCATAGATTTTTGGATGTTAAAAAAATCATTTATTGTCATTTTACTTCTGTTAGAGTGGATTCTGTTTATCAGATGAGGAGGACTTTTGTTAGTAGTCGGACAAGCAGCCCGGGTTCTTTATACATAACCGCTTGTTGTCATGTGATTCCTTTAATAATAATAACAATCTGGAATAAATGACACAAAGATAGAAACCAAACTTTTCTTTTTGTTTTTCTTCTTTTATTTTTAAACAATGTAAACAGAAGTCTAGTAAAAAGAATACTAACCTTTACAATGTGGAAATAAGGCCATGTTTTGTTTGCTTAGCTATTTATAGTAATGAACATATAGTTCATGAGTTCCCCAGACTTTTAAGAACAGTTTTAAATGTCTGTGCTTTGTTGAACTGTTGCATTTAAAGTTACTCTGAATATCTTTTTTTTCCTTTTAACAAAAACCATCCCATTAAACCTGTAATTTGACTTTACCCTTGTTATTTGTGTCTGATAGTAATATTTGTTTACTGATCTGAAACATTTAAGTGTGTATTTTCACATTTTCTGTTAAAGTTGGTTATGGAATTAGCAGAAACTAAACCCCTAACCCCAACAGAATATCAGAGTATTTAAGTGTAAATTAATGATGTTGCTCGAATTTTCCTAAAAACTTCAAGGACATTATTAAAAAAAGCAGCTAAGTGCTGGAAACTGACCTGTAGACAGTTTTGCTTGACTAGTTTCACACCCCGCCAGACTCAGCTGTTGAATAGAGTACAGGTCAAAGGTTTTGAAGCTTGAAGTTCTCTGTCTGAAGAAATAAAAAGTTGTTTTTTAGTTTTCAGAAAACATGCAGGAGTCATAAAGCCTTTAAATAGCTCGTCTCGGGATCAGAAGGCCTGTATCAGCCCCTTTTGTGTGGCTGCCTCTGTTCTCCTTGTTTTCTTTTCTCTGTGTCTTTTGGACTTCATTTCATTTTATCCTGGAGGCAACTTGTTTTTTTTTTTTTTAAGGACAGAACTGAAGCTTTTATGTAACATTCATATCATACATTTAAACTTGCTTTTTTCTTTTTATTGCATCTTTTTTGCATCTCTTCATCTTAGACTCTTCTATTATCTTTCTTTCTTCCTGTCAGTGGAAGTTTGGCTTTTCCTGCAGCCCTTTTATCAACTTTTGGAAACCGAAGGAATGTAGAAAGTTCCTGACCTAACATGGAGTTTTCTAACCTGAACTATGAGAGAATCTGAAAGGACATGATGTTTCAGTTAAATATCTGTAAAACACCTGTGATGAAACGAGACCCTGCGGTTTCTAACAGAGAATCAGGGTTTTTGATGATGTTTTTTGTTCTCCCACAGGGCAGTGATGCCTGGGATGGTGATGTTTCGGCGGCGCTGGTCAGTTGGCAGTGATGACCTGGTGCTGCCCGCCCTCTTCCTTTTTTTAATACACTGTGTCTGGTAAGTCAGTGTTTCTTTAATGCATTATTCTTTTATTAAAAACATATATACATTTATAAACCACCAGCTGTAACAGTTTGACCCCTCATCTGAATAAAGTCTCTTTCACACAATTTGCATCTTATAATAAAGACATCAAGCCGTCTCTATTGGGGTTTTTCCACGTTAACTGGGGTTCATTATGATCTTGTGTGAGCTTGCATCGTGGAATCAGAGTCATATCACCTGTGGATCAACTTAACCCCCCTTCCCCTTTCACATATTACGTCAAAATGGGACGAAGGCTTGAGAGACAACGTGTGAAAGGGATTTAACACGGATTCTTGCCATAGCTCTAATCTGCAGGGAAGAACTGCTTCCTGGCAGTCACATGGATGTTAATTTGTCACGTGCCGCACCGATCTCAACGCCTTAAACACTTAAAGTAACCTGTTCATGATGTCGTGTCTGATCTGTGGATGGTTAACAAGTGATATCTATAGAAGGACGTGTTCTCCATCTGCCTCCCAGGTTGGTGGTTCTGTCCGTGGTTCTGTTTGGCCTTCCGTACAGCTCAGACCAATCATGCTCTGTCACGCTGGTGGATCACGGCAGAGGGTACTTGGGCATCCTGGTCAGCTGCCTTATATGTGAGAGCGCCATCATGTGGTTGAGCATGAGGGGCAGCATTTTGTACACGCATCCCAGAGAAGCTGTGCAGTATGTGATCTATATACGGTTAGGTAAGACATTATGTCTTTATTTAACGGTGTATTAGTGTTTGCTTTAGGAGTAAAGTGAAGGTTGAAGCACTAATTATTGAGCTGATGTCAGTCTTCACTCTCTCTCTCTCCAGCTATTTTAGTGGTCGAGTTTGTTTATGCTGTGGTAGGAATCGCCTGGCTTGTCCAGTATTATCAGCCGTGCTCTGATGTCACAATGAAGAACTTAGCTTTGGGTGAGTAAATAAAATCATTGTCATCTGTTTTAAACCAGGAAGTGTTTGACATTTTTGATATTTCCTGCAGGAATTGTTGCGTGCAATTGGCTGGTGATTTTCAGTGTTTGCATCACCCTCATGTGCACTTTTGATCCAACGGGTCGGACTTTTGTTAAGCTGAAAGCAACCCGTCGGCGTCAGCGCAACCTCACTACGTACACACTCAGGTACAAACAGGCGCTTAAATATTGTTTCTCTGTTTGTTCTTTTTTTTTATCTTGTCTTGACATAAACCACCCGCACACCTCTTTCGTTTTTCCACACAAATTCAGTCGTGATGGAATTCTTTGTCTTTTTTTTTCCTTGCATTAGACACAGACTAGAAGAAGGTCAAGCCAGCAGCTGGAGCAGAAGACTGAAGTTTTTTATGTGCTGCACAAGAGCCCAGGATACACAATCCGTGAGTCACATCATACTCTGACTAATGCCATTTGTGGTCAATGAAAAGTGTAAGTAAAAGAGATGCAGCTATAAATACATACATCTGGTTAACCAGTGATTTAAGACCTGATTCAATAGATGGGCATTACAGCTGCTTAGAGGGCACCTCAAGCCTGAACAGATTAAAAGCTGCTCTGATTGGATTATTTAAGGGTGTTGCATGCAGCTGCACTTTGCTCAGCATCTTACCAGAGTCATAAAAGGTCATAGACAAACACATAATAGTTTACCTTAATCTAATCATAAATAAATCTAATATTTTGCTGCATTGTCTTCTCAACATAATTCCCTCAAGTCCTGAAACCAAAACCTTTTAGCAGTTTCAAAGACCAGATATGAAACTGGAGGAGATCGATCGTTCCTGCCTGCTGCTTCTCAGAATGTCTGTTATTTTTATTGTATTGATAGTTTGGGCTGATTTGAAAAGCAGCTTCCTGTTTCATTTTATTATTTGCTTTTAGTTTTCTGTATTATTTAATTAGATGTTTTGCCTTTTTAATTATGTTTGAATTTTGATGCTGTCTTTTTGTCGAGCAATTTGAGATTTATTTCCGTGAAAGGTGCTTTTTAAATAAACTTAATGAGAATCCCTCCAGTAGACGTGTTACTATGTGGTCACACTTGTGCTTGTTTTGTCGTTACTCGGATCAATAAGCATCAGCTTTAAGTCAAAGACAAATTTAATTCCCCACTGGACTACACCTGTTTTGCCTTTTCTAAGAGTCTAATAAATTTAATTTGGGGGTCTAACAGATGATTTTATCCAATCACAGTCTCTGTTTCTTACTCAACACTAAGCAAACCCTGCAGTCCAGACCTCCCTCTCCCAAACTCCAATTTTTAGGTTTTTATAAACTAGGTTTTCTCCCCGACATGTTTCCCGAATATGTTGCAAGGCAAGAACAATGATGACTTGTTCAGTTCTGACACCTTGTAGGATTTTATTTTATTTTCAAATTGTACAAAATACCTGCAGTATTTTTTATGCCGCTGCATGTCCACCGTGTCCTGATATTCTGCTGCTTCCATGTTCAGGATGCATATTCAGAAGTGGCCAGCCTTTTTGCCGAGTTCTTCAGAGACCTGGACATCGTGCCAAGTGACATCATCGCTGGTCTTGTACTTCTCCGTCAGAGACAGAGATCTAAGAGATCTTCCATCCTGGATGAGGTATCCCTCTCTGTAGTGTGGCTGAATTCAAAAAGTTTAAATTGGATGGAAACACAAATGTACTGTAGACTGTGTATAAAGATGGGCGCGCTCTCTCCTGCAACTTCCATCGTAAAAAATGAAGTTAAAATGTGGCGTTTAACGGCTCTGCCATGTTGTATCCTTGAAACCAGATCCTTTGAGTACCAGAGACGTGGGGCTGAAAGTCTCCCAAAACACAATGATGTTTTTTTTTTTTTTTTTAAAGCATCAAAAAACTAATTTCAACTAAACATATTAGAAAAATAGATATTTGAACATACAGCAGCCAAGTAAGAAGTACATGAATCAACGGAAGTCAAATGATCTGAGATGTGCTTTTATTTTTTTTTCGTTTGATTTGTTTACACAGCTGGAGCCGAGACTTCCAACCTGCTACTGGGAGACGCTTGTTGTGTTCTGTTCAGCCTAACTGCAGATGAATTGTGTGTTTTATTTTCTCTACAGGCCAACAATGACATTTTAGCCTTCTTGTCGGGGATACCTGTCACTCGTAGTACCAGATACCTGGACCTCAAGAACTCTGTGAGTTTCTTCTGATAAAAGCTGAACTCGACCTACGTTCACTTCCTGTTTAGAGAATGTTTATCAAAGACGACAGCTCAATTCTATATATTAATGAATGTGTTACAGTTATTCTGATGTGACCTTGTTGTATTTTTTTCCTCCCACAGACTGAGATGAACATGTACAAAGATGTGTGTTATTACATGCTCTTTGCCCTGGCTGCATACGGTTGGCCCATGTACCTGATGAGGAAGCCTGGCTGTGGGCTGTGCCGCCTCGCCAGCTCCTGCCCGTGAGCTCTCAAACATTCCCCCGCACATTTTTATCTATTAGATTTCTCCGTCTCTTGAGCCTCTTCAGTGCAGATCAAATTTCACATGCAGCAATACTTGCCACGTGGTATCCCACTGAGACAATACCACTCCAGCTAGACCCACTCACTGACACAAACAGGACTGAATTCATCACATACCCAGATGTCCTGCACTAATATGCTAATTATATCTCTCGTTGTCTTACCTTGGTGTTACTGTATTTCTGTTGTGTCTTTCACCTACTCTTTACATAATAATCTAACACCCAGCTTGTTGTTATCTTTGTCTTTCTGCCCAGCTGCACATCAGTGTCTGGCTCTCGCCTGTCTCAGTCCGTGACGGTGGAGGAGGACAACTGCTGTGGCTGTAATGTCCTCGCCATACGCCGACACTTCCTGGATAGGGATCTCAAGCAGGTTCACATTGTCTACACTTCCTGCCACGACGCTGTGAGTAATCCAACAACCGGACAGTATACAGTCACATGCGTTTTGGTTCTGGAGGATTTCCACAGCATCAAGCAGGGATTTTTTTTTCTTCCACAATATGATGTAGAGAATAATTACGCTGCCCCCCCCCCCCACCCCTTCTAGACCCAAGCACTGACATAATCACTTACTGGCTTATATTAAAATTTTAGCTCACATTTGCATTTTTCGATGAGCTGAACTTTACACAGTGGCAGCTGAGATGCTTGGAGCGGAAGTGAGAGCTGTTCACATCCTTCATAGTAAGTCTCTGCTCTGTGAATGTTCTCTGCATTTCAAGCAGCGATGAGTCATGCCAGTACTGTATTAAACCGTTCATGAAGTATTTTATACTTCATCCACACTTCATTTTTAACCTGGTAAAGGCTTAGTTCAGATATTTAAAAGTCCATCTCTGTGAGGTTATTATCAGTAAGTGTTTACTCACCTGGAGCAGAACGATGTCTGTTTGTAGAGAAGCTGCAGGAGGCTGACAGCATCTCAGATCTTCTCCTCTGTTTGAGCTGAGTAAAACCACACTGACTGAAAATGTTTGAAAAGAAATTAAATGGTAAATGGCGTGCACTTGTATAGCGCGTTAATTAGGTCCTACGACCCCCAAAGCGCTTCACACTACAGTTTTTTTGTCATTCACCCATTCACACGGGAGAGGTAGGGGCTAACACTTACACAACCCGATACGCAGATCAGGGGGCAACATGGGGTTCAGTGTCTTGCCCAAGGACACTTCGACATGTGGCGGCGGGGAAGATCGGGGATTGGGATCGATCCACCAACCTTCAAGTTGGAGGACAACCGCTCTAACCACTGAGCCACAGTCGTCCCTAATTAGTCATGTGGATCGTCTTTGTTGTTGTTGTTGAACTCAAGGCAGGTATTTCTGTGTGATTGTGTTTCACGTCGTACTTTAGTTGTGAACTTGTGTCGCAGAGCATTTGTCACAACGATGAAAATATGTTCCAGGGTTTTAAATAATCGAAACATCATAAAGAAAATCTCCAATAACGTCTCTACTCGATTGAAGTTCACACAGCAGTGACATATTTTGCACATTGGCTCTGCTGAGAAACTTGTTGTACAAGTGAAGATTTACTTCTTTCTAATATTTTTTAAAATCCTGAACAAGCCTTTGAATGATATTAAACGAGTTTCCTCATTTTAATTGCAAATATATATTTAACCATGATCGTTATTGTATTCAAGCTTGTATTTGAGCCATTAATTTACAAAGCAGAGTACTTCTCAGTGAGTTTCCATTTCTAATTTCAGTGATTTAAGACTGTGCCAAGACGGAAAAGGCTTGACGACAAAGACTGAAGAGACTCTCAGATTGTCGGGCAGCTAGTGAAACTACAGCCTGCTCTAGAAGAGACTGTGCTAGCTTTATCCTCCTCTGTGAGAGACATTTAACAACCAACTGGGGAGGATTTGAACATTTTTTTTTAATGCCAACAGCAGAAAGAGTCACAGAGCTAAATTAAAAATGACGCAGATGATTTTCTGCTGGAACTGCAGCATGCTTTCTAAAAGCACACACTGTGGTAGGTTTATATGAATCCATTCATTATACTGCCAGCAACAGCAGTATAATTAGCGGATCTTCTTAAACTGCGATGTCCGTGTAATAGAATCTAAAGTCTCTGACACACAAAGCCGACAGCCAGTCAGCGAGATCGCTGACAAATAAACATTAAAAACAAGTAAACAATCGCTGCTTGTCGTTGGGTCACATGCTCTCAGATTTCCTTCAGTAAATCCAAAGTGATGCTTTCTGATGAGAACACGCGTCTCTGCTGTCTGATCAGGTTTTCTTCACAGACTGTTTGAAGAATCATTCTTTTTTTAAATCTAAGTACAAATGACCCTGAATTATTTGCTAAATATGTTTTGGGGATTTTACATGAAGATTTTTGTGCTCTGAATCCCATATGCATGTGCATAATGACAAGGTACAAAGATGATTTTTTTTTTTTTACTCCTTGCAGGTGACGATTCGGAGCAGAAATACCAACAGTCACAAATTCAAGCTAAACCCAATTTTGTGAAAAACATAAAACTCTAGGGTCTTTGCTATAAAGTTATGTTTTAAATTTAACTACCCTTTTTAAGACTTCACATTCCAACACCTAATTAAACTCGAAGAAGGTTAAATACTAAAAATCGGACTATGAAATAAATGGAATGCTTGTGTCCGTCTACTCAGATCTATTCAACACGGGAGGAGCTAAAACTCGCAGGCCTTGTGTCTTTGTGTGTTCATGTCATTGTTTGGGTGTATCAGAGTCTGTACAATGCAAAAGAATTCACACTTAATATTTCCACTTACATTCTTTAGTCTAACCAGCTGTTACTGTTTTGTTCAAACAGGTTTATGAGACTCCATTCTTCGTGGCGGTGGATCATGCAAAGAAGAAAGTTGTCATCAGTATCAGGGGAACCCTTTCACCCAAGGTACATTATCATGTTTCTTCGCTGCCTTTTTATTCACAATATAGATTTTTTTTTTTTAAATATTAGCAAACCCAACACTCTTCAGTGCCTCCCACACCTTGGGAGCAGGTGAGCTTCTCATGGTTCAGTGCCGTGTTCTTCTACACTCTTCACACATAGAACGAGGGCGTGACTGTTCACTCTCAGAGAGAAATGTCCTTTGCAGCTCTTTTATGTAAGCGTTTCAGGAGATTTCCGCAATGTTTTGAGTTTGAACTGAGCCAATAGTTAGAAGATGAGTCATAGTTGTGCTGTATAGCAAAGATAAATGATATTCAAAGAGGAAATTACTACTTTTACAAAAAAATACAGTGCAAAGATAAAGAATTCAACACTTTAATCTCTGCCTTAGGATGTCCAAGCTTTAGAATTAAGATTTTTCAACATCAAATCAAAATGAAATGGATGTATGAAATTCAAAGACAACTTTCTTTCTAGTCTTGAAACTTCAAGCATGTTGTCAGTTTCATTCCTCAGCTCTGCTGATTTAATTCTTTTTGTTCCTTGCTTTATAACATCTTGTGTGTATCAGGATGCCTTGACTGATCTGACGGGGGACTCTGAGCGCCTGCCTGTGGAGGACCAGCAAGGGAACTGGCTCGGCCACAAGGTGGGAAAACCCCGTTGTTTCCTTTTTCTTTCTCTTTAATTTCATCTTTACTCCATTTCAGATATTAACAGTTGAATATTTCCTGTCAATATTTTAAGAAAGGATTAAGGAGTTCCTGTCTGGATCTCTTTCCTCTGTCGTTGCCCTCTCTGCTGAGTCTCCTTTTCTTTCTCTCCAGGGAATGGTTTACTCAGCAGAGTACATAAAAAAAAAACTGGAGCAGGAAATGATCTTGTCACAGGCTTTTGGAAGAGACTTGGTACGTGACTCAGCATGCTGAGTAAAGTATGTCTGTCTTCATAACCAATTTGTTTAGAATCTTTTTTTTTGCCTTAAATGTTTATCATAAATAATCTCTTTACTCAGATGCTTCACCTGCGTGTCTAAACTTTCACAACTTCTTTCAATGTAAAGAAGAGAAGCTATGAAAGTGACTGTCTTTACCATGAGATTTAATGAGCGTAACGATGCTGTCTGTCTCCCACAGAGTAAGGGTACCATGCACTATGGGCTGGTGATAGTCGGACATTCTCTTGGTGCAGGCACTGCTGCTATTCTCTCCTTCCTGCTTAGACCTCAGTACCCCACACTTCACTGCTACTCTTATTCTCCACCTGGTGGCCTTCTTAGGTAAGTCAATCTGTTCTACAAACGTGTTTGATTTCACTGATGGAAGTAAACACAAGTAATTTGTCGCTCTTCATTCGACTGGATGTCGACTCTTTATTATTTGGACAGAACTGCTCAGTGTTTTTAAGCATTTTGAATCTGAAGTCATTGCTTTTTTCTGTATTGTGTAAGAGTTTGTGGAAAAAGCTTTTTCCTCTTGGCTCACACCTCTTAAACACTTCACACCTCTTGTTTTCGCATTATTCACTTTTGTCTTGATTTTTTTTTTATGTAACCCAGTGAGGATGCCATGGAGTACTCCAAAGAGTTTGTGACATCTGTGGTATTAGGAAAAGACTTAGTACCAAGGTATTTCATTTACTGGGTCAATTAAACTCTGGTCAGTGTTTCATACGTATCTTCTGCAGTGTTATCACTGTAGCCTCTGATCTACCACAGGCTTGGACTTTCACAGCTGGAGGGTTTCCGACGGCACCTGTTGGAAGTCTTGCAGAAAAGTAACAAGCCAAAGGTAATTAAAACTTTGGGGTATTTGAGAAGACTGATGCAAAATCCTGGAAACGTTCTAGTTAAAAAAGTCTCTTTGTGTCATTTAATGCCTTTTTTTTATATTTTAAAGAACGTATAAAAGCTACATGTATTTGTATGTTTTTTGGAACAGTGGAGGATCATTGCAGGAGGTACCAAATGCATCCCCAAATCCGAGCTTCCAGTAGAGGATGATGATCCTCAGTCCCAGCCTGCAGCTCCCCCGAGCAGTCGCCTGTGGCTACACCCCAGTGACCTCAGCATCGCCTTGTCAGCCTCCACGCCTCTCTTCCCTCCTGGAAGGATCATCCACGTAGTGCACAACCATCCACCAGAGACGTGGTGAGTAAACAGATTTGAAAAGCGTCGACCCAGTGGAGTAATTACACCTAAAGGCGTCGAGTTCTCTGCATCATTTGGGTTGTTTTCAGAGATCAATAACACTCTTGTTTTTGATGGTGACGATGCTTCAAACTTGGTTTTGCACAAAGGTGCCAGCTCATGTGTCCTTGATGAGTGAAACACCGAGGCAATGACTGCAATCTAACTTTTGCAATTGTATGACATCTGTGACAAATAACAGGCAGTGAAAGAAGAATTAAAAATGTTTTAGTGGATTTACAGTGAGTCACACAGAGTGCTCCAGTGCTGTCTGACTCCTCTGAGGTCTGGGAATAGTTTTGTTGTATATATTCTTTCTGTATTTTGCTCAATTTGATGGATAATATCTTAGTTTTATACAAAAAACAACTTCTAATAGAAGAAATGTTGCTTTATTGGCACCAATAAACTGGAATTTTGTTGTAGGATGTGTTCACTTTTCTCCTGCTGTGCAAATGATCCCAAGTTCCTCTTTAGTTTATTTACTATCGATTTTACGTGTTTTAACTTTTAAAGCAATGTCTAACTTTCGATTGACAGATTGAGTCTCTGTCTCCTCAGGTGTGGCCAGGAGGAGCCGACCTACTCGGCTCTGTGGGGAGACAACAAGAGTTTCAGCGAGGTCATCATATCACCTGCGATGCTGAATGAGCACATGCCCCACATGGTGATGAAGGGCCTGAATAAGGTCTGTTTGTTTGTCCACGTAGATTCATTCTAATTTGATTTTGCTTTCAAGGGATGTTTTTCCTCTTTTTTTAAATAAGAAATTAACTCCCCAGCCTTTTTCGTGATCACCCAGTATTGGGTGACTGAACTGAATGACAACATGCATGTATATGTTCAGATATATCATTTTAGCCGTGGTTTATTAATGATGGGAAACCACGAGGTCATCATTAGTACACAAATTGGAATAAAACAGAAAAAAGCAGCTTAATATAAATAGTGAGTTTTTATATGTTTCTCTAAAGAAAGTGGACTTCAGTAGAGGATGTATAAAGAAAATTGTAGAATTTAATTTTAATTTACTGCAATATTGTGTTAAAGTTAAATGACAACATTCATTTTAAGCAGTTTTGACTGAGAGGTTGCAAAAACAAAACTGAACCTGAAGAGAATAAATAAATGAGGCATTTCAAAGATTTCATCCAATTTATAATTATATTTTGCATGTGACTACTTTTTTAACCCACTTCATACTATAACTTTTTTTGTTTTTTGTACATTGCTTCTGTCTTAAAGCATGGAGCCTGTTAGCTTCTGGTTGGTTCATGGTTTTCTCTGGTTCTTTCAGGACTCTGAACACCTGTTCTCATAAAGGGCTCTTTATGTGTGTTTCTGCATGTGAAGGATCCTCTTTGGGGTTTGCTCTTCTCGTGACTTCAGAGTTAATATTTGATGCTTGTTCCTGTCACTGTGTGTGTGTGTATTTGTTATCTGTGAGTAGTTTGTAGTGAAATGCCTCTGATGTTTCGACAGGTACTGGAAGAATTTGAGCAGGAAAATTTGGAACCAGAGGAACTGAGACTGAGTCAGCCAACCTGCAGCGCCACTGTGTTTAAAACCTCACAAAGAGAACTAAACCCCAGTCCTGCTCCGTCCGATTCCTCCTCTACCACCCACAAACACCTGTCTAGCACTGGCTCCCACACAGAAACCGAGGCTGTCTCAGTCCCTCTGACTGTCGTTGCTTCTGCTTCTTTTCCAGATGCAGAATCTGTGTCTTCACCACCTCCTCTGCGAGACCGCACCTCTGCCTCTCTGCCATGTTTGGCGTCTGTCCCCTCTCTGTCTAACATCTCTTCACACCCTCATACAGAAGCACTTCCAGCTGAAAATGAGTCATGCGTTCCATTACAAACAAAATCAGAATCTTGTATCTTTCACTCTCAGGAAGTTCCTTCTTTTGACATGCAGAATGAGTCCAACTCAATTCAGGTAGAAAATTCACCTCTTCAGATTGTAGCGTCACACGAGGGCTCAGAGAAGGATCGTAGTTTACAAGTGCCAAACAGTTTATCGGATTCTGTTGTGTAACGTTTGTCACACTCTACAGTAAACTTGGCTTTTATTAGCTTGTATCAACATCACGATTTAAGTTGCTAACTGAAAGCAAAGTGTGACATAAAGTCCTCCCCCTGAAGTTCAAATATAGAAACATCTTAAAAAGTAATAAGAAAGAAGGTGGAAAGACTCATTTCTTCCACTAAAAGGAAGCATACAGTAAAAGACCACAGTGCAAAATAGCTCAAATATTGTATCAGTTTAGGAAAAACTGCTCAAAGTTCCTCCATTGCTGCTCCAGCTGGCAGAATTGCATTTTCCACATGATCCATTTGGTTAATGCATCAAGTCCAGCAATGAAATGTCCCAGGAAAAGGAGAAAGTGCAGAAATGACATTTATTCATACAGTCAATTGAGTGAGTCTAGACAATAAATCTACATTCAAAACCACAAAGGTGATGTCATACATATAATAGAATTATACGTTCTGAATTGACTCACCAATTTAAAGTATATTCGATGATACAGTAGTACATAACCTCGTTCAGCCTCGGGGTCTGAAGAAGCTTCAAACAAATCGACATGAGTTCAGACTTGAATGGAATCCTTCTTTTCCCGGTGGGATTTTTTTTTTTAAAACTGACCTTTGATTCTTTTTACGTCCTTCCTTTGCCACGGCACATATGGTCAAATGCTTTGGCATAACATTTCCATTTCTGTTCCTCAACCTAACAAGTTTTTTTCCTTTTCTTTTTGCATTTGAAATGTTTCCATGGTAACGTGACATCTTCCACATTAACTGCTCTTTCTTCCTGCTTGACGGAGCTTTTTGTCAGCTGCAGATGCAGATACAAAAACACACATTCATCCTTTTTATTAGTTTTAATTCCCAGAAAGAATCACCACTTATCAGCTGAAGAAGTGACAATGGGGGGGGGGTGGTTGTCACCACTATAACTATGTCCTGTAAGCTTGAAGAATGTTTTAATGTCTTCCAACATTTAGATTTTGGACCACTCAAAAGAACTTTAAGTCTGCAGGAACGTATTCTCTCACCATCAGCTGTTGCTCATTATGCATATAGTTACATAGATAAACTTCATGTCACTGTTTTGAGTATTTGCTTTCATTTTTCACTTGTAGTTCTAATGTTTTCATACGTCACTTGTCATTTCAGTCCATTAACATGTTTTTATTTTTATTCCTAACCATCTGCATAACCACAACATAATAAACATTGTGTTTTAAAAACACTTAATTTTAATACATCTTACTTTGTTCATTTCAGTATCTCTTGGCGACCGTTCTTTTGGTTTTAATAATACACTGTGATGTGTATGTTTTTAACATATTTCTGTGTTCATTACCTGTTTTTTGTTTGTTTTGTCGATGAGCTACTTTGTTGTCATTAAAGTTCACCTATTTGTAATGATGTGCTGATATGATTAACTGTGATGTTTTATATGAAACAAGGGTTTTCTTCTAAGCAGGTTGTACAGTTGTTGAGTGGTTTGTAATCCTATAACAGGGGTGTAGTTCCTACTTGGGAGTCACGACTCTGTTGTGGGTGTTTTCATGTCAGTTGAAGTGGGTGTAAACTCACTTTTTGATTGTACTTACATTTACCTGAACCATTCTGGATTTCAATACTTTTTAACAAATGCATGTTTATGTGAAGTTTGTCCTATTTGGAAAAATACTGTCTTTATAGAAGAGAATCCGAAGGTGGTAATTGTTTATTTACATCTCATAAATACCCGTTTGAATGAATATGAACTGTGCTGCGTTCCCAAACTACTATTGATAGGGACGCAACGATACGCCTTTTTTCAAAGCGACACCATACAGATACTTGGATCTGAGTACTTGCCGATACTGAGTACCAATGCTGATACTTCTACCCACAAATAAATACAATAAATTGGAATACAGATTTTATTTTATGTTCTGCTTGTTACAACAAATGATGAACTCGATAAAAATAAAATAATAATGAAAATGACCACAAAATCAAAATTCCAAGTGAAAAATAAACATTCTGTGAAATTATTGCAGCGTTTCCACATTTTAGGTATTAGTTCATGGAATCGGTTAACTATCCAATACCGATACGAGTCCGTTAGAATGGTATCGGTGCATCCCTAACTACTGGTTTATAAATTTCATGCTGACTGTTTTTTTTTCTAAAATCGTGTGTTTTTCAGTTGTCCCGTTTGGATTGATGCAAGCATTTTATTTGTTTGTTTTAATTCTGTGCCTCTGGTTTCTCTTAAAAACAACAAGAAGAGAAGAATGAAAGAAGTTGCCATTAATCTAGTGTTTCTGTTGTTATTTTTACTTTTTTTCCAGGTTTGTTTTTCTTTAGCTTGAACTCTGCTTGCGGATCGGTCTGGATTCAACTGCTCAGGGAATTTTTCATCACCATTGTACAACCGTGATGGTGTTGAACCGTTACTAAAGTCATGTGCCTGTGTATACCTGTGTGTATTTGACAGGTGCTGGAGAACTACAATAAAGGGAAAACGGCTCTGTTGTCTGCAGCCAAGATCATGGTGAGCCCCACAGAAGTAGACTTGAACCCAGAGAGCATGTTTGTGGATACATCAACAGCCTCTCAGCAGCCGACACCTACAACCCACCACCGCAGGAACAGCAGTGTTCGGTTAGTATGCCAGGCGCTGCTGTGGGAGTGTTTGAGCCTCAGAGGACATATAAAACTCTGTGGTCCTCTGTACAGTCAGTTTCCACTCTAACTTGGAATAAAATGACCTGAAAACCTATCTTAAATTGTAGGTTTATTTTTTTAACAGTAGGAAGGCATACTACTGCTACTAACTACAACTTTATTGTTTTCTCAAAATCATTGTTTGTCTGTTGTGATTTGTTTTGACAAAAATAAAAAGACAAAAAACCTTGTCACGGTAAGCAAAGCATGCCAGTACTAATTTTGCACAATATGATCCCTTTTCTTATGCACGCCTGCACGCTGTCTAACCACAGAGCCGTTGTAACGTATGGTAGTATTTGATTCCCACCTTCCCCTTTCTGGTCTAGCTCTTGTCCAAAGTCAGTGTGAAGTCCTACTAGTATTAGTTGAATTGTGCTGCAACCCTTTCTATTTTAGATGCTAATACCAGAACACATGCACTACTGGGTTACAGTCCTCGAGTGTATCTCATTATGCTAACGTGCCCACCTATTTCCCCTCTCCTTAAGTAAGGATGTGAGGAAGTCTTCAGGATTTCTCCCTCCATTAGCCTCAATTTCTCCTTTAAATGCATTTAAAAATCTGATTAGAAGATCTGGAGAGTGGGAAAACACATGGAAGCATAAGTTAGCAAAATGATGAGCACCCGTGCCCTCCCACTCCCCATTCTCTGTTCTTTCTTCCATGTAAAATATTTTAATGATCACATAGTTTGTAGAATTTAGATGTAGTTCAATACTTACACATGCCTCTTTTTTCCTTCGTTGATCCTCTGTAAGTTGTTTTGACTCACTCTTCTTGTCTGTCCTGTATTTTTGGATCCCCTCTCCCTCTCCTTTTTTCCTGTCATTACTCTCCAACCCAATCTTCTCCTTTCCTTTAGTTCGTGTGCCCAGTCTGAAATATCTCTGGATGGGTTCTCTGAGTGCCCTCCTCCCCCAGTACCTGTAGTACTACGTGGCGCACGGGAACGGCTGGCTGTGGAGCTGAGAGACCGCAAGGCGCCGCTGGCAGTCATGGAGAGCCTGTCAGATGCCGAGTCCCTCTATAGCCTGGATTCCCGACGCTCCTCCGCAGCATTCAGGGGTTCTCCAATGCTTGGTAGCTTACCGTTCCCTTTGGATGCCCCAATACCAGAGGAAAACCCTTCTCTCAGCTCTCGCACTGAATTATTGGCTGCAGACTGCCTCTGCCAGGAAACACCAGAGCACCTTGGGGAGGTTGGACCTTTCTTAACCCCACTTGAATCCAGATCTACCCCAGATTATGCCATGAGGCTGTCTCCTACCACACCTTGCTACAGTGGGCACCATTCCCCAGCTGCTCTGACACAGAGTGTCTTAGCTCAGCCTTTTCAAAAGGAATCTAACCCTCCAACAGTGTTTCACGATGGAGAGACGATGCCTGGTGTCTACAGCCCAGGGAGCACTCCTAACACTCCGTTGAGCCCACAAATTGGTTCTAGACTACTGGACAGTGAAAAAGATGTCCATGAGACACAGTTAGGTGTAGAAAGCACACTGGCAGCTTCAACTCTTCCACCCCAACTGTCCAATGGGAACCCCAGCCAGGCAGTGCTAGAGTTTGCTCAATATTTGGACTCTCTGTTCAGACTGGACGGCAGCAGCTCACCACCTCTGGACCTGTCCGATGGAGAGTCAGAGTCAGGCAGGGGCTCCTTTGGGCAGGGTGAATGTCTCGGAGATGGACAGCAGTTAGAAGACACACAACTTCTCGCCAGAGCAACGCTGGAGCCTAACCTCGTCCCCAAACCTCCACGCACTTTTGCAGGGTCTGCTGACCCCTCTTCAGGCATATCCCTGTCACCCTCCTTCCCTCTTTCATCATCTGAGGAGCTCAATGACCTCTCCCCTAGTGAAGGTGCCCCGCCAGCCATACACTCTCTACGAACATCAACCCCATGTCACTGTCCTGAAGAGAACACACTATCATCGTTAGTGTAACTTGCACTGAAGACCTCAGTGTCTTTTACTCTACATAGGGAGGGGCAGTAATCCAAATTTTAAAACATATCACAGTACATGCATGCAGTGGAATGCTGTCACTCGTCAGAAATGCAGTGAAGAGAACTTGACGGACCAACTCACACAAACTATATCCATTCTTCAGGTGTCCCCTTTGAACTCTAGACCATTTTTACACTATTGCAATGATGAATAAGTTACCTCTCTCTGCATGCCAGGGGGCTGTGCTGCTTTAGGGTGTATATAAACAATTGTAGCTTCTCAATGTCAGTTCAAAACAATGCTGTCTCACATACACGGAGACATGTCCACATCACACCAAGTCGCAACCTCAGCAAAATCAAAGGGAGAATTTTACCTGATAAGGAAATCAGAAACCTAACACTGTAGAAGCAGTTGGTATTGGTACGGATGTGCCGCGTACAACTTCCTGCATCTTCAGCCTCTCTGGAAACATGTACAGCTTTTATTTTCTTTTATTTTCTACATCAAGAATGTGAAGATGGACATATTTGTTATTAAACAGAAGTAACAAGATAATAAGAAATGTTCCTCAGGTCTACAAAGAACTGACTTTGAGAAAGAGAGTAAGTGTGTGATGTTGGTGAGAATACATGTGTCTTAAACATTTAGTGATTGTGAAAATGTTCTTACAGATGCCTATGGATGTTTTGGAGTCTTTTGGTTACACTTTATAATGCATGAAGACTTTTTTTTATTAATTTATGCTTGAGAAGAACTGGTCACTAAGTCACCCAGATTGACATTTTGTTACTCTTGCACACATATTTGCTCAGTTTTACCCCCTTTGCCAAAAAATTGAAAACTAAATAAATAACATTGTCTTGCCAAATGTATTTATAAGATGTAATTTTGTATATTGCTTTATCTAAACAGGCTCAGTTTGTTGTTTCCATTCAGTCAGTTCTCCTTTAGACTGTTACACAGCAACACCACAGAAAAGATGTTATCCTTACGTTAAAACACTGCCATGGCTTTCATTTTAAAACCACAGCCTCAGCATGCTGGGTCGGAACAAATAAGAAACTTGTCGATAGTCTTATAAACACTGTAAATTTAGCAACATGCCCAGGTCAGAGTCTGCATGCTTTATCAATTTAAAAGTAGCATGGCTGATATCGAACAAGCCTCGTCATCAAATCACAGTAAATAAACTCGGAACGTGTCCAGAAATGATCATAGGATGTGAAATAAAGCTATTTAGAGGTGAAATACATGCCCCATATGCCATAGAGAACCAAATTGTGTGTCTCAGGATATTTTTGTTATTCTGAAGGTGCTTCTCTGTTAGTTTGGACATGAAGGTCTTTTCTTCCCTTTAATCTGGATCATCTCGGACATCTTTGAAGTTGAACTGAATGCACACATATGGCTTTTATGCTGATTTTTACACACTATGTGAAATTCCATCTTTCATATCATTCTGGGCACAACAGGTTACTCACATTTTGCTTTATTTAGAACAATAAATGTTTTTATCACTTTAGATGCTATATTTGACTGTATTATTATCCTTCTTGCTTTTGCAACAGATTGGTTTGATGTAAGTGGTTTTTTTTATCTGTTTTTAGAACAGTGTGGGAACTTTTTTTGGAAGTTCCCAAATGCAAGAAGAGAAATATTTGAATGTGTTTTTTTTTTGTCTTGAGTGGTATTTTACATTATGCCATTGCATGGTGACGATGTACTCCCCCCCCCCCCCCCCCCCCCCCTCCCCCAAATATGTCAAAGTTGTGAGACATTCTGCAAAGTTAAAGCCTTTTTCACCTTAACCTTGTGGCTCAGTGCCACCATCACACCTGGAGCCTTGTAGTTTTATACACTGCTGCTCCAATTGGAAGAAGGTTTACTTGCTGTAAACATGTTCACACAGTTTGCAGCCTGACATTTCATATATACGCTAATTCTCGACCTGTAGCTTTGATTAAAGCTGGTCACACTCTAAACTCTGCAGAAATAAAGCTCTATTATTATTATTATTATTATTTTTACCTGCCATGATGTGTACAGCACTGTCTTCTATGTATATTTATTTATGCAGGTGTCTATGAAAAAGATGGATTCCATTAGGGTCACATAGAAAACATCTATATAATAATATGACTGACTATCTTACGGGATAAAAGTACTTACATGTAGAAGAAAATATATTTAATAAAACTATTGGCAGATTTACAAGTTTATCTGCATTGAAAGGAATAATTCAACTTTGTCTTGTCCATGTTTACCTGGTTTGCATCCCTTCCTTTCCTGCCCCTCAATGAGAATGTATTTAACCCTTCTCCCTCACTGCCCTGCCTGTAATGAAATAAATTACAAATAAGAGAAAACAACAAGCGTGTGTCTTTTAGCATGTGATACTCTTCAGTCTCTAAATCTCTCATTTATTGCACAAGCTGAGTGTTTTCTAAAGATACTGTTGGCACATTTAGGGGGAAGAATTTCTGTGCCAAGTAGGCAGAACTTATTTATAGAGAGATCATTCGCTCTGGAGAAGTGTGTTGATGTAAAAAGTGCGTCACAGGTTTTTGACTGCAGATATATTTTAAGTAAAAGATGGCAGCAGGGGTTGTTGGTGCTTTTTTAAGCTCAAGTGTAGTTGCAGCGTATTGAGTCTGTTGAGCAATGTGGAAATATGCAGCAAAAATGGGAGGTTTCTGTTTGATAAAGATAATGGATGCAACCTCTGTATTATGTCTCAATGACTAATTTAGACAAATGGCTGTAAAGAAAAACATTTCCCAGCAAAAAGTTTAAAAGAGAAGAGACCCATCATAAATACAGAAGAAAGCTTCCTATTAGTGTTCTGTGTTTTATGTCTGTTATTTTTATTACCTTCTTAATAGATCTGTGGTTTGTTTTGCTATGAAAAAAGGCAGATGGCGAAATTGACTGTTACTGGCCAACTTGAGAAAAAGCAGCACAGTCAAATGTCTGTTTTCAGTTAAATTACAGCTCCACTAAGAAAAGCTGGCACAACTAATGCTGCATGTTTCACTGCAGATCATTTAATGCTTTAATTATTACATAACATGAAAAAAGTTTGTATGAGGCAGTTCATTGTTTGAGTAGCTTAATAAGTCAAATAATTGAATATATTTATTTAAAGTAAAGAGCTCCTGATCACTTGGTAGGTTGACAAAATAAACTTAATACAATTAGGACATTTGAATTTGCAGTTTCTGCAGTAGCCAGTGTGCTAACTGTTCATGTTGTTGTTTTTTTGTCCAGTTTTGAACATGGTTTTTATGTAAAACCATAAACAGAAGATTGGGTGTGACAATGCACTTTATTACATAACAATGAAAAATTGTCTTCTACAATTAGTAATCATGTCTTTATGAAATGTGGGCATATTCAAACCTGACTATTTTCAGGAAAAAGGGGTCAACAAAAACATTTTGACTTTCTAAATAAATCCTTGTTTTATACAAAGGGGTTGTTTTGGGTTTGTATTCATATATTTTGTTATGTCTCAATTAAAATCTAAAATTGAGTTAATTTGCCATTAATCAGATACAGCTATTTATTTTGTACATTTCGTAACTGTGGAGACACTCAGCTTTTAAATAGATGGTTGTGGAGTTCACAGCTGGATCTTGTTTGAGAAGTAAACCTAACTGGAATAATGTTGCACTTTAGTCATTTGTTTTTAAAATTTCACTGCTTTTAATTTTTCTCAAATTTGTTCTCTGCCAATAAGTTAGTTTATTATTTTTATAACATCAATATCAATGGAAAAAAAAATCTCATGTTGATTCACCTTCTTTTCCAGCAGAGGGGAGCGCTGTGCTGCTGTTGGTTGCACAGAAGCGAAGAAGAAGAAGAACTTCCGCAACTCACGGAAGATTCTTTTTGCGAACGTTAGCACGAAGCTAGCTTAGCATCTACATTTTGTTTATTATTGTGCGCTGTTCTCTCATTGTGGCAATGAAACAGGATTGAGTTGATTGCGCTGTTTAACGTAACGGTATGTAAAAAAAGTTGATAATGGTGTTAGAAAGATCTAATCTTAGTTCGTTTTAGCTCAGTTAGCCTTGGTGTTTACACAGCAGCTGTTCGCAAACTGCTATCTTACGTTAGTTCGTTTTCTGATTAAGTTTACCTCTGTAGTGTAGACTTTTGTAGTTCAATTAAGTTATAATTCTATTTTCTTTTAGTATTTTGGGCTGTATCTTATTTAAATGTGTCTTATTCGGCTACATGTTAGCAAAAACACCGTCAGAAAGGTTGTTAAGGTCGCCGAACTTCACGATATATAAATGTCATTGAACAGAAAATTTTCTTTACAGCGGCTGGTCTGACGGACAGGTGTCAGTCATGTACGCCTCAGGGAAATACAGCTCCCGGGGTCCTGCTCTAATCCCCCGCATGAAAACCAAACACCGCATCTACTACATCACCCTCTTTTCTGTTGTGCTGCTTGGACTGATCGCTACTGGGATGTTTCAGTTTTGGCCCCATTCGATTGAGTCCACAGCTGAATGGACACTTGAAAAGGGCAGTGTCCATGATGCACCTTTAATCCGACTGCCTGTATCCAGTCCCATACCTGAAAGGGGTGACCTGAGCTGCCGGATGCACACCTGTTTTGATGTATACAGATGTGGCTACAATCCTAAGAACAGAATCAAAGTAACTTGCACTCATAACTCATATCATTGAGCTTCATTGTTTTTTGTTGTTCAGCTCTGATTTTTTTATTGAATCTGCTGCTTTAGGTCTACATATGTCCTCTTCAGAGGTTTGTGGATGAACTGGGGGTTCCCATCAGCAGCATTGGATTGTCACGAGAATACAACGATCTGCTCAGTGCAATCTCAGATAGTGACTTTTACACAGATGACGTTACCAGGGCTTGTCTTTTTATCCCATCTATTGATGTGCTGAATCAAAATTCCCTTCGTGTCAGAGAAACTGCCCAAGCTCTGGCAATGCTGACCAGGTAAAATAAAAAAGCAAATTTAACACATTGTTTACACTGCTGTTTGTTAATACATTGTGACAAATTGTAAGTAATAAAATTAAACACCAACCTTTAACTATTTAGATGGGACAAAGGAATGAATCATCTTCTGTTCAATATGTTACCTGGAGGTCCTCCTGACTATAACACTGCCTTGGATGTTCCGAGGGACAGGTAGCTACAGTATTTTATTCTCTCTGTAAAGATGTTCTCTTTAAAACATTTTATATTACAATCATAGTGATAACGTGCAGTTAGAAGTTACTCACCATAATTACTTCATTTTTTTCTTAAAATCAACACCAATGTGTCTGATGATGCACTTTAAAAAGAAGCACCCTGTGCACAAACGGTGCCGCTCACACTCGTAACCTTCATTTAGTTAATTTTACTTAAGGCAGCTAAACTTTATTTGATGTTCTAAAAGTGCTTTTATAAAAAAAAATAATGAAAAAATATTCTTGTTCTGCTTATTAATAACCTTTAATGTTGGACAGTGTAGTTACAAACCAAATCATTTATTTCAGAGCACTTTTGGCTGGAGGTGGTTTTTCAACGTGGACCTACAGACAAGGTTATGATGTCAGCATCCCAGTTTACAGTCCACTCTCTGCAGATGTTGTGTTGCCTGAAAGTCAGCCTGGGTATGTACCTCCAGTAACATGAACAAATCATTTTTGCTTTATTTGGTGTTTGTAATTGACTTTTTAATCCAACGAGTGTTAGAGTTAGAAATTTTAGAGATGAGTTGATAACCAGTTTGTTGTCTTCTGTCTCTGTCCGCCCAGGCCACGACGCTACTTTGTCTTGTCGTCTCAAACAGCCATTCACAGGGAATACCGAGCCGAGCTGGAGCGTTTGAAGGAAGAAAATGGTGAAGCGCTGCTCCTGCTGGACAAGTGCAGCAACCTCTCCCACGGCGTGGCTTCTGCTCGTAAGCGCTGTTACAAAGGACAGGTGTATGACTACCCACAGATCCTGCAGGTTTGAAATGTTCATTTTCTCTGTTTTTTTTTTTTAAATAACGCTGAACCTCAATTGAATGATTTAGTCTAATCACCTAACTGCCTAACGTTCCATTAAAACTGATCAAATATATTTTATTTTCTTGACAAAAACCCTTGAGGTGTTAAAGTTCCAGTTGGTTATATTAAAAATGCACCTACTTAACCCTTTTTTATTATTATTACATGAATTTAAATTCAGCTAAAACACTTTTTCTACCCATTTGTCAAAAGCTATTAACATGCACTCTGAATGGTTTTGTCCTAAAAAGGAGTCGTCTTTCTGCGTGGTTTTGCGAGGGGCGCGTTTGGGTCAGGCTGCCCTCAGTGATGTTCTGCAGGCTGGCTGTGTCCCTGTCATTCTGGCTGACTCCTACATTCTGCCTTTCTCAGAAGTACTAGACTGGAAAAGGTTTGCCTAAATCTTAACAAAGTCACAAAAAACAAGCAAACCTTTTAACTGATTTCCTCTTAATAATAATTTAATTTCATGATTTTGTTCCTGCACAGGGCATCTGTGGTAATTCCAGAAGAGAAACTATCGGAGATGTACACCATCCTGAAGAGCATTCCTCACAGACAAGTTGAAGAAATGCAGAAACAGGTAAAATAAAATAAAACATCTCTCAGTTCGCTCGTCCTTTTAGTGCTGTCTGTTCAACTGAAGGCCTCATAGGTCATCTGTTTTCTAACCATCAAACCACCAAACCAGTTATGTTAATAGAAGCCAAAACAAATCTCATGTGACGTGCCAAAGACAGGAATTTGGATTTGAACTTCACTTTTTCTAAGTTTAAATTTCCTCCTGTTTATTCTAGAGTTTAAAAGGCTCATCGAAGTTTTAAGTGTTTATTTTAGCTTGAGTGAAATGCAGGGAAGACTGCGTACGATTTTTAAAATGATTTGATATCTACGTTGAGCCACAATAAACAGAAGTGAAAGCAGCCGTGAGAGTAGTGCATGAGCTCAGCTGCTCCTCATTCTCTTGTATCAACTCTTGTCCATTTACCAATTATACTGGCCAAATAGACAATTTAGGCCAAAGGCTCAGATTGGCTTGAATTACATCAGACAAGCTCCAACTCCTGGCTCTCTCTAAAAGGTTGCGGGGTGTGGGGGGGGGTGCGAACCACCGTGGACAACGTGCATTTTTTTTTAGTAGCATAGATCTGACATTGTTATTTATTTGATATAATAATTTTTTGTAGAGTATTATGGTCTTCAGATGGATTGGATCTATATAAGCTGAACACTAAAAGCAGCAACATGCCGTCAAACTAATACTATGCTTGAAAAATACACCTATTAAATTCACATTTTTTGTTATAGTTATACATTTTTATAAATTAACAAATTTAACTTTTTTATATTTTAAACAAAGATGAAAAGTTAAAGAAAAAAAACGAATTTGTGCAGTTTTATTCAGACTATTTTAAATACTTAAATAATAGTAATGTGTACATTTTATATCGAAACTTTGTTGCTTTTTATTAGAAAGGATCACAGAATTTATTTGAAATCCATAAATGGTAAAAAACAAAAAGAAAAGTAATAATTAAATATAAAGGCTTGTTGTTGAACCGTATTTGTTGTTTTTGCAAAAAGTGTTTACTACTTTTAATTCTTACTGCATATAAGAGCCTGTTTAAGATTCCACATAAACATGACTGGATTTCCCAGTGGCAAAATTAATAAATACTGTAGTGTTAATATTTATAATAAAGTAGAATAACTGTGAAGGTGTAATATTTTAATCACAAAGCAAAGATTCAAACAAAACTCAACATTTTTGTTTTTTGTGCGCACCGACTGCTGCCGTTCATGAGTTCACCAGCAGGGGGCTAAGCAGCCTGCGTTCTAGTGAGCTCTGACTTCTGCTTACAAAATGACGTGCCATGCTATCAGCAACATACATGTAAATTTAAGTCTGTCTTTTTTTAATGTGGCGTTAACATATATTGTAGGAGAATAAACCTGACAAACTTAAGCTTTCAAATTCAAGAGGGATTATTTAGAATTTAAAATCTTATAGCAGTTTAACTTTAAAGGGCTGTGAAATTAACAATCAGATTTTTTAATCAGATTATCCTAAGAAAATTGTGAGTAGAAGACAGAAATAGATGAATACATAGGATATGTTAATGCTGAACATTAACTTTATAACCACTAAATGTTCTTTGGACTCGGCTTGTTTTTCTTTTTGTTTTTTTTAAATAGTCACTGTCTCACATTAATTGGAGGTCCGCTGCAGTTGAGTTTATGATTATCTGCATCTACATTTCAGCATCCCATTCTTCTTTAATTCTTTGGAATTTAATAACCAAACAGGCCTCAGTTTCCAACAACAGATCCTCAACCTGTTTTTCTTTACCGTCAACAAAATAAAAGCGTAAAAAAAGAGAGTTTATCTGTTAGAAAGTTAGTAATTACTGAAACCAGGGGGCGTTACTTCCACCCGGACTGTAATCCCACATAAATCCCTCTCCAGGAGCAGTGGGATTTAACTGCGGTCCTTCAGTCTTGTTAGTTTTTATTTTAACCATTTTAATGAGATTTGATTTACACCAGGTAATTTAAAAGCCTGGTGTAGATGAGAGCATGCATGTGTGTTTGCATGTGTGGAATTGATTTTTATTAGTTAAAATTAAACACTTATAAACAAGAAAAAACACAATCATCAGGGAAAAAACTTGCTGACTTTGCTTTTATTGCTGTTTTTGATTATGTTAAAACTAACTGTCTGATCTGTCGACAGCTTGTTGGCAGGAAGGAAGGTTGTGTATTAAACCGTTTGTCTTCAGCACTTTGATCTTATACTTTAACTCTGTCAGTATAGAAATGAGATGTTTGGCGTTATTGACATTTGAAGCATTTTGAATTATTTTAAAGCATTTGTGTTTAATATTTACTACATCAGTATTTTTTAATAACAATATTTACATGTTTCAGTTCCATTTTAACGCAGGTTTTTATTAGAAAATGATGTTGACGTGTATTTATCCTTGCTTCTTTTTTCCAGTGGAAAACACAGTCAAATAATTGCTGCTATTGAAAGATGAGATGGTTTCTTTTCTCTCTTGCAACGATGTCGGTTCTTCTGCTCATAAAAATTCCTGCTGGTGCAGGGAGATGGGTGGAGCGTGGCGACGCAGGCCCTGGGGCCAGCACGGTTTCTTTTTTTCTTTTTTTTTTTTATCTGCCTCCTCCAAGTCGGAAAAGAAACTTTCATCACGGTTTGATTTATATGCCCCTGAGATTAGAAAGTCTTTTTAGGTTCTTTTCAACTATGGTGTAAAAATAAATGCTGCTTTTCAGTTGTTGTATCGCTCTAGGTTGTCGTTTCTTGCACAGACATCGGTGATTTAGGCTCCTGGTCACGCTTTTGCAAAGGTCAGGCCTATTAGGTAATTGCACGCGTGTATTCCTTTAGGAATACTGATGTGACCTTTACATTTTCTGCAAACCCAAAGAACAAGTACACCTTCAAGAGTCCAACGTACAGGTATTCATTTTATGTTCCTGCACTCTCGGCTGAAAGCAAAATATGTTGAGAATTCTGAATGAGGAGTCCAGCATCCTGTGTGATAACGTTAAAGTCTGGGTTGAGAGTTCACTCATTAGAAGGTCTGTTATTCAAACGGAGATCTGCTGAAGTAAAACAGAGACAGACGAAAGAGATTTCACGGGGCTTCAGAAGAGTTGTTGAAGGATAAGAATCTGGAGACGGCTGTGAAATATCCTTTAAAGATGTTGTCCGTAGGGGGATATCGGGATTTTACAGTTTGGTGTGTACACACTGGTGTTATCTTTGCTAATGGCCGTACTTTATAGGATGAGAACTAAAAACAATGTACGTTTATGATGCAATTAAATGATACTGACAGCAGAATCAAATACTTGTCCATTAGGAACAATTTAATCATCAGGTTTTCCGATTTTACAGGGAATTTTCTTGCTCTTTTATAGATGTTTTAATATTGTTAAAGTACGCTGGTTTTAAAGTTATCAGCTGTTATTGATCATTGTTTCTTGTGGTTTGACAATCTTTTACACCTCTGTTGACAGTTCAAACACCAACTATTATTACTGGTACAACTGAACCAAAAATCTCTTAAAAAAAAAAAAGTCAAATAAATCCATCTGATTTGTTTCATTCTGCTGCAGTTAAACAATAAGTTTTATCATGATAAATTCCTGGCTAAACTTCACTAAATGAGATTTTAATTTCTGACACAACAGTTATTTTTATTCGATCAATAGAATAAAATAAATGTCCACTATAAATCCTCTCAGAAGTGTGTCTGGTTTGGTAAATGTCCAGTTCACTGATGCTAAAGCATATTTTATTCTTTCTCCCATATTCTTGTTTATCCGTTTAACTTTGACAGAATGTATTTGTTTATTTGTGTATTTATTTCACAGGCTCGCTGGTTCTGGGAGGCCTACTTCAGCTCCATGAAGGCTATTGGCCTGACAACCCTGCAGATCATCAACGACCGGATTTACCCCTACGCTGCACGCACGTACGAGCAGTGGAATAACCCACCTGTCGTGGTACGCAACTTTCTTCTCGATTTGTGTTCAATTTTCACCTTCTTCTACTCTATTCGACTGCAGCTGTATAATCTGTACTGTCTTAAAGCCAAACCCTGAATTTACACTCTCTGAAGTGTTTTTATGTCAGACATCTGAGTGACACTCATCGAGAATGAAGCTTTCAGCTCGCAGTCGCTCACAGTGCCACATACGTCCTCCAACCCCCTCCTGTGCCTTGTAAATCAAATCTTCTGTAGTAGAGCGACAGTAGATGCTGTCTCTCTCTCTCTCTCTCTCTCTCTCTCTCTCTCTCTCAAGCACCACACATGCAGTGCTTTACAGTTTGGTATAAAACCAGATAACTGAAGCAGCCAGTTTGTGTCAGCAGTTCTGAACTAGGCGGATGCCTCTTCTGCGGTGAAAAATAAGTTCCTGTATGTCTTAGTCATTGTGTTTGTAGAGTTTTTTTGGATGTGACGAATGGTGTGTGTGTGTGTGTGTTCAGCTTTTACTTTGGTTGCGCGAGCTTGCGGCTGCAGACACGCTGGCTCGCCGACCATCTCTCAGGAGTTGTTAATCAGCCGGGTTTCATCTCGAGACTCCTTCAAGCTGCGCCTGTGGGATAGAGGAGTGCGCATGTCAGCATGTGTGTAGATGCATAGCGATGCCTTTTCATCTGTCAGATGTTGACAAGTGTTGCAAATTTTGTAAAAACATGAAATGTTTGGATTTTTTGAGGCAGTTGTCTCCATGACGATGCTCGAGTGGTTCTTCGTTTTAAATCTGAACAAGCAGCCGCTCACGCTGCTCAGCGGTTACACTTGACTTTGTCCTCTTAAATGTTCCGTCAGAGTTTAACTCTGATCCAATCTGTCAGGATTATCTAAAGCACACAAAGTTTTTTTTTTTTTCCACATTCAGAAGAGGTTAAATGTGTTAGGGCGCAGACCTTTGGCCATTCCTTCCTGAGATGGGAGAAGTGTTTTCTCAGCGGATTCAATGAATGGATGGTGAGAAGATCCTGCATACAGCACTAAATAAATCAGGCAGACATCTTTCCGCCTTTCCTCCTAAAGTCTTAAGGATGGTAATTGAAAGCACATTTTCCTGGACTGCGGGGGCCTTTATAGAATGGGCTCTCAGAATGAGGGACAAACTGCTTTTTGTTTGTGATTTTTTTTTTCCCCCCTTGTTTTAGGTAGAAGTCTTTTTTGCAAGATTTATGCACAAACTGATTCATTTAACACTTTCAGATTAGCCAGAATTTAAAAATCTGTGTGAAGTCATGGAAATCATTCAAGCGTGACACTTTGTGTTTGATTTCAAAATAAAAGAACATTTATGTTAAACATTCCTGAGCATTAGATTTAAAATGAAGTTGTTACTTTTAATTGAACATGTAGCAAATACAAGTATTAAAATACTTCCATAGCAGTATTCTTTATTTGTATTTATACTTTTACAAAAAAGTAGAAAAGTTATACAAAGTGTAAATTGTTTTTGGATAAACGGAGACATCCGGGCATTTTGAATATGGACATACTTAGTTTTATCTCCGTCTTGATCTCTTTGCTTTTAATGGTTTCCAAGATGAGAGCAGAGCAGCAGTTCAAATTACCAAATAAAATTCCTTTTTAGGGTCACGTATAAACTGTAAGAAGAAGAAAACTCTCAGTACTTCCTTTAGATCCGCTGGTGTTAAGATGAACTGCGGCTTTTTTTTTTTTTCTTCATCCAGTTTATTCTGTTTGACAAATGACTTAAGTGCTCTCAGCGTGTTCTTCTCTGTTTTTATGAAAGTCTGCAGCGTATACAGTATGTGTTACTTTAATTATTTCTCTCTCTTCTGGATGACAATGTGACAACGACCACAGGAAAGTTTCCACTTGCCAGTAAAGTGAGTTTATATCGGTGGTGGAGTGACTGATGTTGTGTAAACGGCGGTGGCTGTGTCTGTGTTGACAGACTGATGCTGGGGAAGGAGACACATAATCGCTCCACGGTCACCAGGGACCAGAGGAAGAAACGGGTTCATTTGTACTTCAAGAAGCCCACAGCTCTTTTATTTAAGCTGTGCTCTCTTTGCCTCCGTTAGCGGAATCGTCCCTGAAGGGAGAAACACTTTTTGAGTTTAGAGGTTGCGAAAAGTCGTTTGGGCTTTTTGTAAGCTCTAAAGTTTATTGTTCTCATCAGAAGACTCTCCTGTCATGTCCTCGGTTTTACAGAGTCATTTGATCCGACCTGGACTCGGTGGAACTTCCAGGATTTACAGACTGTTTTAAAGTGCAGCAATGAAAGAAAAGCCAAGATTCCATAGTGACGATGTCTAACTCTGTTCATTCTCTCCTCTGTTACTCCCACGCCTTCATCTCATGTTTATCCTGCATCACACAAGACTTTAATTTGTCCTAATAACATTATCAGCAGGAGACACAAGCACATATCCCAACCTGTCTTGTTGTCAAACTTCCTTTCCCCTCTTTTCTTGCAGCTTCTCCTACTTTCATTTCTATTTAATAATAAAAATCTGCACCAAACTGGTTCTTTTTATGTCAACAAAAGCAGTTGGACGAACACAGTGATGTCTAACCACAACAGTTTTTTCTTTGTTTTCCTGTTTGTGTAGAAGTGGTCCAGCGTGAACAGCCCTCTGTTCCTGCCACTAATCCCCCCACGGGCTCCGGGGTTCACAGCCGTGGTGCTGACCTACGATCGGGTCGAGAGTCTTTTTCGCGTCATCACAGAAATCTCCAAGGTGCCGAGTTTGGCTAAGCTGTTAGTGGTTTGGAATAATCAGAACAAGAGTCCTCCTGAGGGTGAGTGGACCAGATTCCTTCTGCATGAAATCTTATACAAGGTTTAGCTGCACAGCTACTGCAGAACAAATGAGATGGGTAAAACTAAACTGACCCGCTAGAGGAAAAAAAAAAGCACAACAAATTAAAAGTTATTTGGTTTCTTGTTGCTGTTGAATTACATCATGTTTATAATATTTAAAAAAAAGGGAAAACATCTGGATGTGCAGAACATTCCATCTTACAGCGACACTCTCCATGCTGCTTTTCATTTCCCACTGTTTCTGCTTATAAGGTGCATTTTAATTCTACCGTTACGTAATAACTGCCAGTAATTTTACTGCATCATACACACTGCTTCAGATCACTGGTTTCACATGATTATCTGATGTTTTACCTCCATCTTTGAAGACCTGACGAGGTCCAGATCTTTTTTTTTATTACATTCTGATTACAGAACAACTTGTTTGTGATGCTAAACGTTACGCAACGTAGAATCAGCTTCACATTTTACAGACTAATAATAGAACGGACCAGATTCGTACCCCCTTTACCGTCACCAGCGTCTGGTTGGAGTTTTTTAAACCATTAGAATTAACAAGGGTCCGTTGACGGGTCACACCCGCACGGCGAGGCTAATGTGTCGTCAGTCTTCTCTCCCATTCACACCACGCCGTTTTAATGAGTTTACAGGTTCACCTTTTTGTTTAAGTTTGAAGACCACGTTCCTCAGATTTTCTTCACTGGTCTTTTTTGGACTTACCCAACATCTGTACAGCTGCTGAGATGAACTTGTGCAGTTTACAGTGATTGTAAAAGGCGCCTGTATAAACCAAAGCCAAGTCATCAGAACGCCGAACTTTGATTTGTTGTGTTTGAGGCTGAAAAGTTAAAATTCATATAATGACTCACAATTGACTCGTTTCTACTGTCTCTTTTTCCAACTTAGAAAATAAAAGAAGGAGTTACAGCAACATGGAAGAGTGAAATAAGAAACTGAAGATTTTCACATCAGAGTCTTCCAGACTATAGTTTTTGACAGGAGACCTCAGACTTGGTTAGGGGCACATCGGTCCCTCCGTTAGTGAGATGTGTCTCTAATGAAGTCCGTGTCATGGACACTGCCCAAGATCTTTGAAGTCATCCTCAGGGGAAAAAAAAAACAAGACACTTTGGCAACCCCCCCGAGAAATTGTAGTGTGGTTACATTTGCACGTGCTTGAGGTTTCTGTTGCACTTTGAGGCAGCGGATAAAGTTCAGATCACTGTGAGTTATACACGGTTCCTCCGACTTTAACAGGTTCATTTTACTGTTAAATAAGACAAACATGGTTTGTAAAGTTTTACATCTGAGTTTAGGTTAACTAGTCTTTGTGTATGAATCTTTAAACGGACTCTTTCTTCTCCTTTTTCTCAGAGTCTCTTTGGCCGAAGGTCGGTGTTCCCCTCAAAGTCGTGCGAACCAAAGAGAACAAACTGAGTAACCGTTTCTTCCCCTATGATGAGATTGAGACTGAAGCAGTGCTCGCCATTGATGATGACATCATCATGCTAACATCTGACGAACTACAGTTTGGCTACGAGGTGAGAAATGTTCTCCCTTTTTGATGCCCTTGATGGCAAAGTATTGAAGCTGGAGTTCCGAGTCACTCGGGGAGATTACGCTCACATTCTTCACCATTTGGGAGATTTGCCTTCCTGCTAAATGTGTTTGATGTGGTAAAAGGGGGACAGTTCTGCAGCTGATGCTTTCCATGTTCACATACCTGCCAGGTCTCACTCAGTGCAGCATGCTCACCTGAATCCATTTAGTAACTATTTCATAAAATTGTGCTCAGTTTAAGGGTAATTACATGGAATTGCAGGCGTTTTCTGACTGATGTCTCACCCTGCTTTCAGTTAAAAGATCAGATGAGCTTTTGGTGTTTGGCTTGTTGAGAGATTTAGTAAGTCATAAAGCTGTTCAGAGTTTCTTCACTGCTTGAGTTTGCTGCTGTTTGATGTTTAGTTTGTCTTTGACACACTAAAATATTGTTATTTTAAATCTGAACTTCGTCCAAATTGTTTGTCTTTCAACTCAAGTGGTTCATTGAAGTTGAATTCATGTTTTTTGGCTGTTTCCTTCAGGTGTGGCGGGAGTTCCCTGACAGGCTGGTGGGATACCCCGGGCGGCTGCACCTCTGGGACCATGAAATAGGGAAGTGGAAGTACGAGTCAGAGTGGACCAACGAGGTTTCGATGGTTTTAACTGGAGCTGCTTTTTATCACAAGGTGAAGACTTGACTGTTCAGTACGAGTTGGTCATCTGTTCAGGTGCAGCGGCCCTGAGTTTTAAAGCCTGACTTTATTTGGCTTGATGCACTGAACTACTTTTAAAAAGTGATTTTGGCTTCTTTAAAGTAAAATCTGTTAGAGACTTCTTAATTCTCTTTGAATAAATGAGTGTTTCATCTTTTTTTATTTCAGTACTTCAATTATTTATACACATACAAGATGCCGGGAGACATCAAGAATTGGGTGGATGCTCACATGAATTGTGAAGATATTGCGATGAACTTCCTGGTGGCTAACATCACCGGCAAAGCTCCCATAAAGGTACAATCCTGTTTTTGTTCTGAAACCTGAAACAGCAGACTAACATTTCTGGGTCTGATCAGCTCTCACTCTCTGACACCCCCCCCCTTACACTGACACTCCCCCAGATGCAGGGGCCCTGAGCTAAAGCCTGACCTTAACCTCCCTTATCTGCGTTTCACTCACTGGCACTCCCACTCTGAGTATGTTTAGCCTAGATCACCAGGGTTTAAGCATACCTGTCTGTCAAATCAATGGATCCACACTTCTCTCCACCTGCATCTCCAGACCCCCCTCCTGCTGTATCTTCCAACAGGTCTCCTCAGAACACGATCACTCTTTAAACCGTCTCTCACTTTCCTCTTTCAGAGTGTTTGGGTTCAGGGTCTAACGCTGTCCAGTCTGGTGAAATAAGACCAGCTTCTGTCTGAGTCTCTGAACAAACACAAATCACTGGAGTGTGCAGATATAACCAGGATGTCTTTTGTCTCCGTTTCTGTTTAGGTGACCCCGAGGAAAAAGTTCAAGTGTCCTGAATGCACTGCCATTGATGGATTGTCTTTAGATCAGACACACATGGTGGAGAGGTGCGATCATTTATTTTCACAATTGTGAATATTGTTGTTTTGATTATTTAAAAAAAAAACTTGGCCTTTTCATTTAGTTCAGTTTGTAAATCTAGACTTTATTTTTCAGACATTTTCATTCAAATTTTAATCACAGACTTGTTTAGACTGAATATTAATTGACTTTGTTTATATTTATCTTCTCATTTTAATTTCCTTTCTGATGTCAGAGGTCATCGTAGTTTTGAATTACGGAGCAGAATATCCTGAAGATACAGAGACAAAATATAAGAGCATCATGTTTGTTCCAGCTTTGTAGCGTTAGATATGGTTATGTTTGGGACATCACAGAGAATCTACTTGATCCGTGTTATTCTCTTTGTTTTAAGATACACTTTTCTTCTTCTGTAGGTCTGAGTGCATCAACAAGTTTGCATCGGTTTTTAGAACGATGCCACTGAAAGTGGTGGAGCACCGTGCAGATCCAGTGCTCTATAAAGACGACTTCCCGGAGAAGCTGAAGAGCTTCCCAAACATCGGCAGCCTCTGACCGGAATGTAGCAAAAAGTTTAGACCCCCTCCTCGTCACAGACTGCGGATCTGGTCTCCAGCGTTGTCTTGATTTCAAAATGTCAGTATTGGAACAAAAAAAAAAAACTCACACGCTCAATGTTCAAGTAGCTTTTAGCTTCAAATTACACTTGAATTAAAGCAAAATCCTGAATTTGAACAAATTAGTCGTCATCAGTGTTACCTGGAAAACGTGTGGTGAAAATCAGAGCGTGTAGCAACACTGATGTTACACCAGGTCCTGATGAGGGCCTGATTTCGTCTCTCACTGTTACACTTTCCGAGCTGAACACCTGAGCCTCCAGCTGCTCTCAATTCAGCGTGCATGTTGTACATATTTATATTTTGCAGCAGTGCTGTACGATAGATATAATTTATAATGTTTCAACAAAGATTTTCTCTTTCTTTTCAAAGTTGACATAAACCTGATTCTTTTTAGCTGTACCATATCTTAAAAAGACAAAAGTAATAAATAGATGATAAATGATTCTGACAGCTCGATGTAGGCTTTACTCACAGGATGATTGATTGTGATGACACACAGATGTTGTACAGTCAGTGTTTCATAATGTGTTCGCTGTTACACAATCACATCAAACCATTAGATGAAGCTGGTATCATAAATCTAATATTTAGAGTAATTTTTTGACAAAAAATAACTATCTAAGCTACTGGAATAAATTAAATGTACTTTTCTACTGCCTGAGAAAGCATTTTGTTATATTTATATATCTATATAATTACGAGAAGCAATCATGTTGCTGTAAGCATCTCAAAGTCATTTCAGTCGCAGCCAGCACTTCATCAGCGTGTTGCCTTACGTTTGAACACACTGTGTTTTAATGTTAGACATTTCAGAAAATATTTTGCATTAACTTTTTATTTTCCTTGTAAATGTTTCTAGTTTTGTGCTTTTTTTTTGTCACGAGTCACTTGATGTCCAGTATTTAGACTGCACCACTGAAAAATCTGCAGTCTTTAAATTGATTCTGGTCTCTGTATTTTCCTTTTTTTTTAATTGTTTCATATTGTCATTGAATTGTTCATTTTTAAGTGACCACATGCATCATGTTGTATATGACACTAAGTAAAAGATAATGTTCTAAGAGATTTGTTGCTTTTTTTTTTGTTTTATTTGTGTGTGACTGAGATGAAGGAGGAGAACGTCCACGTTCCGTAGCAGCCCTTTCTGACAATGTTCCCTGCGGCTTGTCACCTGCTGTTAATATACGCCGCCTAATCCGCTCTGCTCAGTGTCAGCAGTTGAAAAGGGTGCAGTTCGTATTTTTGTCAGCTTCAATTAGTGTGACGCTCTAGTCGGTTGTGAGATCTCATTTCAGCGCTTGTGTCTGAAATGCTTTCGTAGACGTAGAATCGTTCAAGACAACAAAACTTGGAACATTCAAGCAGTTTTATCCAACTTAAACAAATTTTTGGTTAATATTAGCTGATTACAGTTTAATTAGCCAAATTAATTGAATTAATTAGCCAATTTCTTGGAAAGGCTTCCCATGAAAGCATGTCTAACAAGACATTTTAAAACTTCATATAAAAACAGCCCATTTTCATTGTTTGTTTACAAAACATCCACTGCTTTCACTTCAACTAGTATGAAATACATCTTTCAACACTTCTTCTGAACCAAAGTGCAATAACTTATTGTACTTTATTCACGCAAACACAAACTTGAGCAAATTCATACCCACAATTCAAAATGTAGCTTAAAGCCACAAAAAAATGGGGGGGGAATACTCAAAGAAATGTATGTCATGAGAAAATGTTCAAACACATCATCTGAAATACAATAATAACAAAAAGTGATATACTCAAATACCTCATAAAACAACTCAAAACAGCATCAAATTAGTAACAATTCATAAAGTTTGATGACACTTCAATCCATTCTGCATGCACAACGATGCACCCGCATATTTAATCATCATATATTTACTCCTTATACTGATTGAAGTTCAGTAGTATTAGAAAATGAACAATGATAAATTGTTTAGGGCTGGAGTGATGCAGTGCACAGGAGAAAGCTTTTTATATGAAGCTGCTTCGCATGAACAGTCCTAAAAGTCATGATAAAAGGCATGTCCATTGTTTCAAGAGTAGTTAAAGGTGCTTCAATGCGAGAGCAATGAGCTTAATATTATAATAAAATATCTAAATGATGAGCGTATTGTGTAGACCTGAGTGACTTGGTGCCATTATGGGTGGGAGTTCTGTGCAGTGTTGATTAAACCAATGACATACGGTCCTGTCTGTCCTGACACATAATACCGTGTTCCTCAGCCTCCACATGGATCATGGTTAAATCCTTCCTGGACCGGCTGTGACTCGGACAGTGCAGCTGAGTGGCTGCAGCTTTGGACTGATGGTGGAAGTGAGGGCGAGGAGAGGCGAGGTGCAGTGTGTGATCGGGGCTGAACCTTTGAAAGCAGAGACATGACAGCTGAAGGGGGAGAGCATGTGTGAGGCATGTTTGTTTTGCATTTACCCCCCGAGTGCAGCTGTGCGCACTGTCCTTTTCCCAGAACACCGGAACACAGCAGACGCCCGCACAGCTCGCCCTCAATCCAACCTCTCAGATACAGCACAAAGGGGCCCCATATTCACTTTAGGAAAGACACCCTCCGCTCAGCTCTGAGATTCTTCTCTGTACACGCAGAGGCCTCACATTTAGACCAGAGAGTTGATGTAATTTGGATGACTTCAGGGGATCTAATCTGCTGACAGGTTATTGCTGTTCTGACCCACCAAGAAGGAAAGTGAATGTAGTTCAGTTTAGGCAGTAAGCTTCACCTCAAGGCAAGCTAAAAAAAAAGATCAGGAAAAACACGAGCACTACTTTTCAGATTTCTGAATTATGTCTCCAGTAAGATTATTTGGATGGATCCAGCTGATCCACTTCCTAGAAAACCAAAACATAAATACTGTTCAAGTCCTGACAGAATTCATGACAACAAGGAACACAGTTCCCTTTTAAACGTTGGTAATGCTACCAAAACCAATTTATATGATTGTAAATAATAATTTAAAAAAAGTTCAAGTTTTTGTTGTCTCCAGAGTGAATCAGTCTGAATACATTTATTTCAAACTGTTTTATCAAATTTAGAGAAAATCTTCATAGTTGCTCAAAAGGATCATGACCACTAAACTGTGAGGACAGGATTGTAAAAATCAACAAAAAAGGCACCAGATCAGCTTTGAATAACCAGAATATTTCGATAATTGCTATTTTTAAATAGGCATAATTCAATAAACGCTAAATCAGCCTTAAACTCAATTTGTTCTTAAAGAAGTGAGTAAAAAAATGACTTACTTTAACACAATATGAGCTTCTGAAAGAACACAGCCAATAAAGAAGAATTCAACCCTTTCATCAAAGCACGGCAGAGGCTGTATCATGCTGTGGGGTTGATGTGTTGTTACTCATTGTCAAAATATCTCAATCATAAATGTGAAGTGTTGAATGTATCAGCAGGAAAAATGAGACCAATTGACAGAAAAAAATATGATTCAGATTGTTAAAAAGTTGAGGGGTTAATTAAAACAGCAGCGAGTTTTCATCTGAATCTGACTGATGTTAATTAAAGAGAGTTAAACTCCACTATGGCATTAAAACATTTTTCTCACTCTTGATTATTATGAAACTTTCAGTACTGTGTAGCTACTGGTTTAACCCTTCAGTTTCTTGAAGAACATAATATTTATTTGCACTTTACAATCAGTGCTTATATTGTAGATTTGATGTCCAGCTGAATTTCTGTCAGGCTCTTGACATTTTTAAATGATTTGAAATAAAAATGTGATCAAACCTGCAATGTTCCAGAGGGTAAATAAATAATACTAAAATGAAGGTGGTACCGTATTAATCAAATTGTCCAAAACTGCTGAAACATGCTGCTTATAATACATGTGCTGCAGCCAAACAAATCAACTGCTCTGACAGCCAAATGTCACGGTGGTAAAATCTGGAAAAGGCGGCTGAACTCTGACAAACGTTTAGTGTTTGGGTGTCAACACACTCCAGCCCTCCATATTTCAAACAGGTGCTTCTGCTTGTTTCAGTGTTGTTTCTGCCAGTCGGACTGAATAATAGTCACTTCTGTCACCAAAGACTGCGAGAACAAAAGAACAAGAGGCCGCATACATCCGCTTGTCTCTTTTGAAACAGAGCTGGGTCTGTTTTTGGTGGGGGTCTTGAACCTCTCTCTCCTCCTCATCCTCGTCTTCCATCTATTCATGAGAAGAGCCAGTGCAGCAGGTGGATCGTTCACCCCAATCAAACATAAACAAACCACACTTCATTCAATCAAACCAAAACTTTTTGTTGAATATGGGGAAATCCTCAATGTGCTGGATCTGCATTAGCATAACTTCAGCTAAATATCTGCCAATGCTACAGGAAACTAACATGCAATACCAGCTGAGCTTCTTGCATAATCCATTCCTGCAACAAGATGGACTTGAGTGAAAAAAAAAAACAACACTTCAAATTTAAATAGAGCAAGAAAAAAACAGCTCCAAATAAAAAGCTGCATACACTGAATGTACTGTACAAACATGATTTCTTGTATCTGAGCAGAGAAATGCACAGGCTGCTGTTCTTAGCATCTTAATTGCCTGTCTGCAGCACTGAACTCTGTTTGGTACTACGGTTCTTTACTTCCATATAGCATCACTTCTCATGCCAGATCTTTTTCTCATTGCTTATTCATTTAATCGCAGCGTTTTTTTTCTGGTGTTTTTTCGTGGAGTGCTCCTCACTCCGTGCTGGCTTTGCATAAGGTTCTTCTTTCTCCTGTGCATGAACACATCATGTTGCCCAGGAAATGGCAGCACTGTGCTCTTTAGCTTTCATGCGCAAAGCGGCAATACTGGATGACTTGCGGTCAGGGTCCATGTTGAGATCATATGAGTTGATGCCTGGAGATCCTCCAAACAGGCTTCCCATGTGAGGCTGTCCGATGTGGCCTCCTGGGCTCGGTACACCCAGGAAGTCAGACACACCGCTGGCAGAGTGGGGGTGAGGGGTCATACAGGAAGTCACGGGGTCGCAAGGCACCACACAGCCGGGAACAGGAGACGCTGCGCTGCTGCCACCGATCCAGGACGGGTTCTGAATCTGAAACATTGTTTGGAAACAACCAGAAAAAAAAAAGAGCTTTTAAAAACGTATCATTCTAACACATTTCTAATTCTAAACAATCTGCTGGTACAGGTGTCATGATAAAATCTGTTTCCCATGTCCCCTTCTGATTCTTTACCTGTGCGTAGTTCTCAGGTCGGGTTAGAAGAGGCAGCTCGTAGGCTGTCGTGAAATGAGTTCGAACCTGCTGCATCTGTCCAAAACGTTCCCTCTTTCTCCATTTTGCTCTTCGGTTCTGGAACCAAACCTACAAATTCAAATGAACCAAATTTCACTAAACTGGCTGTAACAGAGGAATACAGATGCTTTCATCTGGAATGATGTCAAACTAAAATCTAAAATCTGATTACACATAGAATAATCTGAACTTCTTAATCTCACTATGAAAATTCTACAAATAGAAATCCACTTCACAAAAACCCCAAATGATAGAAGTTAGACTTCACAGTATGTAGCAGATTCTGTCAGCGGATGCTTAAAAAACTGATACTTTTTACCTCATCTGTACTTATTTGTTGGATGTCAAAAACATTGACGTTTTTTCCTCTATAATCATCTTTGACGTCTAAAACTGACTGTTTACTGGAATGGTTTGTATGTTTGACTTCCCACCACAGAATGTGAAGGTAATCAAAACAAAATCTCATCTTGGGGAGCTTTACATGCCATCTGCCATGTTTGCTCGCAAGTCTAAACATCTAAATTTGGGCAGCCTTTTTTACTGATCTGGACACAAATTAAGCAAGAAAAAAAAAAAAGTGGTTCCTGTTTGACGTGTGTCAGAGAAGCTTCACTAATGAGAAAAAAAAAGAGGGAAAATAAAAAGTGAGATGTGATTATAACCAGGGTTTGTTTGCATTTTCCCATTTAATTTCCTGAAGCTCGAATCTTTTGGCTTTGAGAAATTGTTTCCTTCTAAATTAAGGAAGCACACAGACTTCAGAACCTAATCCTTCTTTCCTTGATGTTTTATACATCTTCTTTTGCACCCAGACTTCAGAATCCAACTTCTGATCATTCTCTGTCAAATTCTACAGTAAAAGCTGTTTGTCAGGTGTTTCCCAGAATGCAACAGATCTCATCCTCTCCGTCTCTGTGCCGGGTCTGTTGACCATTATATAGGGATAACATATTTTTGTTGCATACACAGCATTGTGACAGTAATTGGTAAAGATCTTGACAGCTTAAGTAGCCAGCAGACTTTCAATGAGGCTTTATTTATGTTACTGCCCCAGAGAGAAGGAGCAGAGAAATTCCAAACCGGCCCCAGCAGGAGAGAGGTACGGGGCCGAAAACACTTTGAAGTGAGAGAATGGCTCAGAGGATTGATAACCCGCCTCTGCTGTCACTCATTTCAGCCTCCAAACTGAGTGAGAAAAAAATAGATCCCAGACTGAGCCTGGATTCAGTTTTCTAACACCCCTAAAGCGCTGATAGTACAGCTGAAATATCTCCCCGCAGTGTTTACATTCATTATGTAAGTTTACTCTGGTTCCCTCACAAAAATCCCTCATCACATAATTACTATTCTTCATTCCAGGTTAAGTTAAAACTACCGAAACCTTATTAGAAACTCAGACTAGGAACTCTGCAGGACTGCAAACTTTAAATACTAGCATCGCATGCCTGTAATGCTATATAATAAGACTACCCCTTGAAAATGAGTAATAATTAGCTTATAATACAGTTATTGAGATGCAAAAGTTTAGAAAATATTAATAAACACTCACAATATGTTTAATAAAAAGGACAAATGTCTTCTTCAGTGTGTGAACAGCATCTCAAACCTATTTTCTACACACTTACTGATGCTTTATATTAAATTATGACCTTCTTTATAGGAATAAATTCTTTGTAAATGTTCTTTCAAAAGAGGGAGTGTCCCAAAAATGTTTGGATTGTTTATTTATGGGTAAAACTTCTTCGTAAGTTTTAGATGTGATGAATGTTTGTGATGCCTCCTGCTGTTTCACCGTATTTTAGTTAAACAAATAACTTTGCACAACAAAATAAAATGCTGACATATCTTTCCTCGGTTTGTGTGTTTCTTAAATAAAACGTTCTGTGAGTGCCGGTCTCTCAGCGGGCGAGAGCAGCGTCTCATCTTTCATCTGCAAAGTCGTGTGGACACCTGTGTTTCCCACATCGGATGCCATCTCGGCCCTTCGCGCTATCAGAGCCGCAGATCTGAGAGATGCGATGCTACCGAAACCCTTGACCCTTGACCCCTGACCTTCCCATGTAGTGTATGTGACTCAGATCTGAATTCTCCCTCTTCCTTTGAAACCAGGAGACTGAAAAAGCAAACAATTCTGGGCCCTGCTGATGTTTAACTCTAAGGTTCCTCTTTTGTGTGAAGGGGAAAAAAAAAACCAAAAAAAAACGAGATTCCTTTTACTTTCAGTTATTTAAAACAAAGTCAAGGTTTTAACGCATGCTTTTCATCATCACCACAGCCTTTTTCTTAACATTTCTTCCCTCCAGATGCTGAACTGATGTGCCGCGAGTCCAGCCTTTTTGCATGGGAATGACCTAAGTAGAGCACAGAACCACGTTCTCTGACTGACAAGGCATCTCGCGTCTTTTATCTTTTTGAGTTGAGTGTTTAAGAGGGCCGCTGGGAGGGCCGACGGCTGTAAAGCTGCATCCATCTGAAGCAGGCAGGTCTGCGATAGCACGAACAGCAGAGCAGCATACCTTCAGAGAATCGGGGTTGAGTTATAGCTCTGTAACTGAGCAGACTTCCTGTGTTTTTTCTGCTTCAGCTTATCGAGTTGAGGATCGGTCCCATCCTCACTGATGTACGTAAAAAAAAAAGGTATAGGTTGTTTTAACAAATATTAGGAGAGCCATCAGGAAGTCTTAAAATAAACCAGCTGGTATCGAACACCAGCCAATCGAAAGCCACTGAAATGGTTTTACACCTACTGGAGACCACAGCAGGGACACATTCTTTCCTGAACAGGATGTTAATGAAAGCAAAACACAGAAAATCCGGGGGCTTTGGTCTTCATCCACATGCAGCACACAGAGATTCAGTGCAGAAATACTGGAGGTCTCAGCTCTTTGACGCCAGAATGCGTTTGTATGTAAATTTAACACAAAGGTCAGAATGTGGTCATGTGCTTCAGACAGAAATGAAAAACTGAAGTCATTCAGATCATTTAAAGAAAAGTGCAGCAGAGTCAGATGTTGATGGAAGTCTGCTCTCTTTAAACTGCACATATGAGGCCCAGGCAGCTTCAACCTCAACCCACCCTCCACTCTACCCCCATCCCCAATCCCCCCCGGGGCCCCCTGGCCTCAGTAAGCTCCCACTCCCCCACTCTCTCAACTCCCTCTTTTCCAGATAAATCTCTCGTGCAGTTCCATGAGTGACTTTATCTCCAGAGAGCTGCTTTGATGGAGACCTTTTCATAAAGATATTGATCATTCAGCTCAGTCTGATGGTCACGTGACAACAAACTGCTGTAAATAATAGTATTAAATTCCCTACTTGCATCTCGTTAGTTGTTTTGGTTGTGTTACCTGCACGCGGGCTTCAGTCAGGTCAGTCCTCAGGGCGAGCTGCTCTCGAGCGTAAACATCCGGATAATGCGTCTTTTGGAAAACTTTCTCCAGCTCTTCCAGCTGGTAGCTGGTGAAGGTGGTGCGGTTGCGCCTCTTCTTGCCTTTGTTGCTTTCGGCGCCATCGGTTTTGTCCAGTGGGCTCGCTAAGTCACTGCCTGGTGACCTGTCAGAGGCCACCTTAACACCTTGATCCTTCATGCTCAGGTACCTGGTGTCCATTCCAGGGGGATCTGAATCCGGAGCCAAATCAGATTCGGTCAGACCTGAACTGTCTTTACCTGCAGAACACAAGAAGAATAGAAAAAAATCTTTTTCAGACCAAAAACTCTTCTGTAAATCTTTCCATCAAATTAAAGAGAAATTTGGAAAAAAAAAAAACGTTTTCACAAAAGCTGAATAGTTTCACTTTCATTAGACGGGAAAATGTAACAGGATATATGAGTTTAACACATTTTGCCCTTTTCTCATTTGACCCGAAAACCAAATGAGTCGGCTTGAGTTCAAAAGCTGTCAGGGAGTGACTTGCTGATGAATTTCTCTCTTTGTCGTGCCTTTTTTTTATGACTGCTATTTAAATAAATAAATTGCTAACACGATAGTCTTAATAATTTAGGTCACTTAAAGGCATAAAAATAAATCAAACTCCTTTTTTCCAACAACATCTCCATTAAAATCACAGATTTCTGATCATCGAAATAATCTTGCCTTGTTTTTATTGCATCCATCCAAAGTCAAACAAGGAGAAAAATAAAAACATCTCACTTCTCTCGAAATTCTAGTCATCTGCATCCAACTAACGATTCTTTTGTGGGATCTTTATAGTTAAATTGATGTTACTTTCCAAAAGAGATAAAAATCTCCCTTGTTTTTCCATCACACACAGATTTCTTCATGGCTGCAGTTAAACTGTAAAACCTCAGGCAGTTCTCTCATCATAAATTTCCACAGTCTTGTGTCTGCCATTTTTCTCATGTGAGCTCACAGCTCCTCTTCTAACTGCTGCAGCATCATCTCCTCAGTAAAAACTCATTCCCATCACAATATATTTCAACATGTGTGCAGAGCATGGCTGCAGTGAGGAGGCCTAATTTCAACTTTCCATTCACCGATTTATCAGGTGAAACCTGGAATGTGTGAATCCACATGAGCTTTGAAAGTAAAACATGCACATAACTCTGCAAATGGGATTTTACTCTGCTCATATATGGAACCTGGTGGCTGATTGCACTCAAATTGATCATTTATTCATCAATAAACATATACTGGATGTTTTATGCACTCTAATTATAAAACTGTATCTGGAAAAATGTGTTATTTAATTTTATTGAGCCCTAAAAGTAGAATAATAGAGGACAAAACCTGCATTTTCCAGCATCAGATGTCATTAGATCAGATTTACTAGAGCTCAGTGTTTTTCTGTCCAACATGGCAGAGACAAACATTTTCAGACTAACACGTCGTCCTGGTGTGCCTGAAGGGAGCAAATGAGTTTTATCCCAGCACAAATGTCTTCACGGTTGTAAAATGTTTGTCTCGCTGGCGTTCACAAACTCTCAGGCTGTTTGAAATCATGAAGCCTGATCAAATACATTTGTTCAAATAGAATCACTGCTGTTTCTTTTGGCAGGGGGACGTTGTGGCAATCTCTCGCTTCTAAATCTGTTCAAGCTGAGAAGAGTTGGAGAGCTAGATGTCAAAACCCACCTGTAGCAGGAAATGATCTAATCACGATGTCGACAGACATGCTTTCAGCTCGGAGAGAATACAAAAAAATATTGGAACTGATGGAGCCGAATGTATAAAAAGAATTTCATTTAGATTCACAAACATGAATGACACTATTTTATCTCACATAAAAAGACAAATAAAAGAAAGCCTGAACGTAAAACCCAACATTCAGTAATAAAATGAATTAATCAACAAAACAATATTTAAAACATTTTGTCTGGAAAAAAAAAAAGAGTAGAAAATGTCAACATTTCACTGTCGACACTAAGAGGCCGCGTGTGCATCAGTGCCAGAGTTCTTTCAGGTCAGAACGCGACTGGACAGCTATTAATGCAACGCATTTAAAAACAAGGCGGTGACATCAAAGTGTAATTTAACTGGCCGTAAAGCGTCAGGGCTGCTACCCTGCCTCTTTATTGACTGGGTTGACTGGGGTCAGCTCACTGTGTTAAAAAGAAACACTATAAATCACACGCCCCACAGTGACTGAGAGAGATTAATAACATGTTGGTCAAAGCAGAAAAAGAAATATTTGAAAAGGAAGGAAGAAAAGTGATGGAAGAGAGAGAGAACAGGAAATGCATCCATTAAAAGGGTGTTTTTGACAGTTTTTGCTGTTTACAGATCTGGACTGAGGAAGTAATGTTGAACTTCTGTTTGACCTGCAGCACTATAAATATTAACTACAGCCAAAGGATGAAGCTGCAAATGTTTATGGCTGTGTGAAGTTGTTACTTCTTCTATGTTTCATCTCCAAAAGAGATAAAGATCATAATTATTGTCGTTATTATCATAATTTCTGTTTATGGACACTAGAGGGCAGCAAAAACAGATTAAAAAAACATTTTTTGCTCATTGCTTGCAGAGATTTTCAGAAACAAAGTGTAAGAAAAAGGGTTTCTTACACGTCAAACATTTTAAGGTCATTTTGTGTCAGCTGATTCCTACTCGGTGGGGAATTTTAGTCTATTAGTTAAGACTAATCTGCTGTGGCTCTGGATTTAGTTTCCATACCAGGTGAAACAAGATCTCGCTCCGGAACTGGTAAATGTGAAGTTTAGAAAAAGTTGATGGTAAATCAACATTTCTTATCTTTCGCTGCAGTAATTTTCTCCCGGCAAATGATTTTCACATCTGTATGTGTTCTTTACAGGTAAAATTTGGGCTGTTTTAACAGATCGCTCTCTATATCTTTTTGAAATATAACTTTCTTCCTTTCAGAAATACTTAACAACAAATAACACACTTTATCAGTTACATACAGACATAACCCACATATGCAAAGATAAAGCCATAAAACCATGAATCAGATTAGATTTTTGACTAAATCACACAAAGGGAAACTCTGTAAAAACATAGATTCATTTAAACAAACAAAACTAAACTGAAAAATCGCTGCTCACACACTCGTCTTGTTTGGAATCTCTGTTTTCAGTCTGAAGTTTAGTGTCAAATATTTATCATCGATGAAGAGCCTGAATTTGTTTTTTGTTTTGACAATTTTTGAGGTTAATTTAACTCCCTGTGAAGCAACAGGGCCTCCGAGCTGATTGTAATCAGTTGTTTTCTGTTGGAGCTCTTTGGCTTTTACTGTCTCTGATGACTAAAAAACTTCTTCTGCAACAAAACAAACGTTTTCAGAAGTGGAAATAAATCTCGTCTTCCTTTCAGGAAATTTCTGAAACTCCAAATCTGGATGTTAAGCAGCATGTTTGTGACACAAAATCACTTTCCATCAGAAACTCGAACCCTTGACACAGTTGTTCACTTTTGCAGTACAATAATCTGGATTAAAATAAATTTGACTTTTCTGCAGATATTTTCTAAATATTCCAAAACCGCCAACACGTCATTAAACTTTTCTTCTCTATCAGTATTTTTGTAATGCAGAATCACTGAAAAAAACCACGCCACTCGAACTGAAACACAATTTTTAAAAACTTTGAAATGTCATTATTGGGTTTCAAAAAGTCACTTGACTTCAGTCTCCTCATGTAGAACCCGATTCTGTCTGGACACCTTAATGGTTCGGAAGTCGAGTTCAGTTTATATGAAGCAGTGACACAAAGACCAAATGCAGTTTGAACTCTGTGTGTGTGTGTGTGTGTGTGTGTGTGTGTGTGTGTGTGTGTGTGTGTTCAACTTCTCTCATTCTTACACAAGCAAACTGAGCCTAATGTAAATTACCCTGCCAAACTTTTGGCTAAATGGTAAAATGATCCCGAGTCCTTGTCACCTCCACTCATGTCACTGACTTGCTGAAGTGAGTCTCGGTTGTCTGGCCTGTGTGGCTGGTTCCCATTACATCCTGTTCCAACCAATCTGTTCAGGCGGCCGATACCAGAGGCTGAAACGGCTTAAACCGAAGGAACAAAGCAACCTAAGGAGGGACGACACCTCACCAGACCCTAAAATTACACCTCAAATGATTCTATATTACAGATAATTTCTTCAAACTCCTCTGAAGGCTGTGAAACATGAACACATGCAGCAGGAAAAATAAGCGTTTCACATCTTTAGATTGTGTGGCAAAAATGTAAAATGAGCCACAATCCTGTTAAATGAAGATGCACAGAACACCTTGATGGCGTCGTTAAACTCTAAATGTTGCAAAGAGTCTTTTATTTACAAGGTGTTTCAAATTGGGGTTTCTAATGGATTTTCTCGGCTGCGCGCACGCAGAAGGACACGGCCGGTTCTCCAAACAGATGAGGGCAGGAAGGCCACGCTAAAGGTCAGCACCCGCGGACTCTGAGAGAAGACATGGACAAATCAAAAGGAGGAAGTCCCTTAAGGGACACAGAGACATGAATGATAAATCCTCGTGTGCCCTTTATTCCATCAGTCCTGTTTATCAAATAAATGTTAATTATGAGCTGTTTGATCCAACATTCCTTTTTATTCTTTGACGTTTCAAATATTATTATCATCGCTGTTTCTTTGTGGGCGTATATGCTGACAGCTGATTTGCTTCTGTGAACAAAAAAAAAAAAAAAGAATTTACTGACAGTGAATTTATTTTTGCTGTTTTTAGTTTTGGCGTTTGATTTTGGATTCTTTCAGCACATTTAAGGCTTTCAAACCCTCCTCAGTCTGCATTTTCCCCGTGTCTCAGTCTCAGTCTGTCAGCTCTCTTCAACCCCCCCCCTCAAAAAAAATCCTGCAGTGTTGATTTCATGCATCAGCATGATTGGCAGCTCATTCAGTGTAAACAATATGTTTGCAGTGACTCCAGTGTATGTAAATGTTTACTAGATGGTCATTCTGTTTTCTGTCAGCCAACAATGTCTCAGTTAAAACTGACAGCAGCCTCTTTTCTACTGAGCACATTATAACACAGTAAATTTGGGACAATTTGAATTTTCCTTTCAGCGATTGTATAAAAGGCAGTTTGGATTTTAAAAATGATCCAAGGAAGAAAAAAATTATGTTTGAATAATGTTTAAATAAAAACAGCTGGAATAAGTTCGAATTTCTTTATCTGTTTTTTTTAACTTGTTGAGAGAAAGTTCATCATTTAATCCCAGATTAAATAAACCTGTTTTTGAGTCTAAGTCTTTTAAAAACTGGATTTGAACTGCATATCAGAGAAATTGTCATTGCAAAAAATATTTTTGGAAAGAAAATGGACATCTGAGTTTCCTCTTTGTTTAGATGTTTATTTGTTTTCCGAACATTTACCCCCCTTAAGAATAATAAATAAAATTCAGGGTTCGATTTAAAGAAAAAAAAAAAAAATCAGTGACAGACTGTAAAAATTTAATTTCTTCATTCAGTTAAAAAAACGAATGTGCTACAAATAAAGTCATAAATATATTTATTCACAAATCTTTCTGTTTGTTTTTCCAGTTTGACTGAGTCTCAGCTGCTTGTTTATAGTTTTATTTCATCACCGGATCCACGTCGGGGGTTAATGGGTTATAAAAACTTAACAGCCATTTTTAAAAAGATTCATCAGACCGCCAACATGATGAAACAGAGAAAAACTGTCAAAACATCCTTCCAGTTGTAACTGTGATGGACGGGGGTGGGGGTGGGGGGTGCTCAGATTATGGCTTTGGATCACTGAATATTATTCTCACTCTGTTTAAGGCCTAAAACCCTCAAATTAAAACAGCTGACTGTTTCAGAATATGACAGATTTTTTGTTAATTAAATCTTCTCCACCTTCTCTGTTTTCTCTATTTCTTCTTCATGTTACTTTTTTTTTTCTTAACAACTTTTGGGTCAAACTTTTCGGTGTTTAACGCATTTCAGTCGTTTTAATTTCCTCCTTTTTCATACGACAATATTTCTCTTTTATTTAATTTATTGTCATTATTAATTGGAAAATCTTTTTTTTTCTTTTTTTATGCCTTGAAAATCCAAATTCAATTTGTTTTCAAATGGACCAAACGGGGATCGAAGTTTGATTTTATTTGTTTACACCTTACATTTATACAGACAGATCCGAACGATGCCGAATCGGAACGAACTCATATCATCAGTTTGACGCTCGCGGCAATTTGAAAAGCTGTTAATTGAATTGTGTGACTCAGCTCCAATATTCAGGACTGTAATGAAGATTATCGCATTAAATGAGTCCTAATTTAATTCTGAGGCTCGAACGGAGAGTTTGACAGTCTGGATGAATATTCATCTTCATACTGAAGCAGCCAGCTCCCTCTCTCTCTCTCTCTCTCTCTCTCTCTTTCTCTCTCTATCCCTCTCTCTCTCTCTCTGTGTGTGTGTGTGTGTGTGTGTGTGTTGATGCTTTCCTGAGTGAAGCAGTTTGAATGATGACAGGTGAAAGATGAAGAAAAAAGTTTCAGTACAAAAAAAGATTCTTTACAATGAGTCAGAAAATGTTGCACAGATTCATCCGAACTGCGCAGAAAAGTTCCAACTTTCACGAGCGGATCTGAAAAACCCCTCCATCGTCACCAAGTCAGAGTTTGTTATTTTTCGAAGAGTTTGGACTGAAAACGCCGAACAGACTGAGTGTGAGTGGATCTTTTCTCTGCACTCACCATAACACGGGATGAGCGCTCCGCTGTGTCCTCGCTCCTGGTGCAGTTTGTCCTCCTCGGGGGGTGTTTTGCAAGGGGACCTCTGCATGAAGAGGTGGTATTTGCTGAAAGAGCCTTGCCCAGCTGCGGAGGCATCCAATGACTGGCAGTCCTGCAGGAAGGGGCTCCGGGACTTCTCTCCGTAAGCCTGACCTTTGTTGGGCAGGAAGGCGGTGGGGCTGTATTTGGTGTCAGCAGATGGAAATGTCCTAAAGTGGTCCGTCTGGTGATCCCTACCTTGGCTATAATATGAATCCATGGAAGTCATGTCGCTATATGAAATGCAGGTCTCGGTGTTCATGCCTTAAAAAAAACAGAGTCAAGAGGAGCATTTCCCTCCCTCTCTGTCTCCTTTAGGAAAGGAAGCGCAGAAACCCCTTCCTCCTTTACCTCACTCAGATGAAAATACTCATGCACGCAGGGACTGCAGCCCACACCAGACCACAGCTGGATTTGGTTAGAAAACGATTCAGATCTTTTCCAGGAACCACTGTCGTTCACCAAACACTCCAAAGTCCCCCTCAGGTCTGAGGAGAGCTCCACGAACCCGTCTTCCCTCGGAGGACTGGACCCAGATAACTTTCCAAAGTCATTATGCTGATGACATGAACAAGTTGGGCCGCTTATTAGCAAGAAGAAGACGTTGCAGATCAGGGGCGTGGGGTTCAACCACATGACATGGAGGCTTTTTGGATATGAGTAAAAACCCACGGGTGACGGAACAGAGGCGGAGGCGCGATTTCACGCTTCATTCGAGATGGTTCATCAAGGGCAAATGATCCATTTTCATCCGACTGCGGCTCCTGAATGAAAAGTGTCTTTAAAAGTTTCTGTCATCATTTGAAATTATTTTCAGACCCACTGACAATTTAATTCAGCTGAGATGATTTTGGTAGCAAAACCAATAAAAAATTGATCAAAATAATAAATAAATGAAAATATGAACATGTTTTGAATTTTTTTCTGTTTAGTTTCATCACTTTTTAACAATCATCCTCATCCGAATTATTTGATTTATTATCAGACAAGATTGTGCGCTGCCTCCTTTCAAATTTCCCAAATTCTGATCTGAGGGATCAGTGGAGAAGCTGATAATGACGTCACAACGTTCTCACACATTTTAAAAAAGTCCTTCAGATATTTTCCTTGTAATTTTAGGATCACTGTTATTAAATTCTATTCTTTAAAAATATCAACACAAAATAAAAACATGATTTTCTTTCTTTTTGAATCTGTAACTTATTAAATTATTTGCAAATTATAGTCTTAATAATAAAACAATAATAACAACAATGTTAGCAAAAATGCCAATTATTTAATCCTTATTCATTTTTTTTTGTTCACGGTTAAATGATAAAACACGTGAGAACATACATTTGCGCATTCTGTTTCACTCTGTCAGACTTTTGTGAGAATTATTCACCTAAAAACGACTGTATTTAGGTTGAGAAAAAAGTGACAGTTTTCTTTTAGATAATTAATTTTTTATTTTAATTAAAATAAAAAGGGGTCAAGCTGCAAACCCCCTCTGATGGCTTGTATTTTGGAGTTTGATGCTCGATTGTGACGGTTCAAGCAAGAACTGATGGTGCAAGAGATCATCATCTGAACTCTATGACAGCCTCAAAGTGAGAATATAAGCCTGGAGTTTATGCACACATGGTGGACATGTGCACACATACAAGCACATGTGTGAAAGAGAGAAAAGAGACAAGCGAGAGAGTGAAAAGGGAGATCAAATCTGCTGCAGATATGTTAGATTAAACCTGATAGGCTGAGAGGAGTTCTGATCGTCACCTTTAAGCACATGCACTCAGTTTAAACTGGCGGGGGGGGGGGGGGGGAAAA
>SSNP01000018.1:5784690-5897501 GCA_006937955.1 Pachypanchax playfairii | reverse complement strand
CCCCCCCCCCCCCCCCCCCATAGAGGCCCACCTGCAGCGAACAACCGAACATTAAAACGCACACACAGACACACTCACAGGGAGCATGCACGTGTGTGTGCAAGCTGTGACAAAGGAAAAACACACTGACATCATATTCTTCCCAACATAAACACAATTTGAATCTGTTTTGAGGGGAAAGTATGAGACTGAGCCAAATTCCTTAAGGAGGAGGTCAACTCTGATGACAGAGTTTAAATTTAAACTCCCTCACTGTCGTCATTAAGATCCGGATCAAACTTTACATCTGCAGACCTTTAGGATCAAAGTGATGACAGTCAATTTGACGAAGCCTGTCGTGTGTTTTATCGTATTTTATTAAGCAGTCAAACACGTTCACTGACAGGGAAAATACGAGCTTTCAGGATCAGAATGAACTTCCTGTGTTTGTGCACTTTGTAGTAACAAATTTCATAACTAGATTTTAATGAGTAAAATGTAATGCTTTTTGATTCTTAAAATATTGAATTTTCTATGTTAAAAACCTTCTTAAATCAAACTAATTAGTTTGCTGTGTTCTTTCAATTATTAAATTTTCACACAGTTCAATTAACTGAATTTCCTAGATAACATTAGGGAAGTTTTATGTGTCCCGAAGAACAATTTTTTTTTCCATTCAGGAAAGGAAAAAATCAGCAGACAGTCGCCAGCTTCTTCCCAAATGTTTCTCGCCACCGGATTCTTCAAATCTGTGACTCAACTGACTCGCAGCCGTGACTAATTTTTTTAGGAAGCTCTGTGTAATTATGTTTCATTTGATGAATTTTCCGCTCTCTCAGTAAATTATGTGAAGACGTTGTTCTGATGTGACAATGAGGAAGACTGTTGTCACAGCAGTGACCTCCGTGTGGCCTCTCACAGTGTGCTGTTTTCACATTTATTCTGCCATTAACAGGACTTATGAGATATTTGTGAAAGTAGAGGTTAAGAACAAAAAAAAAAAAAAAACCAACACACACACATGGACAGTGAAGAGATATGGGCCCACATCCTCGCTGCTCTGACAGCATTAAACTTTAGCCTCTCCGGTCTGACTTTAGCCTGTGGCAAAGAGACTTGATTGAGGCCTTTGATGGGCATTAATACACCGTGGAGAGGCGGCTTTGTTTAGGAATGGAAACGAACATAAAACTGAAGGCGGAAGAGGAAGGAGAGGGGCCCAAAAGCTGATCTTATTTAATTTCACATAAAAGAGTCATTCCATCTCCACAAGCCATGTTTACGCACCTCCGAGAATGAAAACACTGTCAGCAGATCACGGAACTACGAGCACCACACATGTACGATGAGCGCTCCTGTAAATCAGAGCAGTTCAGTTTGTGCATTTCCTAAACATGCTGCATCTTCCAGTAGACTGATAAAATGAACGCACTGAAAGCAAGATCTCATGAGCGTTTGTTAAATTAGCCTTGAGGAAAAGAAATAACACAAAGTGCAGATATCTCTTCTTGTTTACAGAACAGAAACCAGCTGGCAAGCTTTGAGACTGGCAAGTTTCTGCAAGATTAATTTCACTTTACATATCTGAAAACACTGTATCAGTGTTTATTAATTACAACTTGATCAAATCAAGTTTGGTTTTGCTTTTAGTAGAAGTCAGCTTTTTAGTTTTTTAATTTCTATTTGGCTGTATTTGACCTTTTCCTCATGGTGAGAAGCTCCATTATCCATGGAGATTGACGGACTGACGGATGGATGGATTGGTATTGGTATGACATAAAATGTGACGGGATCATAGAATTCAGGTACTAATGAGATGCCTCGGTGGTAATAGATCCTCAAATGCTAAAGTTGGCCAAACTGAATTTGAGAGAATGTCTAGTTTCTATACATGATTTTTGAAGGTTAAGTTTGAATTACACCCAAATATGTGAATTCGTCAATGTTTTTAATGAATTTATTTTTTGCCATCAATAAAATGGATAATTTACTTGTAATTCTATTCATTAAGTCCATAGCAACTGTAGAGCAGTACTAAATAACTTTCCTGCAGCCGTGTCTCAGACGGCCGTTGCAGGAACCAGTGTTCTGCTGAAATATGCTACCTATTGGGATGTGCTACCGATTCCTTCTGCACATGTGCCGTTCTGCAGTCTTGACTTCAATAAATAGATTTATCATTTATTTTTTGTTTCTATATTTTCCCATAAATACATTTTACCTAACAAATAAATTCTCCCAGGACAGGAACACTAAATATGATGTTATTTTCACTTTCTTTGCATTGTCAGAATGACAGGCAAATATTTGGACACACCCAGAGGAGAAGGAGCCAACAATGGCCGATAAGGACCCAAAGGACTTTTATACAGAAAATATCCTAAAAATATGGATGGATGGATGGATGGATGGATGGATGGATGGATGGATGGATGGATGGATGGATGGATGGATGGATGGATGGATGGATGGATGGATGGATGGATGGATGGATGGATGGATGGATGGATGGATGGATGAATTGTTAAATGCAGCACCACCACAACATCTGCTGGACCTCGCAGGTGGGCTCACTATGAAATGCTTATAATCTCAGAATGATCATGATGGAGAAACTCAGATTAGAGTCATTTCTTCTTTACGAGGAATCGACTGAGGGGCTTCAGATGCTACATTAATATACTTTCTGGGCACTAAACAGAGGAGACGTTTGAGGCTTCATTCAGATCCTAGAGGTTCTGTGAAAATTCTGTCTTCCTGGTTGGGTAATATACAGGACGAGATGCCTGCTGGAATGAAGATTTTTGATTGGATGGTTGTTCACCTGACTTGGTCAAAGAAAGGTAGTTGAACACATTAAGGCCGGAATATACTTGCTTTTAACTACGCGTACGTATCATGGCTGCCTTGTGTAGTTTGCGTTCGTTTGGAGCGTTGTTTGTGCGCGTCCTCTGAAATTAACGCAACGCTGCCGCACGCTGCAATATGCAGACAACCACTAGGCGGACTGTAGAGCCCTATTTAACCTGATGCAATACAGGGGTCAAATGGCGGCCAACCCCAGTAGCGGTAAAATGTCTGAAAGCTTCGAAGACAAGCTACTTGACCAGGTTCGAAATTATCCACAAAATTAACCAATCTCCTCTATCGTCGCCATGTTTGTTTTGTTTTGGCATACAAATGCCACAGTACACTGACCCCTAGCGGAACACTCCAATAGTGTGTGCAGTACAAATACGAAGACGCAGCCAGCTGTTGGCACCAACGTGAGATTACGCGAGGTAAAAAAGCAAGTATATTCCAGCCTTTAAATGGTTTTAATATGTTTTCTTTGCTCTTAGCTTTTCCCTCTTTGTTCTCTGTAGTGTGATGTGTTTACATGATCAGTACAACTGTTATAAAACAGTTACATGTATTTAATATACGTTTGAAATCTGTTTGAATTCACCTCGAGGCTTTGATTTTCCATGTGTCTTCTTTAAAAAAAAAAAAATCCTTAAAATTGTTTCTCTGTACATCTTGCAGGAGGCCTGAAGAAGGTGCCCAGCCCATCCGGTCCCACAACAGACACAAAACCCACAGATGAAAGTTTATTAAGATCTGGAAAAATGTGTCCCATATGTGACTACCTCCAGAGTCTGGTGTTGATCTTGGGAATCCTCTTTTAACTGATATGATCGGTTGAGAGAATTATCCCGCTTCATCAAATTCAGAGCACACTCTGCTTGCACACAAAAGACTGTGTGTGTTTGTGTATTGCTTGGGAAATGGTTAAAAACAGACAGAGCCAGCAGTTTTTTATGCAACCAGATAACCTCTGGAAGATATTATTGCAGCTTTACTCAACTGTTATGGTGCCTTCTGGTCTAAACGGTTCACAATTCTTTTCAGCATCACTCATTGCTGCTATTTGCATTTGTGGTTTTATGTAAAAAGTTGAAAGTTGGAAAAATTTCACTTACTGACCTTAATGCAGGGGTGCCTAAACCTTTTGCAGTGTGGGCCAAAATATTCCAGTTGAAAGTACTTACAAAAATACAATTTCTGATTTCAAAAAAAGTCTAAAATAAATATAATTGTGTTGTTTTTCAGGGGACTTTTTCATTTTTAATGAAATTCTGAAAAACATCTCCATCTGCATCAACCGATTGACCGTGCATGCCAAAATGACACCACACTGATTTTCCAGTCAAGAGTTGCACTAAATCAGGTTCAACAACTGAAAATGGCCCATGGGACACACCTTGGACACATCTGGGACACACCTAGGACACACCTGGGACACCTATAGCTTAGTGCAATTAAAGAGAACATGCAACCTTTTCTGTTTGTTTGTGGTTAAAGTGTCAACGGAAAGAGTTAAGTAAAGCTGTTGGAAATCCAAGAAAAAAAAAAACAACAAAAAGAAAAAAAGATTAAAATCAAAATACTCCAAATTGTTTCATCGAAAATAAATACAATGACAGAAATGGCTTGTTTTTAAAAGGTTGAGTCAAACATGTGACCACAGTGCATTTAAAAACAACTTAAGTTTGTCAAAGTGGATAATTAAACATAATAATAAATCTGAAATAATAAGGAACTACAATAAAATATAAAAAATATATACCGTATATATATTTCTAAATAAATAAATACATTGGTGATGAATATAACAACCTTGTACTTTCGGCCAGTCTCATAAATTTAATATCTTTGTAGAACTTTTCTTCCTTATAAACAGGTCACTAACATTTGAATTAAAAGCACCTGGATTTGGATCTTTCATATCTCGGACCCAACAAGAGAAGCAGCATCACTGCAGTTGCTTGTCTTTGCTTCCTAAAAAGCTCACATCCATGAATCAAATTTCTTGTCACCGACTGGTATTTAATTGGCTGATACTTGACATATTTGGTAATGTCTCCTGCCTTGTCTGTTTCCTACACCTCTAATTTATTTCCCTGGAGAAAATGTTCTGACTCTGTTTGGCAGAGAGAGCTTGAAGTGACGTCTTCTTTTTGCCTTTAAACCACAGCCACAAATATGTCCACATACTGCACAGAGGATAATGACAGCTGATTATTGTGATTGCTGGGATGTGATTGCTTTTATCTAAAATATTTACAGATCTATAAAGGACTTTAATTATATGTTTCATTTGAGGAACAACTTAGAGATGGGTAGAAAATAAAAAAAAACAAGAACTTTTTTATTTTGTTTGTGGGACTCCTGAAATGTTCTTGAGATTTAGCTACACAAAAGCCAATAGATGTAAACAAATGTAAAGTGAACAACAAAGCAGAAAAACATGTGTGATTCAATCATTCTGTATTAATAGGTTGCACGCTGTAATCTACACAGTGAATTTTTTTGAACAAATTGCGCAAATAACAAGTAATTTATTGTCTCTGTAAAAGTATAAGTGCTGTATTCCGCTTCCTCTTCTACTATTGAGCATTTAATTCAGTTTTCCTCTCTCTTTATATTTAATGTATTTCTTTTATATATTTTAGTATAGAAATTCTTCCAAAACAAAAATTGTTAATCTTCTGACGAGATCATCCTTGACAAGGATTTTTCTTTCCCATCCCACACATACATATTTGAAGGCAGATGTTTGCAGAATCACCAGATGCAGCTTTTAAACAAGCATCCCACCTTACAGCTACACAAATAACCTCGGCACAAAAAGTAACGAAACATGTCTTTGGTTGATGATTGCTTTGTTGTAACGATGCTTCTTGGTATTAGATTTGGTGGAAAGCCTGCTTATTTTCGCATAGATGAGCCAACGTTTGCAATGAAAATGCGTTTGTGGATCGAGCCTCAGAGCTGAGTATGTGGGTTGCCAAATCTTTCCTGTCAATGCCAAACGGTTCTTTTTGCTTTTGAGTCATGTTTGATGTTGTTTATTAGATTGAGTGATTAAAATGAAACAGTAGAAGCATGTGGAAGAACCAAACACATCCACAGCAGCCTTGCACCTCGTCTTCCTGCTGGTCACCAGCTCGGTCTCACTCTGCTGTGAGATGGCATCCCATTCATTAACCAGCATTTGTTGCAAGTCAGCCAGTGTTGCTGGGTTGACCATTCTGGTATGAACTGCACACAAAAACCCAAATAGATCCCACAAGTGTTCTGTGGGGTTGGGATCAGGACTGCAGTCAGGCCATTCCATCTTCTCCACTCCCAAGTTCTGGATAAACTGCAATGATATTTAAAAATTTTATCATGTTAAAAAGATTTTCCATTTTTCTCTGGTGCACAAGTTCTCATTTTTTCCAAAAGGCCTTTTCATCTTTCACTTCTATTCTTTCTCTTCAGGATCTCAGTATTTCCAGCTTTAGTTGAAGGACTTGAGCAAATGTCTTTACTAGTATCTTCAATAGTTACAACAACTTGATTTTAGTTTCACTCTCTTCCATCTGCTCTTAATCTTTTTATCATCCCCAAACATCACTAAGATGAGTAGTACTGATTATTGTCCTGTTAAAATGTCTCTAATAGGTTATTATATTATTGCCTTTCCTTTTATATTCTACTAGATGTTCAAAATCGTGACGTAAGTTAAAACTGACCTAGAAAACCAACCAAACCAACCTAAAAGTTTTCTTTCCATACTTCACTGCTTGTTTCTAAATTATTTCTAGATCTGTCTGTAGTTTTTGGAAATTATCTATATCGGCAGTAGATACTGTTTTTAAATTGTCCTGGATCTGTAGAATATCTCACTGTATTTGGAACATTTTTCTTCTACATGAAGACATTTAAATTCCCAACCAGGCTCAGGACTTTAAATTTCCAAATTAGAATAATGTCTTCACTTTCTCTTCCAGCATCATCATATTTTTGTTTTCCTCACTAACTCAGAGCTTAGCACCTTTCCCTGCTTGTTTCTATCCATTAACCTCCACTATACATTGAAATCTTCTCTGCACATCATGCAGTTGTATCTGTCTTCTTCACTATATCTCCCAGTCACAGTGTATTGATCCAGAAGCAGCAGGTGAGAGATCATTTCCCAGATCAAACACATTTTAAAATAATTTAAAAGGTGAATTGTCTGTTTGGCAAGAAGCCATTTTATATTTCTTATGTAATTTACTAAAAAAGCATGTTTTATCCTTGGTTTTGGGCCACAATCTCTGATATGTAATAAGAGAAAAGAGAAAGACATGCAGGTGGTGGTAAAAAGCTCCTAAAACAGGAGCCCTGTTAAAGAAAACAGCATGCAGACGCAGAGAAAAGACACATTCTCTGAAACAGTGTCACTGAGATAAAAGTTGACAGTGATCTCACAGCTTGACCTTCGACCCTGACAGTGTTTTGGGGACGCAGGATCCTGAACATCCTCAGCGTTGACTCTTAGATCCTCACTTGGTGAAGGACAGGGTGTGTTGTCTGACGGCTGGAGCAGACTCTCCTTTGTTTATTTTGGTGGGTAGATTGAAGTCTCGCAGCAAGGTGCTTGCTGTCATCACCGTGACCTACGGACACCATCGTGACTCCAGAGACGGAGGCTACGGCAGCATGTGGGACGGTCAGTGAAGAGGTCAAAGGGCAAAGCTGCTGCTCAACATGTGAGCAGATGTTAAAGAATACAGATCTGACAAAAACTAAACTCTGTTCACTTTGTACAAAGAGCTGTTGAGACGCTAACGATTTTCTAAAATCAAGGAAAAAAGTTAGCACCCAATTAAGTGTTAAAACTCACCCGTTTTAGTATTAATGATGTGAAACCAACATATTTTTGTGTTTCAAGTTTACTTTTTATGACAAAATTTCTGCACTTCCACCTGCAACATATTTACAGAATGTTGGAATGAGATGAAACCAGACAGATCAATGATGATAAAAAAGCTTGAGAAAATTAGTGGAGTGAGTAAGAATTATACAGGATATACTGTATTTAGGCTTCCCAAAACAGGATTCAAGTTTAAAGAGGCCCTTCCATTAAAAACGTTTTTTTAAGGTCTCTGTTATTTTTTTTTGCTCCACATGTGTTCTTACCTTCATAGTGGGTGTGAAAACAGGTCAATAACTTCTCTTTCAGTTTTAATCTCTCAAACTACGCAGGTGGCGATAAAACCCGAGTTCTCCCGAGTCCGAACGGCCTGTATCTGTTTCGTCACAACTCCTTTGTTCGTTAGTATTCGGCAGCTCCTGCAGTTGAAACTACGCCTAGCATGCTGCTCGCTAAAAGCTGTTAGCATAAGACATAGCAAACAGGAAGACATGACGTCTGACGTTGCCATGCACAGCAGGGCAGGAAACAGTAGCCTATACCTTGCTCTCATAGGCTAGTTTGTTAGCCAATCAGAGTCCAGCAAGTTTAAATAATGAATATGAACGAGCTGCTGACGGAAGGAGCTGGAAACACCCGAATTTTAATGCAGACAGATTGAAAGGTCTGTTAATCAGTGTTTCCTGACGTTTTTTAGATATAAAATGTTTCATATTACTGGTTAATACTTAAGAAATAACCACAAAGTCCTGAAATGTGTATGAAATGGCTTCTTTAAAAACAAAGATTCACGTTTGTGTTTGGTTCCGGTGTGCCAGAACAATCAGTGGAACCAGTTTGTACACCTCTTAGAAAATTTTATTAGACTGTAGTATTTTAACACTATTAGGAATACATTTTCTGAGTATGATGGACATCCACAAAGTTTCATCAGAGGCCTTTACTCAATAGCAGAGAAGGTTTGAAGCTGATATCTTTAAATGGTTATGGAGATCATATTGTGACATAAAAATGTCAGTTCAAACACTTTGCCTTTGCAGACATCTGCCTCAGGAAATCCTCAAGTTATGCACAGTATGTGAATCTTCAGCATCTGTCTCTTTTAAGATAAAGGTAACTAAATAAAATATACTGGGTAGCCATGTAGTTTAATCTAATTTGTTTATTTATTGTTATGTTGAGTTCCAGTTTTAAAAGTAAAGTCACTGAGGAGGATTTAGTTTTCTGGGGGAAAAAAAACAGATGGAAACTCATAATAAGTTTTGGAAGTGATTGCAGAGTTTTGACCTCTTTCTTTTATTTTGTCCACAAAATCTTCATTGTCCAATTGTCCAACACAAACAAAAAGAGTCAGAGCTTCTGCCATAATAGTGAGCATTAAAGCAACAAACAGAAAACAACTTTTCTTAAGACCTTTTTTTACACAGGAAACATCAAAGTTTTAAATTTAGTTAAACATCCTTGTTCAAGTTTTCAGGTTTTGACGTCAATCTCAAATCACGGGCGCACATCTCGTCTATAATAAGCGCCCGTGACGATGATGGGTCATTATGTATTGTTAAGCTCCGCCATTGATGACCAGCACTAAATCTCAAGAGACCTTTTCAGCAAAGGTCACTACCAAGAGAAGACAGAGGTCTCACTCTCTGGTCTAATATCCTGGAATGTCCTGGATGTTGAAATAAAAAAGCTCTTTCAAACAGGGTCTTAATCAGAGTCATGTTTTTCATTTAATTTGAGAGGAACTTCACAAAACTCTTTTCCTTGTACGTATGATCCCTCACAGGGATTTAACTTTCAGTTGGTTAAGAGCAGAGCTGCGCTGGCATTAGACCGCCACTCCATCGTGTCAACTGCTTTTACAAATGTAACTGTATCAGAACCCTTCGTCTTTTCACTTTTTCTTTTGCATCATCTTCTTCTTTCTTCTTCTTTGGTTAAATGATCGCAGCTCTTCATTACTTTGTTTCTGATATGTTACTCTGTTGAGATAAAGGGTTTAACATATGTGTGACAAACATATTCATATTCTTTTGACTTGTTGAAATGTTTTCCAACTCACTTAATTAAATGTTTTTTGTTTTTTTTTTTACCCAGAATACATCATCAAGAGCAAAACAAACCAGCTGTGATGTGAGAAAACTAGTCAGCGTGTGGAATCTTTTTGTAGCATCATCTTCAATCACATGATATGAAGCTGTCAGGTTCCTGTTACAGTAGATCCATGTTAGATTTGATGATACATAAGCACCAGCGTAGCTCAGCGGGACTGTCCACACTGGTCTCACTCCTGGTTTAGACTACCTCATGCCAGTGTTTAAGCATTTAGCTGCATCCAGTCATAGTTTTAGTGACCGCGTCTCAGGAAGGAGGATAATAACAGGAAAATCCTATTTTGTGAATTTGAAGAGAAATATTATGTTTCCTTTTACAGTGAAGGAGTTTTTCCAAAATTGCTACAATCCAGTTTTAATCTAACGGGTCATGTTTATTAGAGTCTTAATCCAGTGTGACAAGAGCCTTAATCTACCTGCACGTTGCAAAAATGTTGCTATGAGAATCAGAAGTTAGTAATGGGTCACAAAATCCTTTACAAAATGACACTTTGTGCACACATAAAAAGTTTATTTTATGACTCACTGGATTATGAAGATATCGAAAAACAAGAAAATTTGCTATACTAAAAAATCATTTCAACAAGTCTGCCTGGAAATTATTGATTATTGATTATCGCCTTCCCCTGTTCCAGGTAATGGTTTTGTACTGTGTGTTATGGTTTCTGTGGTCCAGCATCTTCCTTGGAGGTAGTTCAGGTTGTGGGAGCTGCAATGCAGGCAGCTCTGTTCATCCAGCTTCAGGGTGATCAAGTGATTTCAATTACAGCTGCATGTGTTGTTTACTGAGTCTGGGGTCGTGCAAGTCAAGCACAAAGGGGACCGAGCGAGCAGAACATTAGATCACTGTGACCTGAGTCTGTCAGGAAAAACACCGTGATCTTAAAACAGATGACTGAACCTTTCTATCTGCATCATAAGACTGTTTGGATGAAAAAAGCTTCTCTATTCAAATTAGAAGTTTTAATTAATTATAAGAATACTCATAATAAACTAGAAATCACTGCACAAAATCATGGTTTTAAAGGAGAGGCCAAACTACAAAATAAAAGCCAACATAGATTTAAGAAATCCATTCAAGCAAACTGCAGGCACATAACATAAAGCGAGACAAATCCATTAGTATTGGTATAAAATGACATCCGCTGACTGACAGAAGAGGGTGAGCAGTGTGAGAGGGCAGAGGAAGGAGAAGAAGAATGAGGAAGCTGAAGTGCCTCGGGACAAAAACATAAACCAATTAATGGAGCTCTTAGATTTACTGAGTTAAACTTGTGATGCTTCAATCTTTTTTTGTGAACCACGAACACGAGTTGGATCATTTTTCATTTTCATTAGGAAAACATCCTTTGGGGAAATTTCTAAATATTTTCTGTGTCTGAAAATAATATTTAATAGAATTATTAGTCCTTTACAAAATATAGTACATCTTTTGGTTTAAGGGATTTATTTACATTCTCTTACTAAATGTTTTATGTTTCTTTTTTCTGCAGAGAATAACCTGTATTAAGGTTGTATTATTGTTCCAAACACCTGTTTTATTAGTTATATTTTTCTATTCCAATGTTACCGTACTTCTTTATGTGAAAAAATCTAACAAACTGTGTAGAATAATAAAGAACGGTGTTATCATGCAGAAAGAACATTTCACTGGTTCCTTTAAAACTGTCCCATTTGATCATCTTTACAAGTAAACAGAGTTTAATTTCAAGGTTTTCATGTTGGTTTATTTTAGATAATCCACATGGTCCACTGATAATGAACATATAAGATAATAACCAGTGAAGCTTTTCCAACAGATCCAGACTTTTGAATACCATCAAATTGCAGGACATCATGTTAATTTATTCATCCACCTTGTGTGTGATGCGTTCCCAGTTACAAGCTCCCTGCGTGCACAAGGCAGGAGAAACTCATTCTCCAAACTGACTGGACTGTAAAGCAATAGAAAACATGTTAATGCAACTCAAATGCCTTTTTTTTTTCTTCCTTTTGAGTTTGTGCCACTGTTGATGAGAAGCTGTCCTGGGCACTGAGCCATGTCACCCTATACCGCTGGTAACTAAAGATAGTAAAACTAATAATGCTTGAATGAGCATGAAAAAGCCCTACTGCAGGTCAAAGAGTGGAAGAAACACATGGACGATGTATCAAATTTATAACCATGGTGGTCATCTTATTTTAGTGTTGTTTTGGGGGCATCACTTGTCTGTCCTGTCATTCAAGAAATATAAGTAGTATCTGTATTTTCTTCCTGGCAGCAACAATTTTTTTTCAACAGGATTTTCTGATTTCCGAGACCAACCAGGACTGTGTAGTGGGAATATCCCCGGAACAAAAGCCCTTTTCTTTTCACACTTCACATCTATACACTCTGTTCCTCTGCTGCTGATTCAATTAAAGCTAATTACTGAATTAAAATCACACGTACAAGCACATAAACAGGCTGTTAAAAGAACACAATACAACCCGTTCTTCCCTTGGAAATTTGAAAAGGAATTCTGCTGCATCTAATGAGTGAAATCAAATGTTTGCTGTGTATCATAGTGATTGTTATCTATTTTGACCCTCAATAAGAAATCACACAACTATATTACAGCAACAAATTACATCAGTGTGGAAAAGTCTATAGAGCTTTCTTTAGTTTTGAGGGAACTTGTGTCCAAAAGAAAAAAAAGTGAAGAAAGGAAATGTGACTTGGCATGTTGACTAAAAAACAAATTTCATAAACGCCCGCATGGACATTTTATTTGAAGATCTTCATGCCCCCAGATAGGGAAGACATAGATGAAGTTGCTTTTAGAGCTAATCTGAAAAGAAAGTTGTTTAGTAACAGCTGAGGTAGTTGACTCACATCTGTCATTAGAGGAATAGAGACATCCTTACTGTCTCTATTTATCTTAAAAATGATTGTTTCCAATCTCATAAAAGAAACATGGCAGAATCCAGAAGGTATAGAATGACACAAACGCTTTAAAGTTTCAAACAACAGTCTAGTGTCTCATCCATCTGAGAGAAAACGCAGAAAAAAACAAAGAGTATCTGAGCTTCGTTTCTAGATTATTTGCATAATGCATTTTGATGGGTGAATACTTGTCTCAATCCTTGGCTCTGCTGTATCTGCATATTACAAAAGGCCTGTTTCCAGCACAACGCAGAGGCTACCAAAGAAAAGACTATCAAAGGGAAGGAACGGGCTTTCAAGTCGGGACCCTTCGATTGTGTTACAGATTGGTTCCAGGTGAGGCAGCTTTGGGAACGTCAGCCGGAGGAAAATTGCTCCTCCACACAGTGCTTGTGTTAGGCAGGGAGGCTTCACGGTTGGCATGGTGCTCCGGAATTCCAATACTACTCACGTTTGGTGGGATTTCTGAAGGATGAATGCTGGGCCTCAAAAATCTTGTTGTGGTTGATTGCAGTTACATTAAAAGCTGGGCTCAAACAAAAAAAGGGGGTATATGGAGTGTCTGGTTGTTTCATGAAAAAAGCACACAGAATAGCAGGATAGCCCCAAAGCCCACAGACAATAATTGGCAACATAATGTTCCAAAACACCCCTTTGATTCACTCACAAGATAAGCCCCAGATTTATATTTCAAAATAGACATTTTCCAGTTCCAGTCTGGTGTTTGCATGATTTTAAAATGAGTGGCTCATGTTCTTCTTCTTCACACATGTTATTATGGCAGGAAGTAATCTCAAGGACTCCTCCTATAGATCAAGCTTTTTCTTCAGCAAACAGGACTTCAAGAATGTACTGTGGCATGAAAAATGTTTGACTAATACTGGATTTTCTTACAGTATCCGACTGAGTACCTACTTCGTTAAATCAGATAAATCTTTACAGAGTTCACGAATTGTTATCTGACTAATTTTAATAATGTAATACTGTAGTTAAATATATGAATTAAAGGGACATACTTTAACTTAAGCCAAATTCTAGTGACTAATTTCATTTGAGACTTATTTGGCTGACTCAAAACAAATTATTTACAATGTTAAAATGAAATTCAAGAATTGAAAAATACTTCATGAAAATCCTGAAAATGTGTCAAAAATGTGTTTCAATATATCAAATCCTGAAAGTTTCACCACATGGAGATCTGTGGTTTTGTTTGATTGGGCCTTTGTGAGATGAGTTTACATGCCCCCCCCCCCCCATGCATGTTTCTCAATCAAAGAGAATTACCATCCACAGTTGTAATCTTAACTTGTGTAAAGTACCAAGACCTTCTTTGTAATTAGATTTTTTTTGTATTCAAATGTCAAGTGCCAAAAATGTTATTGAAGGAAGGAAATGTTAATAAACTCAATATGTGAAAAAAAAAATCCTCACTGTGAAGCACGGCGGTGACAGTGTTATGACATGGTAATGTTGGTCATCAGGGCAGCTGTGACATGTCCAAATTTAGCGCAATACAAATGGTGGCAAATTACAGAGAAAAATGTAATATAATAATAACTGAGTTCATTGTTCAGAAGTTGATGATAAGATAAACAATCAAAACCCAAATGGTTTAAGGAACACACACAACTATTCTGTAAGGGTCTAATATAAACTGAGAGCTTGAAGAAGCTTGAAGATTTTAGTAAAATTAGCAAAAAAACAAACTCAATTGGCTGTAACAATATTGCATTATGCATAATGATGGATACAAACAATTTAAAAAGAATTATTTGTTGGTTATTTCAGACTTTAATTCTGAATGTCCTTTTCAAAACAATTGTTTTCCCTCCAAATGTATTTTTGTTGTACAACGAAACACCAAACATGAAGACTCAAGACTCTTGACTGAAGCCTTTCCTGGTTTGTTTCAGTATAGGACTTGAAACATGATTAAAAACATGTGACACTTAATTGGAACTTGCTAAAAATTAAGATTGTCCCTCCCTTTGTCTGGATGAATCTTCCCTTTGGACGTTGGACTCATTTTCAAGGTCTATTTATTGACTATCTATTTTGTTGACAACATTAAAACCAAATGATATTTTGTTATCATGACAACATCACAGAATTCTACAATGGCGCCGTTTGTCTTGCAACCAGTGATCATCATCTTTTATCCATTCCTTCTTTTGATATGCCAGGACTCGTCCCACCCCTGACTCAAAGCCGGGTCCATCTGCACATTTAAACAAGTCCAGGGAAACTCTAAACAGAGCCTTAAGTGTTTCACACGTACACAGAGGGTAATTCTGTATGTCTGCAGCACACACACTCTGTCAGGTCTGATCTGAACCAGGCTACGTGTGGGAAGGACAATTAGACAGAGAAAGAGCTGAGCTGTGCACAGGCGTGCCAGCTCGTAGCATTACGCATCACTCACCTGTCTGGCCAAATAAACTGAGACACAGAAACATCTGCACGTGCAAAATCATCAAATAGGTTGGAATTTTGGAGCTTTGAAAATGGGGTGCAAATCTTTTTATTTCATATTAAAAATGTTTTTTTTCAAAGATTTTACTCATTCATTGGCAGGATTCATTGTATGCTTGTGAATCCTCTTTAAAAGTCTCTCACTGGAGAAAAGTTTGTATTTTTAATGAACGAAATCATGAGTGCGTGCTTTTACTGTGCACAGATCCCAACAAAGTGAATTCATTTGACCTCCATATAGACTGCAAGCACTCCTCAGAGGCCGTGTAGAACAAACAAGCTGTTATTCCACTGTTGTTTGGAAGGATTGTGAGGAGATTGGTCTCATAATGAAAAGAAAATACAAGTGATATTCCCATGACGGATATGGTAAACTAAAGTTGAGAGAGCTGCTCTGTCGGCTTGGAGTTCGCACCTCTGGTCCCTCGGTCACCCCCCTCTTTACCCTCCTCTATACACCAGTCATAGTCCGACACTGACTCACCCTTTCCAAACAGCCTGATCCGGCCTTGAGGCCCCATGTGTTTGTGTCCTCATGAGGATTTGTTGATTTCTCTAATCATTGCTTTAGGTCTGCTCTTCTTTGTTTGTTTTGAACAACAATCAGCGAGCACAAGTGCTTAAGACTGTTTTGTAGAAAGCAGAAGAAAGCGGCCTTGATTGCATCTTTAAGATCAGAATTACTTTTTTTTTTTTTTTTACATACTTAAGTCCTGCAGTAAACTGTGGAAGAACTGTGTCAGTTGTAATTATGTCCTTTTCTCGAAGCATCCTCATACAGAAATTTAAGCCATGTTGTTTCTTTGTTTTGTTTTTTTAGTTCTGCCAACATGCAATTGAACATCCTCTGCCAGTGCCTTGGTGTATTTTGGTATGCGTTTTCAAATCAGATTGTGGAAGAGATACACAGGATGGGAAAAAAAATATATATGCAGATGAGAATGAAAACCATGAGGAGGAGGAAGAGAAGGAGGAAGTGCTGTATTTATGCTTTTCATGGTCTTCTCTCTCCGCTGATGAGGGAAACAAACCCTGCTGGCTATCTGCTTGACAGGATCAAGTCTGCACTCTGAACCCTTTTCTGTTTCTCCTGTGACGGTTACAGTGTGTTTAAAAACCAGGACCAGCTCTGTTCAGATCCCCTGAGGAGCCCAACCAGAACCCCCTTCTGACCTTCGGAGATGTTTATTGATACAAACTGAATGAACACAATCAAAGTTTTAGTATATTTTGCCACCAAAAACGTATCTTTTTTGTCTGAGTTGAGAAGGAAGCGAGAGACAGGAAGTGCAAGTTCATTTTTAAGATGCAGTGGTCAAATAAATTGAACTCAGTGTTGCTGAATTAACAATAAACCAATACTTTGGTGAAATAGAAGCATGGGACATCAAAGGCCTCAGCTTGAAAACAAAACCCAGTCCTCACTGCTGACTTCTCTTTGCCTTTCAGACTTAAAGCAACAGGAGGGATCAGCCGTAACTTGACATAAGTCATAACAAATAGATCTTACATTCAACCAAGATACCACAAGAACATACAGACTAGTGGACATGTTGTAATCTTGCAATATAACAATCTTTGTTGAACATAAAGATAATTTTAATGAATGAGTTTTTTCCTTTGGCAGGATTTATCTTTGCTTGTATATCTTTATTTATCTTCATTTCTTTTTTTGTTCTACCTAAATTACCTAAATTCACCAAAGAATCTTTTGCTAGATGCTAAAAAATAGACCAATTAGAGTTCATTTAAAGTAGACTGTATAAGCCTCCTTCTGTACTGCTGACTAAACAGCGGTTATATGTGGTGGTGGAGTTTGACTAGCCTGACCAATCAGATCCTCCTGCATTATGTTCAAATGCAGAAGGATCCGACACCGGAGCCGCACCCGATCATTTCCACGTCAAATTTTAGGACGGACCAATTACATATCACCTTTGTTGTGCGTCATCCTGAAAACACGGAACTAGCGTTTTCCACCCAGAGCACAACATTCAACATGGCGGACTCGGCTGTGGATGAAGTGTTTACTTCTGCGCTTGCTTAGGGCGGTCAAATACCTGAACCGAGTGTGCAATGACACCTCGTATTCGCAAGTTTTTGACACAAAAGCGACAACTGTCATTAATATTTGTCTTTTCTACTCCATTAACCATGGCTCTGTAGCTACCATTACGGCTCCGCTCGCTAAACCTCTTGTTTTCATTCCGCCTCGTGTGTATCCGCTTTAGCGTCACATGTGTTGCGTCACTTCCGGGTTTCTGTGATTGGTTCTCTCTCAACTGGCTAAGCCCGCCTTCGAAATTGAGAGACAGCGGGTTCAGGTCCAGGCCCTCACGTCTTTGTAAAGTATTATGTCAAAGACTTGGGCCTGGTTGATCATGTAAGAGTTTGACTACATACATTTTAAAGTAAAACCCAACCTTGTCTATGTCATTTACTGTGAGAGCAAATGGCTTCTGCTTCTCAAAAATCTGTGCTGTTTTGATGTGAAATGTTTATTATCTTCTGAGAGCTGATGGTAATTGGATCATTGGAAAAGAAACTGAGGAAGAAGAGCAACATGCTGCACCGTTGCCTTAAAATAAAAATAAAAATGTAAGAAAAAAAGGCTAATTCATTGTCTCTTTTAGTGATTATTGTGAGACATTGTTGGAACTACAAACATACAGATTTTGGTAAAATCGTATTCTTGCAGTTTTACATTCAGAATACATATGACTGTTGAACAAACAGCAGACAGTGTTACATCCAGAGTTTAGCCGAAGTCCTGCAAGATGATCATTACAGTGAACAAATTGCTCAAACCTGCAGAACTTCACAGACGTGTTTGTGCCTCTAGATTTTCACTATTTACTTTGTAAATAGGATGTTAAGAACAAGCAGACGGGGTGTAAATGTTGCTCAAAAACAGGTAAAACAGGTGTTGTACATTCTTAGAGAATCTTGGCCTCGGTATGCAGTATGTTTGATTACTATAAAACTACAAAATGTACCATATAAACTTATGTTTGTAGCTTCTATACCAGTTATCAGACCTGCATCTCATCTCAGCTGTCTTACGAGTTTAAAAAACATATTTTTTTCCCCACGGAGCTTGAAATTAATTTAACGACTGAAGACGGGAAAGTGGCCAAACTCAATTTTCCTTGGTCTGTTTTTCAGCACTTAATGTAACAGAAGGCTGCTTTATAATGTATGCATGGTCACACCACCAAGAAATAACACTTGATCTGCTGCTTTAACTACATAATGGCATGGTGTCTCTTGCATGTCAGTCACATACTGTCTCAGTTTGCTCGCTCCCTCATCCCCGTTTGGAAGGAACATTGTTAGTACAGATAATGTTTGTACTTTATTTGTGTTTATACTGTATTTCTCCTGAAAACGTGGAAAATACAAACTTTTACAAGTCAAAACTAGAATAAGATGCTAGATAACGTCCATGTTTATACATGAGATTGGTTATGATGCCTATAGGTCTCAGACTTTAGACTTCAGATGAAGAGCTTTTGCAGAGTTCTGGATAATTAACCCTCTTTCTTCAGTACTGTACTTTGTTCATTGTGCTACTCCTCTTATAGCGATGTAACATGTTCGTGCCACTGAGTGTTTTTCTAAGATGAAGTTTGAAGTTGCAAGTTAGTCGTTCTGAATCCACATGCTGTGACAGATGCCTGGTGCCTAATGTCAAAAGTCTGCTTTTTCTTACAGCTCTTCAACCTCAATCTAGAATCTGACCCCAGATCATCAGCAGAGCACCTGCCACGTCAGCCCAACATCACAACACCCACTCGGTCACCAGGTCCAGACATGACGGACATGGTGCATGAAAGTCCTCCAACAGCACGAGATGGGTGGACAAAACAAACACAGAGGTTCATGTTATTCCCATTACTTGGAATAGCAATCAAACCTGATTTAATTAAAATATTCTGTATAATTGTGCATCTGCAGAGAAACACTGACAGGGTCCAGATACTTTCTCTTTTTGTGCGTACCAGAAGTGCAGGGCATTCTGGGATGCAGGGTGGTCATGACAGAGACTTTTGTGGAGGACGTAAACCAGACATGAGTCTTAAAGATGGCAAATATGGGAAACAATCCTGCATGTTGGCGAGCTCGCCATATTCACTTAAAATAGTCATGTATTTGTTCTTGTCCAGGTCTGCACTTGTTTGTTTAAGCGTTGATTTGGCACATGGGATTTTTGTGTATTACAGATTTTTATTTAGAAGTTGCAGAGTATTTCCAAATCTGTCTTTGGTTCTTTTTCTTTTCCTCGGGTCCTTCTCATGTTAAGCTCAGTTAGTTGAAGTGATCTCGATCCGTTCCTTTCAGTAACGATTTCGATGGGTATGAATTTATTTACAGTCAGAAAAACAGAACATTCAAGATGGTTGGACTGTTTACAGCTCATGGCTGATAACATCTCCACGGTCAGGCTGCATCCAAATGTTTTTCAGTTTCACTTACTCTGATTAAATGTAACATTTTGTTTGGTTTTTTTTGTGGAAAGATTTTACCTGAAATATCTGGCCCAAGATACCCAAACAAGGTTCTTGGTTACAGGGTTTAGATTTGCTACATGTTTAACGTACAAAACAACAACAACAAATAAAACTAGGCTGATTTTTAAAAAATCTGAAAATCAATGTAACTCTTTTATTCAGTTCTATATTTTATTTGGTACGATTTCTAATGAACAAATGTTTTTTTTATTATTTATTTTTAAGATTTGGAAGGTTTTTGTCTTTCTTAATCACTCATTGCAATCTATTACCTCTGATGTATTTGATCTATAATATACATGAATGAAGAAATAAATGTGGCATAGATCAGTGTTGCAATTTTCTTGGAGAATTATTTTTATGAATATTATTTTAGGAGCTTTCCAAATTAAAGTGATTTCATTGTTAAAGTTTTGAGATAATCTATTAATTTTACATGAGTAAGTGTTGCAGCTGCCCAAAATAAAAGACAGGTGTCAATCCAAATCAAATTAATTTTTAAGGAATGTCTGTTTTTTTTGTTTATTTGTTTTTGTTTTCTTTTTTACCTTGAATTGATTTCCTGTGATGCTCTCTGGTCCCAAAAAGCACAGAAGTGTCAGACCTGTTCTGATTTCACGGCTGCATTAAATATCAGCATTTATTCAATTTCTGTCACTGTGGAATTTTTTTCTATTTTTGCTTATTTGTTTATAATTGAAATAAATAGGGTTGTATTTCTCTCTGTGAGAGATTTTATGTTGCTTTTAAATAGGAATTAAGATCATTTCTCTGTAAAATGTTTATTTGAAGCATCAATCTGATCTGTATAGAGAGTTTTACTGAACAGGTTTAATGGGCTCGTGTGGAGGTCAGACCTCCTTTTGTTTCGTTGTTTACACCTGAAACACATTTGATCTGGTTGATATAATATAATGCAACATTTCCTGTTTAATTATAGTCCAATCTGTTCTCTAAAAGTAACATTTAATGTGACTGATGACGTGTTTAATAAATGTTGCATCTGTTACAATTAAGGTTGGAAATCCTGAATGAAATAAATAAATAATATAGGGAAACAACAAAAACTGTAAAAGAGAGAATTCTGTTGGTCGATCTCTGTCCCCCAAACTGAAAGAATAATTCATTTTTCTGGATTATGCAAACATCAAAGATACATTGTGACAATGTGATGTAAGAATTATGCAATTATAAAGACAAATCTGTTTGATTCTGAAACTTCTTTCAGGAATTCAGAAGAAAAATGAGCCCAGAGTAAATCTTTGAAAGGTCACAGTCCAAGAGTAAACCACAGCTGATGTATAGGATTCTTGATGGATCTCTGCGGTCATTACTAGAAAGTTCTTTCTCCAGCTGCTGTTTGACCTTGTTAAGTTGCCGCCTCAAAGCAGTCGCACAGCCTGGCGGAGCCGGTTTCAAAACAAATTCACAGCATCTTTGTGTGTTTTTACCAAAAGCACCACCGGCGTGATTTTATTAAAAAAAAAAAAAAAAGTCTGATGTGGGTTTAAATTTGAACACTTAAAGGAAAAAATCCAACTTTGAACTCTTTCCAAATTCAAGTTACTTGAGCCACATTTACATGATGTTCTTCAGCTTTGAAAATGATAATTGTGGCAGTTAAGTGAAGATGCTTGCTATCTGTTTCCATATGTTTGGGTCATGAATTATTAATGTTGTCCAATTAGTTGAAAAGAAGCTGCGGCTTGAAAAAAAAAACTGTTTAAAATCTCCGAAAGCACATGCATGAGATTACCTCAGTGTTTTTACATGCATGTGAATCATACTATAAGAAATGAGCAAAATGTTACGGATGAGATAAATCAGAGAAAGAAAAGTGTACAGGTAAAAACAAGTGAAGAAACACAGTGTGAAAGTGAGCATGGAAACAGAGACGGAGCAGATAAATCTGTGTGCCTGCTTGGACTGAACTACACATGGAGCGGCTCTAACGTGTTTGTGGGGCTCTGGTGGTTTTTCAGCCAATAAATCCTCTACACATATTTAATCCAGTCAGATGTGCAGCAGGAGAGGAGCACCGAAAGGATGTACGGCCATTACTCAGCAGCCCACATCAGAGAGAGAAGTTCAAGATCCGAACATCCCAAACCTCACTGGTTTTAAAACATCTCAGCCAGGACAGAGAGCCAGACGCAGGAAGCGTTGAGAAGCAAGGAGGGAGATTTTTAGGTACAAATCTCTACTTTTTAGTAAATATTTGTAAATGAACGGCTCTAAATAACTGAATATATGTTAAAAAGCAACTTTTAATGAAGGATTAAAAATGTAATTTGACTGTTATTCTGAGCATGAGTGTTAAAACATGTGAAAATTTAAGTTCTTGAATTTTACCTCGTTTCTGCCACCCAGCATGTTAATGGACTGATCACTGCTTCACACTGAGGAGATTGTTGCAGAAGAAGTCTGTGGAACCTGGTTTGACGATTTTGGGGGGGACAGATTTTAAATGTGATATTCATCCATCATTTGAAACAAATGCTCCATCTGCTGCTCAGTCTGTGCTATGAATAAAGTGTGATCGTTTATCTCCTGCTTGTCTTTGCTTTTTGTCTTTGGATTTTCATTCTGCACTTTTCTAACACCTAAATGAATCTGTGCATGTGAGTGCATGAAGAGAGCATATTTGGGGAAATAAAAATCTATAGAAGAAAGAGCTAATGTTCAAGAATTTGAGTATATTGTTGATTACTGTCTTTAGAAAAATATACAATAAAGTCAGGTGACATGGAGAAAATGTACTCTGTATTTGGACCTCTCTGATAAAGAGAAATCACTGGAATCACTCGTTTAACTCAAAGCAAAAAATGATATTTATGTCAACAATAATAAACCACCGTTTAAAATGTTTTGGGGTAATACAGGAAAAAAAAGAGCATTTTAATTTATAAACATGTTTCTTAATGTGAAATTTTTTTTACATGTCAGTGCAAAGGTCTTTTGACTAAATTAATAAAAGTGTGTCACACATTTGACACCATGTCGTTCTGACTAACAACAGCCCAAATACAAGCTCCTTTCCCTGTGAAGATTTGCAATCCATCGCTGAATAACAATTTTGATTCACAGTTTGTAAATGTTTCTCTTTAGCAACCTTTTTTTCCTTCCTGTTTGGATGTTAATGGTAATTTGCCTTTTGCAATTATATTTTGTATTGCTATCTGAACAAGCATGTGATTTATAAATATAAATTAGAAAGTAATTTGATTATTTTTATTTTTGTTCAATCAAAATAATAGCTCTGAGTTAAAATAATGAGATAATAAATTACAAAGTATTTGCCTCAGAGCCTTCTTGTGATTTATCTTTATTTTATACAAGATGAAACGAACTGGCATCTTCTAAAAGTGCTGATCAAACATTTATTTTTTGTTTATAGTTCGTTAGAGAAGCCAACATACTGTCCGCTCAGATCCTTTAATTCAGCAAATGATCTGTAAAGGGCAGTACAACATCTCAGTTAGGTGAAGTCTGCCGTAATTGCCGTCGAAGAAGAAGACATTAGCATAGGGGTCCTTGTAGCAGCCGCTGGCTGCCGGTGTTGTGCCGTAAAAAGTGACATGAAAAGGGAATTAATTTTAAGGCACTTGTTTTCACTAATAAAAAGTGTTTTGTGTACTCTTATTAAATTATTTCACAGGTAAATAATGGGTGCTTTTATGGCAAAATGGGCTGCCAAGAAGAATTAATTGCCTGACTGCAGTCCCAAATATACAACGACGATACATTTTGCAAGGGGGTGCTAATCTTAGCAACATTACCTGCCATGAAAAGCACCGTGTAACTATACATATATAACGTAGCCTGAATATCAAAATAATTCTGGTCACTTTAGACTTCAACGTAAATTGTGTTTCCAAAATTGCTCTGAAACGTGCGTTCCCAGACCTGGTAGCTTTTTTCAGCACAACACCGGTTTGAGCCTGCGCATCCTTCTAGAAAAGCACCACTTAAAGTAAAAGATACGGGCTGTTCTAACCATTGCACAGTTAACTTGAAATCCGGCAAAAGAAAATCTCTTTGAAGACAAAGAGAATAAAGGTATGGAATGCTTGTCATCTCTGTGGATTTGCTATTTAACCTGAATATGAAGATCTTTTTGGTGATCTTTATTTGGAACGACTGAACAAAAAGACGAGTTTTCACCGCGTCCCGACATTGTCTTTGTTTTTCACAGTTAAAGCTGAACGTCGTGTTGTGAGAGTTTTAAATATGACTCACACTCAAGATTGATTCAGTCGATTTTTCGGCCAGTTTAAAGTGACATTCGGTGAACTTGAGACATTCGCAGCGTTTCTTTAACCAACATGCTATCTGCTAACAATGGGACATGGACGCTGTGCTACCTTAAACTGATTTGGTAACACTTACCACTAAAAAAGTCTTACCGTTTAAACAAAACTGCACGTACTGGTGGAATGTACAACGTACACGTCTGAACATTTCGTATTAATCATTAAAATCCTTCAGCGAGGTTTAGCCGGTGTTTTCGAGTGAGTTAAGTGAACAGTTTTAACTTTGAATAGGACTAGGCCGACATTTTATTTATGTTCAGTTCCTCCATCTGTTTTAATTCAGCGTCCGACCGTGTACCGCTTTAACTCCTAATATTTGTATTTAGAAGACCAGGACAGAAGTCTGGATATCACTTTCATCTGGCTCAGTATTTATGTTATAATGATCCAGCATGAAGATGGAAAAACGCTCGTCATTCCTGCTCAGGACAACATGCTACTCAGCTTAGCAGCTGTCGTTTGATACAGTAAATCAGTTAATAATCTACATAGATTCGTTTATTAAAACCCTCCTGGACATCAGGGGATGTCAGTCATTGTAAAAGGATAAACAGTATTTATGTTGCTAGAAGAAAAGTCCTTGGAAACAGGATTTGGTTGTTCTTTCACTGTTATGAGCTGGAGGTGATTTGCAACCTCATTCTTCAGTGTCAGGGTGCAAATGTCTTTATTACCTGCCGAAATCAGGACTGGAGAAACAGTCACAGATTAATGTAACTGCAATCATTGTTAAAGTTCTGTTTCTTTTCCATTAGTTTCTTTAAATTAATTTTTATTTTGTTGCTGACGCAGACAGTTTTCCTGCATCTCAAGCTCTGATGCTAGAACCCACAATTCCTTAAAGAACAAGAGAATAATTAAACCACTTATGTCTGTCAGTCATTATCTATTACCCGCATGGAGTTGGTGTCTATGTCTAGTAGTCATTGGGTGAGAAGTGGGGTTACACCTGGACAGGTCACCAGTCCATCACAGGGACACATATAGACAGACAACCCCTCACACAGAGGGGCAATTTAGAGTTACCTTAAGCTCATGGATGTTTTTGTTTTGTGGGAGGCAGCTGGAGTCCCTGGAGAAACCCCACACATGCACGGAGAGAACATGCAGAAAATTCCCAGCCCGGTTTCAAACCCAGGACATTCTTGCTGCAAGGCAGCAGTGTTACCAACTGCACCACTGTGCAGCCTGCATGAGCAAAATGCAGGTTAAAATAATAACTGTATTAAAAGTTAAACACAAAATTCACCAGTTGGTGTTTGTGGTTACGAGAATCTAAGAAGGCTCAAAACTCCAGACTCTTTTTTTTTTTCTTTTTCTGCTGTGCAGGTGACGAGCAGGAGAGTTTATTCTTTATTAATGCATCCTGAATGGCCTTTTTGAAGATACTCCTCATTTAGTTCCTCCTGAGCTGTTTTGTTACATACTTTGACTGTATTTTTGTGGTAACTGTTATGTAACTGATGGTCCTCTAAACAAACCAACCCTCCATGTACAGCTACAGTACATGTATTTATAAACTGGTTTAAGTCTCACTGTATAAAAGTGGTATAAATTTGATCATAAAATAAAATAATTGCTGTAATTTGATTATCAATGAGTAAAACCTGATGATTGTGACATGTCTGAAACCAAAATTCACTTTATTAATTCAATTAACCAGCAGTATCATTGTTCAAACACACACTCATCAGAACAGTCCAGGAAATAAAACTGGATAAAAAATGTTGAAGATACTATTTTTGTTTTTTTCTTTCTGAACTTGTTTCATTGTGTCTTGTACGTCTTTTTCGTTTTAGATGCCTTCAGCAGCAGTTGGAAACAATGCTGTCCAGACTGTCATTCCAGATCTGGGAAACGGAAGTCACTCTGAAACCATGAAGCAGTTCCTTGGTGTTATTGACAAGAAGGTCCGGAATATGGAAAAGAAGAAGGTGTGTATCTCCTTAGTCACTAGATGATTCCGTCACGGTCACTGGTCTCAAGTGAAGTAGGATCTTTTGAATAAAATCCCCTTTAAATGACAGAAATAACTTTCTGTGAAGTTTTTTTTTGCCAGAAAAGACTTTCTTAATCTAAAAGTTTGATGTTTGATTAAAATAAAAATTGTCTAAATTGAATCCTGTGGCACAAAACTCTTAAACAGAGACTTTGATAGTTTACTATTATTATCTTTTATTTGGATGTTTTATATTTCAGTTTGAAATGTTTGTTACCCACATTTATACAACAGCAAAAAAATAATCTTTATATTTGTACCAGCATATTTCCTTACTTTCTAAAAAAATATGCAGAAATTCACAGTTTTAAATGCATTATTGATTTTTTTGTCATAAATTTTTCCATTTAATGTTTGTACAGTCCAAACTGGATGATTATCAAGCCAGAAAGAATAAAGGAGAAAGACTGAATCAGGATCAGTTGGTAAGAGAAGAATACTTGGGCTTTTTTACTGATACCTTCTTCTGTTTTTTTTTTTGTTTTTGTTTTTTTTTGACGAAAATATGTTTTTAATGAAAAAAAATCTTTCTGTTTCTGAAGGAGGCCTTGTCTAAATATCAAGAGATCACCAACAACCTTGAATTTGCACGAGAACTGCAGAAGAGCTTCCTGGCGTTGGGTCAAGAGGTTAGTGAGACCAGGACCTTTGGGTTTACTCTCATTCATTTTAAAGCTCTTTTATAGAACTTAAAGACTCCCGTGTAACATTTTTTGGTCCGTGACCCCATTTTGGCATCACAAATATCTGGCGACACCCAGATAAATTAGTTTTTCATCATGTTTGTTATACTGTCCTGCAGATACAGAGTAGCCAGGATAAGTGCACAAAGTCACAATTTTATTTTCCCTGATCAGAATACAGACTTTATTTACAAGGCTGAAAATTAATACTAAACAATCTCTTATATACAGAATTTTTAAATTGACCACAATGAAGATTTGAAAGAATGAGAGCATCTGCTTAAGTTTATGATTAGACTGTCTCTTTCTCATGTCACCACCTTTCATGAAACGTCTGAGCCTGCACACCTTGCTGCAGCCTTTCAAAGTCAGTGCTGTAGTAGACAGAGTGCATCTCATGTCTGACGTAACATCCATCTGGGAACGATACTTGAACTTGATGCAGACGAGATCATTAAATCCTGCTTCCAAAAGGAACCAACAGTTTCAGAGCACACAGTGACATTTCTGGGTACTCATCTATAACTCCAAACCAAAATTCTCCACTGAGACTTGTGAATGTAAACTGTGATGAAAGTTCAATCAGCTGTTCCACAGCGGTGGCAGGAAGGTCCACTGCACGTGCATCACAGTGAAATGGTCCCTCACCAGTCAAACTGTGATATACAGTGGGGCAAAAAAGTATTTAGTCAGCCACCAATTGTGTAAGTTCTCCCACTTAAAAAGATCAGAGAGGCCTGTAATTTTCATCATAGGTATACCTCAACTATGAGAGACAAAATGAGGAAAAAAAATCCAGAAAATCACATTGTCTGATTTTTAAAGAATTTATTTGCAAATTATGGTGGAAAATAAGTATTTGGTCAATAACAAAAGTTAATCTCAATACTTTGTTATATAGCCTTTGTTGGCAATGACAGAGGTCAAACGTTTTCTGTAAGTCTTCACAAGGTTTTCACACACTGTTGCTGGTATTTTGGCCCATTCCTCCATGCAGATCTCCTCTAGAGCAGTGATGTTTTGGGGCTGACGCTGGGCAACACGGACTTTCAACTCCCTCCAGAGATTTTCTATGGGGTTGAGATCTGGAGACTGGCTAGGCCACTCCAGGACCTTGAAATGCTTCTTACGAAGCCACTCCTTCGTTGCCCGGGCGGTGTGTTTGGGATCATTGTCATGCTGAAAGACCCAGCCACGTCTCATTTTCAATGCCCTTGCTGATGGAAGGAGGTTTTCACTCAAAATCTTACGATACATGGCCCCATTCATTCTTTCCTTTACACGGATCAGTCGTCCTGGTCCCCTTGCAGAAAAACAGCCCCAAAGCATGATGTTTCCACCCCCATGCTTTACAGTAGGTATGGTGTTCTTTGGATCCAACTCAGCATTCTTTCCCCTCCAAACACGACAAGTTGAGTTTCTACCGAAAAGTTCTATTTTGGTTTCATCTGACCATATGATGTTCTCCCAATCCTCTTCTGGATCATCCAAATGCTCTCTAGCAAACCGCAGACGGGCCTGGACGTGTCCTGGCTTCAGCAGGGGGACACGTCTGGCACTGCAGGATTTGAGTCCCTGGCGGCGTAGTGTGTTACTGATGGTAGCCTTTGTTACTTTGGTCCCAGCTCTCTGCAGGTCATTCACTAGGTCCCTCCGTGTGGTTCTGGGATTTTTGCTCACCGTTCTTGTGATCATTTTGACCCCACGGGGTGAGATCTTGCGTGGAGCCGCAGATCGAGGGAGATTATCAGTGGTCTTGTATGTCTTCCATTTTCTAATAATTGCTCCCACAGTTGATTTCTTCACACCAAGCTGCTTACCTATTGCAGATTCAGTCTTCCCAGCCTGGTGAAGGTCTACAATTTTGTTTCTGGTGTCCTTTGACAGCTCTTTGGTCTTGGCCATAGTGGAGTTTGGAGCGTGACTGTTTGAGGTTGTGGACAGGTGTCTTTTATACTGATAACGAGTTCACACAGGTGCCATTAATACAGGTAACGAGTGGAGGACCGAGGAGCCTCTTAAAGAAGTTACAGGTCTGTGAAAGCCAGAAATCTTACTTGTTTGTAGGTGACTAAATACTTATTTTCCACCATAATTTGCAAATAAATTCTTTAAAAATTAGACAATGTGATTTTCTGGATTTTTTTTCCTCATTTTGTCTCTCATAGTTGAGGTATACCTATGATGAAAATTACAGGCCTCTCTGATCTTTTTAAGTGGGAGAACTTACACAATTGGTGGCTGACTAAATACTTTTTTGCCCCACTGTATCTGTGTCTGTATAATAAGTAGTGACGTGGTCTTCCAAGTGTTTCAGGTGTGTGGCTGCACACTGTTAGTGGAGCACTTATTGATGCTATTGTCTTTTAAACTCACCCATCTGGGGGAAAGGGGTGAAGTTTGCATTTGGAAAGTTTTCTCGCCAGTATGTGAATTTCCCTCCGAATCCAGCAATACGCTCACTGATTAGCATCACATTCTTGTTTTTCCCTCTTGCAGGCTTTTGTTAGGTCCATTTAGTTGTAGTTAAGTAGTTTCCAAAGATGCCTGTTAAATATGCAAAGAGGGACATTTTCTGCTGGTCACATAGCAAGTCAACAAAATCTATTTATTTCCACATCTATGGAAATTTGGTTTGGTTTTTTTTCTTTCCAAAAATTGTAGGTTGTTAATTTTTCCTTGAGAGTTGGGAGCGCTCGAAAGTTCAGAGTTTAGATTAGCAATGGCTGCTGTCAGCCAATAAAACATGGCAGATTCCCCATCTCTGATTGGTCATATCGTCTGCCTGTGTTGCATTCACCAAAAACAGGAAAATACAAAACTGCCTTCTTCAGTAATGTCATGGGGGAATTCTGGGGTGAAAAAAAAAAAAAACAATTTAAATTCCAGGTGGACCCCAAAGTTGAAAAACACTGATTTGGAGGAATCTTTGCAAAAACTACCACCTTTTCTAAAGTTGTACTTCACTGCAGTTTGGTAATGTTCCAGATCAGGTAGAAATTTGATTGGTGTCAAAATTCTGAAACAAAACAGACTAAAACATTTCTATGTTTAGGTTCAAAAAGCAGTGAAGAAGTCTGTACGACGAGAGCAGCTGCAGCGGGAGGAGGTGGAGCAGCGGCGGCTGAAGACGGTTCTGGAGCTTCAGTATCTACTGGACCAATTAGGAGAAGACAGTGTCCGACAGGACCTTAAACGACCCGACGCCTCGGGTTCTCCTCTGCTCACTGACAGTGATCTCGCATCCCTTGATGAGTTTTACAAACTGGTGGGACCTGAAAGGAACTATGACCTCAGGTATGAGGGTTCTATTAGTTTTTGTGGCCCAAACTAGTATTTATTGTATAACAGCTCTTTTTTTAAAAATAGTATTTATAATAACCGTGTTGTGTGCAGGTTAACTGAACAGTACGAAGAGGCCTCGCTGCACCTATGGGCTCTGCTTGAGGGCCGAGACAAGGCTGTGACAGGAACCACATGTAATCACTTCTCTGCTTTCTGAGTCTCGTTGTTTGTTGGAAGTTTGATGTATTTGTCTGAAATGGGTTTAAAACATTAATAATAGTAATGGTGCCATGAATAGTTTCTAAACTATTTGAGGTTTTATTCAATAAATAGAAAAGGAATAGAAAAAAAAATGTAAATATCAGATTTGACCACCAATAGAAACAAAACAAATAATCACACTTGTGCATCACATGATTAACTTTCATCTTCATTTCAGACAAGTCACTGAAGGAAACTCTGGATAAACTGCTGGTCAGCGGTTACTTTGACAGAGCAGAAACCAATCAGAACGGGGCGTGTGAGGCAGAAGAGACACAAGAGGAGACGGTTGCGGTGGCCGAGGCTGCAGCGACTGTAGAACAGCCGTCAGAACCTGGTAACAATTTAGCAAATAGACTTAAGAGCAATGAACTTAATGCAGAGAGAATTTTCTTCACCTTTGCTTTCTTGCTCAGAGGGACTAACTAATGAGAGTTACACAGAAGCTGTTCAAGTGGAGCCCACAGAGGTTGGAACTTTTATCCTACCAGTTCATCAGAAATTGTTGTCTATTTGTTTCATGTATTTAAAACGTGTTTATCTTGTGTTGCAGTTTGTCAACAGACAGTTTGTTCCAGAAACGACATACAGCAGTACAGACAAAAGTCAAGTGGAGGAGTGGACAGTGGAGGCTCAGGTATCTTCACATCCTTCATCCTTATTGCTTCCAGTTATTACTTATTCTATTTTCTAATATTCCTTATTCTCTGTGTCTTTCAATAGCTGAATTCCCTCCAGCACCACCCTCCTGCGCAGCTGGCACCAGAACCAACCGTTACTGTGAACCAAGTCGCTCCCGCTCTCGCCCCGGACCCAGTGGTCAGAAAGCAGGTGGTACAAGACCTCATGGCTCAGATTCAAGGGCCATACAACTTTATGCAGGTGATAAAGATCTACATATACTGTCATGTCTTTCACTGTGCTGCTGTTGTGCCAAAATACTTAAATAATGTCAATTAAATGTCTTATTTTAAAATTGGTTTTAAAAAAAACAACAGCTCACATGGTTCCTGCATGACATCCAAACCCAAGTCATGACTCAGCAACACTTTTCCTTTTGGTTGTTTGTATCAGGACTCCGTGTTGGAATTTGACGGTCATCCTCTGGACCCAGCCATTGTTTCTGCACAGCCCATGAAGCTTCTGCAGCCCGTTGACTTGCAGCAGATGGGAGGCCCTTCAAGTGAGTGATTCTGTAAGGTTAATAAACCTGAACATTGTTTTTAGAGTTTTTTTTTTTTTTTTTAAATGTTATTTTCTTTCCAACAGTCCACTCAGAGCCAAGACTTCCTCAAACAACTGCAGTATCTGGACCACAGGAAACCTCCCAAGTAAGTACAGAGAATCACAGCAGGAAGTGGTTGGTTTGACTTTGTCTTCCTCTTTATCGAAGCTTCTTGAAAGCATAAAGGCAGTGAGAGTAGTACATTTATTTCAGGTATTATGTGGATAGTGTTTAAAAAGACTCCGACATGCATTATGCATCACAGAAAGGCATTTGAAAAGATATTAAAGTAGATAAAAGCTTTTAGATCCCATCTCCTCCGCTGACCTCTTCACATTCCTTGTTTCCTTGCCTTTCCAATTTCCTCCTTCCTACCTACCCAGGCCTCTATGTCTTTGTCAGCTGAACAGTCGACTGTCCCATGTTCCTTGTCTACTGCCTTCCCACCTGTCTCCAAACCCACCCACTCTGGCGGCATCAATGTGAATGCAGCACCTTTCCAGTCAGTGCAAGCGGTACGCTCCAGGGTTGTTTAAGCAATACAGCAGTGAATGTTGTTTGGACTTAATGCAATCTTTTGGAAACTTTCTGTGGTCATACAGTGGGGCAAAAAAGTATTTAGTCAGCCACCAATTGTGTAAGTTCTCCCACTTAAAAAGATCAGAGAGGCCTGTAATTTTCATCATAGGTATACCTCAACTATGAGAGACAAAATGAGGAAAAAAAATCCAGAAAATCACATTGTCTGATTTTTAAAGAATTTATTTGCAAATGATGGTGGAAAATAAGTATTTGGTCACCTACAAACAAGTAAGATTTCTGGCTTTCACAGACCTGTAACTTCTTTAAGAGGCTCCTCGGTCCTCCACTCATTACCTGTATTAATGGCACCTGTGTGAACTCGTTATCAGTATAAAAGACACCTGTCCACAACCTCAAACAGTCACGCTCCAAACTCCACTATGGCCAAGACCAAAGAGCTGTCAAAGGACACCAGAAACAAAATTGTAGACCTTCACCAGGCTGGGAAGACTGAATCTGCAATAGGTAAGCAGCTTGGTGTGAAGAAATCAACTGTGGGAGCAATTATTAGAAAATGGAAGACATACAAGACCACTGATAATCTCCCTCGATCTGGTGCTCCACGCAAGATCTCACCCCGTGGGGTCAAAATGATCACAAGAACGGTGAGCAAAAATCCCAGAACCACACGGAGGGACCTAGTGAATGACCTGCAGAGAGCTGGGACCAAAGTAACAAAGGCTACCATCAGTAACACACTACGCCGCCAGGGACTCAAATCCTGCAGTGCCAGACGTGTCCCCCTGCTGAAGCCAGGACACGTCCAGGCCCGTCTGCGGTTTGCTAGAGAGCATTTGGATGATCCAGAAGAGGATTGGGAGAACATCATATGGTCAGATGAAACCAAAATAGAACTTTTTGGTAGAAACTCAACTTGTCGTGTTTGGAGGGGAAAGAATGCTGAGTTGGATCCAAAGAACACCATACCTACTGTAAAGCATGGGGGTGGAAACATCATGCTTTGGGGCTGTTTTTCTGCAAGGGGACCAGGACGACTGATCCGTGTAAAGGAAAGAATGAATGGGGCCATGTATCGTAAGATTTTGAGTGAAAACCTCCTTCCATCAGCAAGGGCATTGAAAATGAGACGTGGCTGGGTCTTTCAGCATGACAATGATCCCAAACACACCGCCCGGGCAACGAAGGAGTGGCTTCGTAAGAAGCATTTCAAGGTCCTGGAGTGGCCTAGCCAGTCTCCAGATCTCAACCCCATAGAAAATCTCTGGAGGGAGTTGAAAGTCCGTGTTGCCCAGCGTCAGCCCCAAAACATCACTGCTCTAGAGGAGATCTGCATGGAGGAATGGGCCAAAATACCAGCAACAGTGTGTGAAAACCTTGTGAAGACTTACAGAAAACGTTTGACCTCTGTCATTGCCAACAAAGGCTATATAACAAAGTATTGAGATTAACTTTTGTTATTGACCAAATACTTATTTTCCACCATAATTTGCAAATAAATTCTTTAAAAATCAGACAATGTGATTTTCTGGATTTTTTTTCCTCATTTTGTCTCTCATAGTTGAGGTATACCTATGATGAAAATTACAGGCCTCTCTGATCTTTTTAAGTGGGAGAACTTACACAATTGGTGGCTGACTAAATACTTTTTTGCCCCACTGTACGTGTGCAAGCTAAAGCTTAGTAAGAGCTAGTGAAGAGAATAAAATATTTAAGGCTAGTTAACACTGGGTTTTGCATTCTGGTTTAAAGGGCAGCAGCTCAACCTTTTCAGCTTGTGGAGGCAAAAACAATTAAATACATTTACAATAAATAAAAAAAAAATCTGTTCTTTTAGGTATTTAATCTGAACGCACCGGTACCTCCACCCACCGATGGCCTCGCAGACCCTCTGAAGCAATCCAACCAGTTTCCTGGTGGCTACGTTCAGGGCTTTAACAGCCAGTCAGAGAATTCTGCAGAGCCTGAAATTCCACAGGAGAGGTTACAGTCAGGTGAGAGTACACTGATAGTTTAAAGAATAAAAAACCCAACATGAATTCAAATGTTCTTTATGTTTAACTTGCATCCTCTGCTTCTCCAGTTGTTGGTGGTTTCCAGCCCCAGGATCAAGTCATGCCTTCAGCTGGAGGCCATGAGGATTCCCCTGCAGGGGCAGGATTTGGACAGCCCAGCCAGTCCTTCTACAACAGCAGGGCTACCTCCAGGGGTGGACCCCGGAACACCCGTGGAGTGATGAATGGATATCGAGGCTCCTCTAATGGATTCAGAGGTAAACTCTTGTCCTCACTAACCAGCCCAATCACTGTTTGTGGTGTTCTGTGGTTCTGCATGAGAAGTAGTTTATCATCAGGTGTTATAGAAAACCGACAGTCACTACATGCATTCTGTTGATCCTGTGTAACCGAATCATGTTCAAAATAACATGGACATCAGTCAGCAAGGTCATTCATTCTGTGTCCAACAGGTGGCTTTTATTTAAAGCAGAACTAAGTAAGTTTTTTCACCTCAATAAATGTTTTCTAGAGTCCCTGTGGGGGTAAACAAGGACATGGCGGGGTGATTCGTGGGTCCCTCCCCTCCCTCCGGGGTCTGTGTCCTGAAAGCAGCACTTGCAACTTTCAGTGGATTGGACCCGACTAATCTCGCGAGAACAAACCTGCTTTACGACACTCACACTCACGTACATAAATACAAGCATGAAGCCCTTGCTGTTGTTAGCAACGCCACCCTTAGGAGCGCAAAGATGACAATAATACTCACTTGTCGAGACATTTTCTTGGTTTTGTTTTTCTTTCTTCTTGCAAAAGCGTTCTCTGCGCGTTGTTGTTGGGGGGGCGGCGGCGGGGTGGTGGGGGGGGGGGTCTGCGGCGGCGGCGGGGGAACGTTACGACAGTGAGCTTTCACAGGGGACCAGTAGGGGGAGAGCGAGAGCAAAACTTACTTAGTTCTGCTTTAAGATCAAAGGCAGTAAATGTTTGTGCTGCTTTTAGTTCATTTGTCTTCAACAGGCTTTGATTAATGTTTACAGGAGAGGGAAACTATAATCACTTTTTTGCTATTTTTGGGGTTTCTATGATGATGGAATAGACCCAGTACGTTGTGATGGGTGCAATGATATCAACATATGATAAAGTATGAGTAGAGAAAATGATTGTCTTTGAGAAGGAAGATAAAACCAGAAAATTATGAAAGAAAACTGAGAACTGCTATTCAGATATATCAAAAAAACAACAATTGGACATCAGTCTGCCCTAAACACAGTGAAGCATGGTGGCTCAGTGTTTATTACACTATGACGTGGTTCCCTTTTATCACACAACAGGGATCACTGATCAGGTTGTACATATGAAAATAGTCATGTTCCCTCATGCTGCAGAGCGAATGTCCTTGAAATAGATGTTCAGCAGCAGCATCTTAGTTCCAGACCGACCAGGGTTATGTTATGGAGTGACCAGCTTAATCCCTGGACCTTAATCCAATCAGAAACTTGTGGGGTAACGTTTCTGAGGCAAAATCAAGAAATACAGAGAAGTTGAGGAATATAGTCCAACTGTCAGCGTCATACTCTTTTTTTCCTCCATAGGGTCACGGCACATTTTTTCCTGTATTTGCGTATATAAACAAATGATAAAAGGTTTTAAAGCTTAATGTACTTTTAACATAATTTTGAACACAATTGTACAAGCATCAAACTGCCACAGATAAAAGAATCATGTGAGTTTAACTATTAAATATTTTTACACCAGGCGGATACGAAGGTTATCGTCCTTCCTTTTCAAACGCTCCTCCAGCCAGCGGGTACGGCCAAACTCAGTTTAACGCTTCTCGGGACTATTCCAACAACACCTACCAGCGGGTAAGAGTTTATTCCCTCCAAAGCAAATTCATGTAGCGTTTTGTTATTTAATTTGTATAAATACCTGGTTTTCCAGGAAGGATACCAGCAAGGCTACAAGCGGGGAGCTACTCAAGGATCTCGAGGTTTGTCTCGGGGGAATGCTCAAGTATTGCGATCCTAATTAATTTTATGGACCATCAAGTTGCGCCACGTTGAACATTCAGGATATCGAATGTGTTTTGCCCTAGCTCACTTTTTAACAATGTTTTGTTTCTGTTGGATATCCTTGTTTTTATTTTTATTTTTTAATCTCTCGACCCATTTATTAGAGTCGGCCTACTTTGGTCTGTCTTGATCCTCATGATGTTTTAACACGACGTGCTGAAATTCACCACATGTAGGATTCTCAGCTAGTGTGTGTTGTAAAACTACAAATAGATTTTCCTGTAAACTTGAAAGATTTCATTAAATTATTTTTGTTTTTTACAAAATAAATGCAAAAAAACCCACCCTGCCACTGTTAATCCGATAATTTTTTCTTGAGCCCTGCGCCGTCAAACACTTGTTTTTTAATCGTATAATTTTCATAAGGGCATTTAATGTTTTTTTTTTTTTTAAACCCACTCATTTGTTGCATCGTAACCCATTTGTACACTGATGTTACTGGTTGAGACTGTTTCAATAAAGTTGTATCCCATAATTCTGTTCAAATGGCTTATTTTTGTCACACATTGTCAGCTGTTTACGAAATGGATTTTGACAAACCAGTAATTAAATGCATGCATTCCAAGCACGGCAATTACAGATTCACGTGTAAGATGGAGCTGCTTTGTATTTTTAATTCTTAAATAAACATGCATGTCGTGCAGTAAGATTGATTACACATGAAGCATCATAAAAGTAAACAGTTTATTATCTTGAGGTGTGATTTACCCAATGACTTGTATTCAGCTGCAAGTCCATCTAAGTACTTTGTGCAAAACATAAAGCGTTGATTGAAAGAAACATGGCAGTCAGAGGAAGTATTTGTTTCTGGTGAAGGAGGCACATCCTCCTTCACTGCAACAAGCCAAAGATGTTGGGTCAGAGCTAGTAGGACGCAGTAACAGTTGGAGGTTAACAGATATGAGACAGGCTAAATTTATAAAGTCATTTGGACTGAACAATGAAATCAAACCAACAACCATTGGAAGTAAGTAAAATCTGTGTAGGGAAATAATCAGAATTTAAAAATATTTATTTAAAATCAGCTTTTGAACATGGTACATGCACATTTGTGTATGACCACCCGTGTGTCAGATGTTCTTTAGTTGCATATGTTTTTTTTACAAATTCTTTCAGGAAGCATGTAGAACTAATCTTGAATCATCAAACTTTGCATGATTGAAATTTCAGCTAATTTCAAGCATCTTAAATTTGTTCGATGCAGCTTGAAAAATCCTAATATTTGTCTTTTTAAACCTTACAGTTAACTCACCACATCCGAGAAATATGATTGGGTAGACAGACCTGTCACAACTTCTTTTTTTCTAATGAAATGGTTTATGATACAAAATGAAAATACTAATATTTATTCTTTCTTTGAGAAAAACTATAAAATTCCTCATGCGTTTTGTTTCCAAAACACTGATGCCACATTTCACAACTAGTAATGTAAGAAATTTCTTTTCTAAGAAGTTTTGAGTGCAACTTAGAGTTCATGCCAAAAAAAAAAAAAACTGACGTAAGGCTAAAATTGAACATTTTTTACAACATCCTCAAAAAATGCATAAAAACACTCAGCTCAAATCCAACAACTTCTTGAATTAAATCTATCATGTTGTGTTAACAGCAGCTGGTCATCTTTAGAGGTTTAATAGTAAACCACCAGTGAAGAATCATCATCATGACTATGTTCTTGATAATTGTATTTTTTTATGCCCATTTCTGGAAACATGTCTATAGTGGGTCATCTTAAAAATTCTAATTCCATTAAACAATCCAAAGTTCTCCAATATTAAAAACTGTGATTTCACGTGCCACTCTTCTTCTTCATCATCACCATCTACTTCTGTTAGAGACCTGATGCTGGTTGTATTGGTTGGACTGGTCTTTTGATCAGGTGGGACATCTTTGCAAGTGCAGCAGAAGTCTAGAGGTGATTTCTTTTTTTACAACATCGTTAGGGCAAATTCTTCTGGTCTTGTACGACTTGATGATGACCTGGCTGTGCATCATGATGTGTCTGGGGCATATCTTGTGGAGGTAGGCCATGATCTTGTTGCACATGATGTACCTCTTGCTGAACGTGATGTACCTCTTGCTGAACGTGATGTTCTTCTTGCTGAGCGTGATGTTCTTCTTGCTGAACGTGATGTTCTTCTTGCTGAACGTGATGTTCCTCTTGTTGAACGTGATGTTCCAGCTGTTGACCATGATGCTCTTGATGTGCATCTTGAGAGGGATGGTACACGTCTTGATGTCCTTCCAGAGGAGCTCCTGGATCAGCTTGCTGCTGGTTGTTTACTACATGTCCCTCTGGAATGGCGTTTCCTTCAACTGTGAAATGAAACTGGTGTTAGACTCTGTTCAACCTTTAAATTCAATCAAACAAACGATGCGATCACCACTCACCGTGAACCTCTGGAGGGGGCTCTACTTTCTGTGACTTGAGGCGCTCCATGTGCTCGACAGCCTGTAATGACTTCCATTTAAGTTTTCTTACATTTGCAGATAGTACCAATAATTTGACAGTTCAAATAAAACAATCTCAAAATATGTTAATTCTCTTGTCAAATTAGCATAACAGAATCTATTTGTCCTAAAATTATTTTCACTGGGATAGATTGTAGTATTTATATATTGCACTAAATAACTTCCATCTATTATCTCCACAGTTAAATTGTCTGCATTGCCTTTAACTCTTAACCCTTCAGGTACCAAAGTCACAGAATTGTGACATGTTCATACCTACAAATAGCCCATGTAGCTTCTACCACCACCAGATGGCAGTAATACATAAGATAGGGTTAGTGTGCTGGTAAAGAGAGAATCTTTTTCAATACAGGAAGAGGTGGAGTCTTTCCCTGTTCACTTCTCTTTTAGATAAAGAAAAAAAAAAGAGTAAAACATTTTCAAATATTATCTTATCTGTGTCACCTGGACGTGCAGGAGCAGATGGAAATATTAGATATAAAATATTTTGTTCAGAATTGTTGTGAAATGCAGATTCATACTGTTTTTATGTAAATAAAATTAGAAATAAATAATCCTCATCCCATAACATGTTACTTTGTACAATTATAAAATGATTTAAAAGTCATAAGTATTTTGTGGTATCTTTTTTGTGGTTGGTTTTGAAGCTTGAGCCTCATGACAACAAAATAATAAAATTATTATCCTTATGTGGAAACTCTTGCACCTAAATTGTTAAATATTAAAGGCTTAAACAGACTTGACTTTGAACTTGACTGTGTTAGGAAGTTATATACGCTGACACAGCACTGGCAATATACTCAGAAATATTAATCCAATGTAAGTGTTTCCAGTAACTGGATCTAACCAGTCCGCTTCTTAGACTGATTAGATTTATATTTTGCGACAGCGGAAATATATTCCTATTTATAACACTGAAATCCAACTGTATCAGGTGGGTAACACTCCACCACTCCTTACCTGCTGAAGTTCAATTTTCTGTGCATTGAGCTGGTCCTGCTGTCTTTCCAGCTCATCTCTCTGTTTTTGCAGGTCAAAAGCTCTTTGATTGAGGTCCTGCTCTTGCTGAGTGAGATGCTCCTCAAATTCTCTCATCTCCTCATCTGTGTAAGCCTGGTTCTGCTCCAAGGTCTGACCAGGAAACACAAGTGGCATCATTCTTCACAGTTCTACTTTTTAAGGAAATCAATACTCTTAAATATTGTCGCTGTTGTATTTAAAGGTCTCACCTCCCAGCTGTCTGGCTCCAGAAATTCTTTTTTCTTTGTGGCAACCAGGAACTCATCTAAAGACACCAACCTGTCTTTGTTAGAATCCACCTAAATAAAAAAGGACAGTAGATTTTACATTTACGTTACTAAAAATAAAACACAAAGTTTTTATAGTTTATACAAGAAAAAGAAGTAAACTCTCATTTGTTGTGGCATGATGATCAGAATCGTATCTGTTTTATTCAACAAGCATGAGCATCACTTAAAGATTAACATACACTACGCATAAAAAGTTAGGAGAATTTAGTTTACAGGTGAAATTTATGGAAAATGTAAAAAGTGCATATGACAATGTTTGATATTATTTCATCAAAGTAGGGTATTTAAGTAGAAACCAGTAATCAGAGAACAACACTGAGGCCTGCTGCTGTCTTGTCCAGTGTAAATGCTGCCTGGTCCATGTGAGACCATGATGCCTGTGCCTGGTGATGTGGTCCGGTACCCTTGCAGGTCGTCTAACACACAGACCATGCTGATGTCAATGATGGTCTAACATGAAACTTGGTTCCTCTCAGGTCCCTTAAATCCGTCTGGAGCTGAGTGACATCCCTCATCTGGTTCCTCAGGACACCGTTCATGATGAGGCATCATGTGGGACGCGGCCAAAGGACGTCCATTTCTATGTCTTTCTGTGTTTCTTCCAGTCTCTCTGTACCAACCTGCTGATGACACTCTGTGGCACTCTAAGCTCAGTAACCACTCCCTTGTGAGAACATCCTGTTTGAAGCCTTACAATGGTGAGAAACTGTTGATCAGCTGTTTGGTGTCGTCTTGTTCTCACGATGTTAAAATGTAAACAGCATGATGAGGCTGTTTAAAGTGATTCTGATTGAACCAGGAAATTTATGGGTCGACTCATGAATCAAACTCTTATTGTGATTTTTGCCATTATAAAACAGCCAGCTGTGTAAAAAGTACTGAAACACTGAACGGCTGGATGTGTGAATTTAAAGGTTTATGGAAAGTCACATTACGTTCATCTGCAAAGGTTAACATTTTCAGTTCAGTTTACCTGGAAGCCGAAAATCTCTAACTTTATGTGAGTAGTGTGTCATTTTCTATCATTTGCAGCCTCTTCTACCAGTTTATATGCACCAACTGATACAGAGTAAATACACACAGGCAAGATACTGACGTTAACAAAATGGCTGTAAATACAAAGTCGAGCAGCACAGCATCACTGTGGTGTCTTTTTCAAGCAAAATGAAAAGGGAGAGCTCAATAACTTATAAACGTGATGCCTTCATGGGCCTAATGAAAGCTGCAACCCTTAATCTGACTTCCTGTACCTCATTCATAACGTGCTCTCTCATGCGCAGCCTCTCCTCCTCCATCTCCACCATATCATCCTCTTCATTGGTGGGGTCATAAATCTTTTCTAGCTGAAATCACAGAGCACAACAGTCACTGTTCTGAAGTCAGAGATGTTGCAGGTTTTCTGATTGTATAAATTTAGAGTAGATTTACCTCTTTAGTGAACAATGCCTCAAGCTCCTGCTCATCAAAGAAGCCATCTCCATTAGTATCTGAATTAAAGAAGGGGGAAAAAATCAAATAAAGATTAGCATACAAACATTATTTTGTATATGAATACAATCTAATTTATTTTATGAGGTTGGTAAACATTTACCATGCAGGTTGAAAAAGGTCTTTGGGTCAAAATCTTCAGGGTCTAAGCCATCAGCTTCCTCCCACACCTCCTTTAGTTGGTTTTGACTGCCCTACATCATGAAAAGAAAACCTTAATGTAATTAAAAAAAAAGAGAAGCTAACCCGTAAAACTATGAGAATATACAGTAATAAGATGAAATGAGTTCATCTACCACAGCTGCGTCATATTCTCAGTGCCACTTACTGGGTGGTTGACTTTAGGATGATCAGCATGTTTCTTCCTCATCTCCTCGTAGTGCTCCTCCTCCTTCTTTCTCTCGTCCTCGTTCAGGGTTTTCAGATGTTCCCTTCTATCATGTTCCTTCATCATTTCATACTTCTTGAAATCCTCGTGTCTTTCTTTATCGTAGTTTTCCAGATCCTTTGTAGCCTGGAGGCAGATTAAAACGTTTATTGTAATTTAACAACTAATTCTATATGACAGTTACAAGATGCAGCATCTTCCACCGTTGTTTATAATAATTATTTGCAGGATGTAAACAACTTGCAGCATGTAGAAAAAAAGATTTAAAATATTTTAGAACTTTAGGGTGGCCAAACTTTTTAAAAACACAAACATGTTGCCATTTATAATGTTACACGGGGTAATTATTATTGTGCCAGTACAGTTGTCACTGGACTCTGAGCAGGTACCCAGAACATCACAAGGCCACATAGAGACACACAACAATAAACCCATGTATGCACAAGGAAATAACATGCAACCTCCATGCAGAATGGCCCCGGATGGGTTTCAAACCCAAGACCTTCTTGATAAAAAGCAGAACATCTTTAAACACTATTTCTGCTTTTTGTCACAACAAATGTGGACTAAAAGCTAAAACAGTTGTGTTGGGAAGCAAGTAAACATCCCAAATCATTTTATTCAAATCACAGTATGGAAGTAGCATTTAGTGGTGTTGATTAAACTTTGTTTGCATGTGCAGCTCTACACAAATCCACTTCTGTATTAATGATCTCTAAACAACCTGTTCAGATTGAGATAAACAAGTCCAAACACCACCAGCTGAAGGACATGTTCCAATGTTCCAGACACACTGGTCTTAACTGATGCCCTCATGTAACAGCATAGCGCCAACACTTCTACAACATCTGTCATTTAAACTCTTGCCGTGAAAAAGTATGAAAAAAACAGCAAATTTACCGATTTAATGAGCCGATCCAGGTCATCCACTTCAAACGTATTTGGGTTCATGTGGTTCAGGTGTTCGAACTGCTTTAAGAGAGCCTGGTGGTCCACTGCTATGTCTTTTATATAAGAATAACATAAAGAATTGTTACCAGAAAGCATTTCTACCACCCTGCACTTAACGATTTAAGTATCAGCATTTTAATTTTCACATCATTCAAGCTGGTTCATAAGTTGTATTGACAATCATACCATTCCCTCCTTCCAGATCTTGCTTGGCCTTAATCAGAGTCCGCAGTCGGTTTACTTCCTGCCTTTTAAGCTCATCTAATTTTGTTCTGACATGATGGCTGACAAAGTCCAGCTCTTTAGCTAATTTACCTTGCTGTATTAAAAAAAAAAAAAAAATGAGGCAAAGATTAATTTCATTCAAGAGTCAGGAAGTATTATACTTTCAGTCCAAAAGTTTTGGATTCAATACAAATATTTTGTTTTATTATTTTAAAGGACAAATGAACAAATGTTTTAAACACTTGCATCATGTGTCATTATTGTATGACAAAACTGTAATAAAAAAAAAGAAAAACCTTTATGTCTTCCATGTCTGTATTATGGAGCTTTTCTCTGAAATGCTGATCCTTCTCTAGAAAATCAATAACCTCTCTCAGATAACGGTCATAGTGGAGTCCAGTGTCCTGTAATACACAACAAATAAACCTTATTTTACTTTATAATTAATAAAAATGTGATATAATCCAACAGTGATCATTTCTTTGCCAATGTCTTTCAGTCTAGTATTAAAATTTTAATAAACAAACTATATATTCTGCACTAACTAAAATACATTAAAAACACTGCTTCAATAGCGCTTCAGCATTTTTGTAAATCTGTCTTACCACACTCGCTGGTGGATCTTCAGGTTTTGTCTCTGGTTCTTTAACTTTTGTCTTGTCGATTCCGATGGGAACTGCCTGTAAATGGTACAGCTGCAGCAGCAGCAGAGCCCACCCGGTAAACAGAGTCCGGCTCTGGCACATCTGCACAGACCATAAACACATTTACACCAGCCTTAAAAACATTTCCTAAAGTCTTCGCTTTCTAAACTGTGCATTAGGGTAAAACTGTGGACATGTTGCGTATCTCTTACATCTGGGAGAGTGCTCAGTGTTTGTATTTGGTCTTGTTTAAACAGCTCCTCTGATTGAACAGTTCTGTCAAGCTAATAATATCTTAGGAAGCAGTTAGTTAGCTTTAGCTCTGCCACTGACATCTGGCTGCCAAGCACTCGTTAAGTTTTAATATGTTATTTTAAGCTTATATTCCAACAAGTGTTCACGATATTAAGAACAGTGTTAAACCTGTACCGATTAGCATCACTTACACTTACTTTTATTCTGAACCTCATCAGTTTCTCCCTTACTGCTCCTTCTCAGCTGGAGCTATGTTGACAGCTAACTGGTAGACAGCCGGAACGCAGGAACGTTCGCGTGCGAGTGAACGTTAACCGGATTGGTCACTCCAACAGCTCTGGCCAAATAAACTAGCAAGTTTGGTTACGTTAAATTGTACGTGGCCAGATGACGAAGGACTGTGTGGGCGGTTCTTTTTTGTTCATGAACAAATCATAGCTTAAAGCCACTCTGATGCCCCAACGCTATGAAGCCCCGCCAGTTCGACGTTTCACGCGTCTGTAAAGGGGTTATTGCTACGGCGGGAGGTCAGGGTAGGGGTTAGGTGTTAAGGGTAGGATAAGAGCTTATAGGCTATCATTATGGTACAGTTAAGATAGCAAATAATACAAAACAAAGTAGTGGCCAGTGCACGTAGTGTCCCACCACGAGTAGAGATGTGCGCATGCGTCAACCGAAAGCGGCATGAGAGTGGCGGGCATGACAACGGTGCAGAGGAATACGTATTACAGAGCGTCGATGCTGATGTTGTTCATTTTGTCAATAAAAGTTTTCCTCTTAACTCACTGATAATTTTTGTTTATTTTTTTATATATCACTCTATTAAATATCTTCACAAGCCCCAATCTGTGTAAATGATCAAAAAATAGCTAAAGTAACAAAATCAACTGTGATTTCCTGTCATTCCTTTTTGCATGAGAAATTACTCCAGTATTTCCAATATTTTCATTTTAAATGTTTATTTTTGACAATATGGAGGATTTTCATCTCTGCCAATAAATAAATCAGTCACAGAATATGTCATAATATTATCTTATTCTAGACCTACTGCACTGGAGACACCTCATCAGATCTTATTTTACATGAAAACAGCTCTTTTTTGTTGACAGTAACAAACACAAACATTTTCCTGCAGTACAAATGTGGTTAAAATGTGGGTTAAAAAAACAGCAACCCTTCCTTGCTTTATTTTTTGTAAAAATAATTCAAGGGAGTGAAATCCCACATACTGCAGTGGTGTCAGCTTTTGCTCAGCATTAAAGGCAGCACTGTGTGATTAATGGGTCCAAGTCCACCTCTAACCCATGTCCTGCTCTGTAGCCTGGGGAGATCTTTCAGGACTTACATGGAACCTCATAGTCGAGTCTACATATGATCAGACTCCTTTCAGTCTACTCATCATTGCAGGGGGAAATTAAAATAAAGATGCTGATCTGAAATATTCAGTTTATTTACTTTACAGGGTTGTATCATTAGCAATTTATTTCCCAGTTAGACACTTAGCTTGCAATTTATTAGTTGGAGCTTTGTTACTGTAAAAAATTAGCTTTAATTGTACTCAGTCTTAGAATGCAGCCAAAATTACAGCATGGACTGCAAGTAGAGTCAGCAAATCATTAGGAATATTAACACTATTCATATTTTTTTAACTTAATGCAGTGCGATTTGACATGTAAATATACATTCTTTCCAGAAGGCGGCAGTGTTGTTCTTATTTAGCTGCGTCAACAGCTTCATGGGTCAGAGTTTTGTGAAAAAAGGCAATAAAGAGAGGTCGACAAGAGCTTGACTGGCTCAAATATGCAAGAGGACACAATAAACACCTGATTAAAAAGCAGATGCTTCTCTGGTGTTGTACCTGTTGTGTTTATTCAGCTAAGGAGTTTAATTGCAAACATAAAATTTCACATTGCAATAAAGAAATATCCTAATTCAGTAAGAAAAACTCAAATTGCTATGCCCCATTTCGGTGCATGTGTGTTCAGGCTGGCTGCAATGAATTGGACATTTGTTGGCAGGGAGTTTCATAAACATTAGGTTTTTAGTGGAATTATGAGTGCTGAAGTAAAAAAAAAAATCCAAAAGACTATTTATGAGTCTTGGCAGCTACAGCAAGACAATAAATCTAGTTTCTCTCTGGATGAGTGAGCTTATGACTAAATATAACATCCCTGCCCTGTAGATGTCAGTGTAATAGTTCAGTGAGCTGGGAGGTAATTAATCAATGTCTTAAAATCTTAATCAAATTGGAAAATGAGGGAAAGCTCTTGCAGAGGAGCTGATCTGCACTTCCTTTTAATCAGCAACAATGATGATTAAATGTGCTGCACATTGAAAAGAGAATTGATGTCAAAATATTACCCTAGACTATGTGTTCATAACTTAAAACAGCTGATTAAGAATATATTCTGAGTGAAATAAAAGCAGATATTGGAACCTAAAACAGCAAAATCAGAGCCAAAAAAAATTTTTCATTTCCTGCTGAGCACTTCCAGTAAGCTGTGAATCAGCGAGAAGGGGCCCTCTGTGGAGAAGACAGTAACATTGAGTCACCTTGCTGCATTGTGAACCTCTGGCAACCAAGAGGCAGACTTCAGCAGCAGAGGCTCCACTGCAGAGCTGCACTGAACTGTGCAGCAACCATGTGTCTGTCTGAACAGATTAGTTTGTGTAAATGGAAGTCTACATAGTGGAAATGATAAATCATAGCAAGGTCAAACAACAGCAGCTGAGTATGCTAACGATATGATTACACTGCACTATGTATATTACAATGTTCATGCTACTCTGCCCTTTATGTTGCAAACAGGTTGCTCTAAAAGACAGCATATTTTACATCACTGATGACAATACTGATTCATTCTGATCCACTTTAATTGAAAATGTGTTCATTCCTGCAGATCTGTCATTTTCTCTTATTGATATACCATAACAATGCAGAGCACAGCATCACAAAAAATGCTGTGCCTTCTTTTATCCAGCTGGATGCACCTGAGTGATGCTGTTCTGATATTGTGTCAAAATGTCTTTCATGCTTTACATATTTAATTTGGAATGATGGTGTAAAATCTAGTTAATAAACAAAGTTTTAAAATGATATATGACACATAGCTGGTGAAGGTCATTGTCTAAAGGTCATTTTATATTATTCTGACAGTTTTCATTTCTGAGAAACAACTCTAGGAGTCTGCAGCCCATTGAGAATCCAGCACACTCCAAGGGCAAAGTGTGTTTTAAGTTTTGCTTAATTTTTTTCGGTAAGTTGCATTAAAATCTCTTCCCTCAGGTAACACAAACAATGTGACCGCAAGATGAGAATATTAAAGGTATCCAATTTATTTACTGTAAAAGAGCTCAGCTTGATACAGTGAAACCTGAGGCTCAGCACAAACATCTCCCATGACTTTGAACATCATCTGCCCCTGAAGTGAAATTCATCGGCTATAGACGTAAATTAGAGAAATCAGTTTGATGTAATGTAAAAAAAAAACTGCTTGAGTGTGTCATGATCATATGGGCCTTTTGTTTTCAAATAATGACGCAGTGAATTAAGGGATGCTTCCAGTACAACTGATGAATGGACACATCTACCACACAAACGCACAAGAAACTGAAAACATATGACAAGTTATTTATTAACTATCACAGATTTTGTTTTTCCTCTTGCCTGTTTGAGACAACACCTCTAAAAGTCAGCTGATTGGGGCAAAATAGATGGACTCAAAATGGAAATATTACACTGAGATGTTTCATCTTATCCGATAAATCACTCAGTCACTACCCTGCAGGGGTTTGACTGACTTATCAGACTTTTCTGCTGTGTCATTCTGTTCCAAAGTAAGAATGAATACAAGTTAACAAAGTTATATTACTGTCCTAACTTATTCATAAGTTGGATTCAGCAAAGCAAGAGAGAGAGAGAACTAATACTAATACACACTTAAACATCATACTTGTTTATATTAGACCTTTATATGAATCCCTAACATCAAGTCTGCTAACCATCTTCTCCCCTGTGAATGATTGCATTTTTTCCCTCCCACAGACAAAAACGTTAAGTTAATTTTCAACTCTAAATTGGCCCTAGTAGTGTGTTGGTGAATGATTGTTTGTCCTTGTGTGGCCCTTTAAAAGACAGACGAGGTCACCTGTCCAAGGTGTCCAGCCTCAGTTTTGTAACAGAGTAACTCAGTTTTTGTCTGAGGAATGCCAGAAAGAAAAACAAGACAAAAGAAATTCTATAATTTCTTTTTTCACCTCAAACTTTTACTGATTTTTTAAATTAAGACTCACACAAGCTCCTTGAACACTTTCAGTTAAAATCCCAGTTACAAAAATGTAGATTAAATCTCCAGAACATAATTTCACCTGGTTTTGGCCCTTTAGCCCAGATGTCGTTTTTGCTGCTATATTAATCTACATGTTTTTTTCTCCTTTAAAGTAACTTGCGAAAGTTTCCCCAGAGTTATTTAAACTGTGAACCTTTTAAACATCCTTCAAAAGACTGAAAACCTGAATCTAAAATGAGCTCTTTATCTCCCTGTTAGACTGTGTAAGTAAAATGTTCCTCTTTGAGGCTGCTATGATCATATACATCACATTACTTTTTCTCTTATATTTTATGTCAGAGCACAAATATATCCCAATTAAAGTGAAGGAATCTGGTATTAGCTGCAGTGATGAATTGAGAAAATGCAAATATTCAGAAAGTTTAGTTGGCATGAAAAGATTAACAATAAACACAAATATGCATGAGATGCACAGATGTGACTGAAAAATAGAAAATCCTCAACTTTTTGTTGTTTTGCTCTTGTTTTTTATTATTGTTTATTTTCTGAGGGGGGTCTGTTGTTTTGTTTGTGCATGTGTTTCCTCACTTCATGAATAAATCGCAAAAGTAACACTTTATTTCAACTAACTGGCCAAAATATTGACGATTTATCCCTGATACAATAAAACTATCGTGCTTTAATCGATTTAATTTCTGCTCCAAACTCTTATATGTAACTTTCTTCTTTTCTTGATTAGACTGATGTTTCCTTCCTTGTGTAGAAGTCTGGACGGTTCGCTGCTCGGAGTTTGTCGCTCACTTTGGGATTCTTCCCCTTTAAAAACCACGCTACCCTTGCGGTGGTGGTATTATCTGGACTCCATGGAGAAAGTCTGCGGAGCAGAAAGAGAGAAGGGGGGCACAAGTCGATCCGGAGTACAGGGATCATGGCGGCACCTCTCGGACGGGACACCCTACCTGACCACTGGTCGTACGGAGTTTGCAGAGACGGACGAGTCTTCTTCATCAAGTGAGCGACTTTTTGACGCTACTTGCATTGTTAACTCGCCTTGGAAGTTTCTTGTTTATGGGATCTATTTGGCTGTTGTATTATTCTTCAGTAACAGGTGTTTTTTTTTGTGCAGCGATAAAACTCGGTGCACTACTTGGCTCCATCCGCGCACCGGTGAACCCGTTAACTCGGGACACATGATCCGATCAGGTAGGCGACAAATTATCTGATTTGCGAGAAAGCTACAAGGAGAAAGGGGGGTACTGTTGCTGCAGTGTGTGTGTTTTCCGTCTGTGGCGGGTCGTTCAGTGTGTGTTTTTGTTATAGATTTGCCTAGAGGATGGGAAGAAGGCTTCACGGAGGAGGGAGCCAGTTACTTCATCAAGTGAGTGCGCATTTTTTGTTTGATTCTGGGACAAATCATCTCCCTAGAACAGCTGACTGTTCCTGCTGGCAGGGGATTTTCCTCATGTGTCACTCTGCTGTTGCTTGATCTGCATTGGTTTTGTAAACAGTTGATCTAAATGGCTTCTTGACAGGAAAATACACCGACACAGGGATCTCATTGGATAGGTGAATTAATTCATCCCTGCCTGCACCATGAAGCCAGGGTGGCAAAAACGTGCAGGACAAGCAGAAAGCTATTAAAATTCACCTCACATCCTCCATGCAGGACCTCTACTCTCTCCATTAGATAGGTGTAAAGCTTCAGTGTGTGTGTGACAGTGAATGAGAGAGAGACTATAAAGGTTGCAGGGAGGGGTGTGACCATGTGGTGACAGGGATGTATAGCATGATTGCATTATTGAAGCAGCCAGGACAGAATTTTCAAAGTCACACTTTAGAGTTTTTTCCTCATCAGAGTTTCACATAAATCCCAATTTAGAATTACAGGATTCTGGTTTGGAATCAGCAGCATGTTCACACAGACACTTTACTTTGTTTTTATACAGACTAAGTCTATTTGCACTTTCATCTGGTTGCTTTATGTTATAGTTTTGGGATTATTGGACAGCTCCTCTGATGGAAATGAGGACACAGGTGTGAGAATGGAAACATGCTGAAGCCTGGTGGACAACTCAAGCTTAAAATAACAACCATAAAGTTTTAGACCATTTAGCTTGTACCATTTGTCCCAGACAGGGTGGGGGGGGGGTTGTATGATGGAGGCTTTATGTCCACAATCTGAAGACTAATAAGAACTATTCACTCTGTGGCATGAAACATCCTGCAGACAGTAGCAGGGCCGGTTCTGGGCATAGGCAGACTAGGCAATTGCCTAGGGCGCCCTCTGCTGGAGGGGGTGCCACTTTTCTTTTTTTTGGAGAAACTGTTGGACACACCATTCATCTCATGTAAAGAGCAAAGTAACATAGTAATAATTAAATATCTATCTATACCTATCTATCATCTCTACTGTTTATTTTAGTAGGAATACAAATGCTTTGCAATGTAATCCAGTTATTGAGTTACGTTGTTTCTGTTCTGGGCAGTAGGGTGGCCAAAATCCTTTTTCGCCTAGGGCACCATGCAGCTCAGAGCCGGCCCTGGACAGTAGTTTGTGCTCTTTTAACAACAACAATGTAGAAAACTGTGAGTATAGCAACCCAGCAAGACTCGGAAAAACATAAAATAAGTTTCAGACAACCAATCTGCTGTTTGACCCGTGTTGTGGATTCACTAACGATAGTCTTTGTGCTCCCTTATTCATGGTTTCCTTGCAAAGAAGTGAGAACAGTGTATCTGTGATGTTTGGTGATTTACGGCATCCTAAATGTCACGGATTTGAAAAACGTCAGCCACTTGTTGACCATTTGGCTTTGAAAGGATCTTGTTTTTCTTTTGTTCCTTGCTGGTCTCTTTGTTTTTGAATAATCCTGAAAAGAACATACATTTTAAAACATCACTTATGTTTGACCACCCAAAAAACATGCAAGAACGTCACATTGTTCTTTAAGATTTTATTTTAATTGAATATTTTCTTTCTCTAATTTGATCTTTTATTTCTTAACATTTTTGATACAAAGCAATGGTTTTGTTAAAATGATCTCAGGATCTGTTTTTATTTTTAATGCTACCTGGAAAACAGCAGGACATTTTTGATGAAGACAGTTTGAATTTGATGTCACTGTTATTGTTCTTTGTTCTAATTTTAGTCTCTATAAACACCATTATTTGTCGAAAACCTGCAGCTATCCAGCATTTTAAAAGTTTGTATTTATTCTACTAGACCAATTCTTGAAATCATTGTTTAATCTGGGGATTTTTTTCCACTTGAAACATCCGACTTTCTGTAAACATATGGAAGAGGATTTAGATCTTTTGCACAAAACAAGTGAGTTTAGTGCTATAAAAATGATGTCAGTCCCATTTCTCTTGCCTTCTCTTTACTGTCTAGAGAGTTCACAGCAACAAACTCAAGTCCTAAAGTCCACATGGTGCTGCCGTGACAACAGATGGTAGATTTGGTGGCGTGTTGTTGTTGGAATTTAGTAGAGCTAAAGTACAAAGGAAGTATTGTTCAGGCACTTTGGCTGTGCCAGTACTCACGTTTACTTAGACCTTGGTGTAGGTCTGCATGCTGGCTTCACAACATAACTGTCTGATTAATGGTTACCAACTGACTAGTTCAGCTGAGGGTTTAAGTCTGTTTCTAAGGTCTTATTTTAAGGTCACGACAAGCAGTTTAATTTGCAGTCATTTCAACACAGAAACACGAACAGATTGATCAGGATGTAAAGAGAAAACGGACCTGACGTGTGGCAGCAGACTGAAACATATTGCAGATCTCAGAGAAAGTGACCCAGATTCAAAATCAGCTTCCAAACTCACCCTGTTTCAATTCCTTGAGGTAATGGTGCGGAAGGAAATAGGTTTGTGATGCAGGTCGGTCTGTGAAGGTTTATCACTCTGACAGGATCACTAGAACCGAGCACATCAAGTCCAATATACAGGACTCAGAATTTAGAGATAATAAGGATTTATATAGCATGCTGTAAAACACATTTTAGCATTTTTTTTTAGTTAAAATTGTAGTTAATTCAGTGCTTTGACTTAATTGAACTTGTCTAAACCAAAATACATCTTAATAAAATAGTAATTAAGTTATACTAATATCAATATGATTTCCGGAAAATGAATTCTGATATATTTGCTGCATCATCGGCAATCACCAAGCACATGAAATAAGATTCTATATCTCCCTCATAGAAAAAAAAGGACCCCCACAGAGGTACAATGGAGTCCTGTTGAAGACACAGTTCACATTGTTGAATTCACTCATGATGCTGTGGGACAGTCCAACTGGAAGTGTCTGACATCTACACGAAAACTCGCACTGGTTTAAACTCACCATCAGCTTCATGTTCTCATCAGATGCAAATTTCTGTCAATACTTCATTGTTGCTCAAGATTTTTAATGACTGTTTATCTTCCCTTTTGTCCCAAAGCTCATTATATATTCAGGTTGTGTTTGCAGTTTTGAAATAGCTGACTGTTTTGACCAGGACAGCGGGAGTTAATTAGTCAGATGTTTTTGGAGTTTTCAAGCAGGGCTTTTTAAATGGGATGAAAAAAGAGTGAAGTATCCCTCCAGGCCAGTTATCCCGAGGCTTAATGAAGCTTTCTTTTTCTGCAAACACATTCAATTTATACCTCATTGCTATGGACCAAACATCGCTGCCAAATGCGATGGGCAAAACCTAGTTTAGAAAACTGAACTTTTATTTTCTCTTCGAAAGTTTAACTAAACTAATATCACAGTAAGTACACAATCGAATGTCAGACTGGTCCCTTTACTTCTGGGTTATACTTTTAAACTCTTAAATTATTCTGTGGAAGACAACTTTACCAAATTTAGGAGTTTTCCTCGACAGCTACCACTTTGACTCTCCTTTCTCAAATGGTCTTTCTTTCCTTCAAGTCAAAGCAGGAAGGCAGTTGTCCAGGGTCATTTTTAGGTTTTAGTTTTTCTCTAGAAGAAGAAGATGCTGCAGTAACTCCCTGAAGACCTAAGCTTGTTCACTGCCAGCAGCGTTCAGATACAACCTCAGAATGTGACCTCAGGTTTAATCCATGAAGCGTAACAAACGTAATTGACTGACATCAGTGTAAAGTGGCATCGAACATGGTTAGTAAGAATATATACAGTTGGATTTGCTGGTTAACCTCACAAGTGTTAACGACAAAACAGTGAAAACATGTCAATAAGCTCTAAGGAAAAATATACTTCTCTTCCAAAAGCAGCAGACAGGAGAAGCATCAAGACAGAACTTTTGTTGTCAGCAAATTAGAGACGAGATTAAGGCAGTAAAATGGTAAAAGCATCGCTCCAGACATTACAGATATGGCATCAGTGGAACTGGTTATGTCAGATGTTTTACATCAGTTACACTGATAACTTGTTGTATTCCAGTGAGCAAATATTAATTAAACAAGTTAGTGTTTCAGTGTACTCACTTGTTTACTTTCTTGTTTTCCTGATGTTGTTCTGTCAGTGGGGTTTCCACTTGTTCCTCCCATAAATATGAGGCAGCAGAGTCGTTCTATAACTAGTAACAGGCTGTTTTTAGATTTTTATAGAAGCTGGGCAACAGGGTACACCCCCAGCGACAAGAATTTGTACCCTTCTTGTCGCTGGGGGTGTACCCTGTAGTCCAGGTCCACTTTTGTACCTTATGAGGTCTTTCCACTAAAACAGTAAAATTACAACATGTTTTGAAGTCTTAAACCAACATTCTGAAACATAATATTGAAAATGATGGAAGAAACTTAATAAAATGGAGATTAACCAGCCTTGGCCAGGGTTTCAGGTGCAGTTGAAATGGTACAAATTTGTACTTTATATCAATTTGAACACTCTAAGGGGCATTTCTGGCCTTTTAAAGACCAATATTGTACTTTTAAGGGAACATTTTAAAGCATTTTACCTATAGGTACAAAAATGTCCTTGTCTCGTACCTCTATTTCTGAGAGTGTATTGTATCGGTTTGAAAAAAGTGGTATTACTGCATAATACTTGCTACTGTTACAAATAAAGAGTTCAAGTTTGGGACCACAAATGATGTGGATTTGTTCTCTAAAAGGGATCTGGTTTCTTTACTTGTTTTAACAGTTCAGTTCATCTCAGGGTGCCATGTAGAAAACGTATCAGTTTAGTAAAGGAGAAAAGGACCTGCATCAACCCTGAAACCTGTAATAGGAAGAGACTTTCAGAAGACACACGAAAGGGACACAAATAAATTCAAATGCACTTTGTCATTAGGGTCATTAGGGTTACTGTCCTCCACATTACCCAGAGCTGAAATCTCTTTCTCATTTTCAAATTTTAGATGCTCAAGGAACCAGCAAAGAGCTCTGCTGGGATAAAGTCCAACCATAAGGCATTGCAGATGAATAGTCTTGGTTATTTGGAGCATTTAATGTGAGAATAACACTTTTAAGCTCTGTTCTGAATTTAACAAATAACCAATGGATAGAAGCAATTTAGTAATTTCTGCTCTAATTCTCCCAAGAACTTTCAATTTAGTGTTTTGGATCAGCTGGAAACCCAAGTTTTTTTTAGACACACTGACGATAAAGATATAACATAGTCTAACCCAGAAAGTAACAAGTGCATGGACTAGTTTTATGGATCACTCTGGATGTTCAGAAATTTTGGAGGTATCGTGCAGTTGTACACTATTTTACTTATTCATCATTTTACCTATATAGTAAAAAGTGCCTTTTTAAAACTTTTAACAACTGTTACCGTCGGTTTAATCTTGCAGGAATGTGGGTAATTTGTTGGTCCATTTACTTTTTTTTTCGTTCTGAAAAAGGTTCCTCCTCACATATTTAATTATAGCTTGCAGTGTGCATTATTAACCTTCTAAAAATAATGGCAAAAATAAAGACACAATTAAAGACTGTAGGCACAGGAGTACCGACCCTGATATTAGGACACGGCGTTACAGATTGGCTGCTCAGGAAATAACAGGTCATTCTAAACTTAGTTTAATATTTTTTATGGACAGTTATGTTCCTGTATTATGTCTTAGTCCCTTCTAGTCCATCATGATTGTGCTTCTGTCTGCTCTTCTTGTTTGTGAAGCTATTTGAACCTTCTCTTGAGGTCATGCGGGTTTATAAACAGTGATGTGCTGTCAATTTCCTGTCCAGCATGACTTATTATGAGGCTCAGAACATTTACACAATAAATAATGTTCTCTACTGTCCAGGCCTTCAAAGAGAGTTGGAGGTTGAAGCATTGAACTGAATAAAAACAATGAAAACAAAGAGTAGATTTAGTGTCTGGTAACAGTAGAAGGTTGTGCTGCAGAATAGAGGGGAAGCTTTCCATCAAGCCTTGCTCGGACATGCAATATTTAACCCCAGAACCGGCAGTGAATGAATACATTAAGAGCTACAGGCCCCGAGTGTGCTCTGTTTGATGATATACATTATCCGAACAGAGTCATTCTGCCCAGATGGCTTGAGCAGGTTAAGAGTTCAGAGCCGGAGCAGCAGAAGTCAGAGCAGAATCAGAGCAGATGCCCGTGCCGGGATGGGGACCTGCTGCTGCAGTTGTCTGCCCCGTGGCTCAGAGACTGAGCTGACTGATCTTGACACGGAGGTGGTTGCTGAGTTGCAGCCCCACGATTTGGAGATGGAGAAAAAGCCGACCGAGACAAGGTAACCTGTTAAAATGCATTTAGAGAACCCAGTCGTTGCATATTGTTAGTATTGCATTAGAATGTATCGCTAAATCCATTGAAAATGTTATAAACAACATATTTTTATTGTTTTTTATAGTTATCAGTCACTCCTTTTGATGTTTGGATTAACATTTAGGACTTGAGTAATTTTAGCTTCTCCTCTGGATGGAGAAAAGAGTTTGTTTTGATATATTTCAGAAGTTATTTTTTTCTGTCGCATTCTGTCTATCTAAATGTGTTTGGAGTCCCTGCAGGAAGGAGCAGGTCTCACACGTCTCTCATCTGTCCAGATGGATGGAGGAGAGGTGCTTAGTTTGTTGTCACACAGATGCAAGATGGATGCTGTCTAACAAAGAGAGAATTTATAGAGAGAATCTATCAGAAACCTTTCTGTGATGGATATTTATGGTGCAGAAAAGATAACATGCTTGTTTTAAAATTGATGATTGAGCAATATACTGTTAGTTATAAGGGAAGTGAAGAAATTCTTTCACTAAAAATAGATGTGATGGATGTTTGTGTTGATGCTCTTTTTATTTCTTGTTGACTTTAAATCATTTGTTTTCACTGTCTTCACGCTTTAACTGTCAATAATATTTTCCTAATTTTTTGCCAGTAACTTTATTAGGTTTATGAACTGTAGAAAGTTGAGTTTGATTTGGAATTTGTTTTATTCCCATGCATTTTTATTTTATTTCTTAATTTAGCACTTTGTGTTTAAGCTGTGTTAAACCAAAGTTTGCAAATCTTTTGCTAAAAATTGGGTTATTCATATTAAATGTCAACCATTTTTTTGCTGATTTAAAATAAAATATTAAATTGGGCAAATCCCATACTAAAATATATGTTACAGTATTTTTAAAAAATATATATTATTTAACATTTCTTATCGCTGTTTGAATCTCGTAACTTTGCAAATTATGCAAATAAACCCGAGCTCCTGATTATGGTTTTTCTGTGCATTATGTTGTATATTTTTCCGTCTGTTTATTGGTTACAGTGCCATCTAGTGGCCAAGTTGCAGACTGCAGCTAAGTCAGCACACTTCACATTTCCCTTCTTGTTATGTGTGATCAAAACACAAAAAGCACTGAGTTAGCAGTTGTCAGTTCTGTATTAGTTTAAAAGGGTCAGTTTGGCACAATAAACTGTGAGAATAAGAACCTAAGCCAGCTGTGATTATAAACTAAAGAGAATAAAAACCAATTTTAATTTTCACACAATACTACACTGATGAAAGTAGAGGTGTAAATACTATAGAGCATTTACTGCCAATAAACCCTCTGGTTAAAGGCTGCTTTTACAAGTGTGTTTTCTGAGGTTGCAAAAGCTAACAATTCAATAAGCTTATGCTCAGCTGCAAATTTTAACTTACAAGCTCTGAAAAATGCATCTTAGATTAGTTGGTAGTGTATTGCTTTCCTCATTAATAGTATATTGAGTGTGAATAAGATAAAGTAACACATTGCTCTGGCCAATGCAAGTCAAAGCAGATTTGCTGTTAAAGGCAATTTCATTCTCTGCAGCATTTATTGAACTTATTGACCAAACAGTTGTGTTATTCCCTGTGAAGCAGTCCAACTTAATTCCCTTAACTGTTCATTTATGAAAGACTAATTTCATATATATGATTAATCTCTTATTCCTTGATGTCAATTGATGTCATTGTGAGTAACAAAGTATGGAATGTTTGTGTGGTGAAAACAGTTTCTTTAGTTAAAGTATAGAAACTTTGAATCCAGCAGACCTGGTGGAGATGATCAGAAAAAGGTGTTTTTCTTTCTCCTGCCACTAGATATTGCTGTTGAGTTTTTAGCTGATAGTTTCATGGCATTTAGTCATTTGTTATGTCTTATCTTGCCAAAAAACTCTGCATTTTGCACTTAATATCTTAGCAGTTATTTTTTGCACATGCCTTTCTTGTTAAAAAATAACATGATGACAGGTTTGGGCTTTGATATGAAAATTTGCTTATGATTCCAGTGTCAAATGATATCCTTGTATTTGTTGCATCAGTTATGTGTTGATTGAATAAATGTCACGAATGAATGTCCCTCTGAGCAGTTTTTAGTGAAATCTGTTGATTATGGATGTGCAAACGGATTAAATTATGAGGCATCATGGTGAGTTTGTTTGCTTGTATTACTGCTGGCATCTTGAAGAGTTACATGGTAGCGAGGGTAACAACAAAAAAAGTGGATGAGTGAGGTATGAATGATGACTTTGCTGTCCATTGAATCAACCTACACCACCCTCATCCAACCGTCTGCTCTTATCTGTATGTCTGTCTGTGGATTATTGAACCGTCTCTGCAGCAGCTTGAGCTGCCACTCAGCTTTCCCCCATCATTCATCCCTCTTTGCCTCCGGCTGACTGGGTGGGATCTGATAAAGTTGACTTGAGGTGAGATGGAGGTCTCTGGTTGCAGGCAGAGACCAAGGTCAGCACTTTTCAGGACAACACAGGGAGAAAATAACTTGACATCTTTTGTAGCCAGACACAGTGATGGTTGGACCCTTTTCTTTTCCTCTGTCATCAGGCTCTTCATCGGGACGAATGTCATTTTACTCGTTGTCAGATGAGCTTTAGGTAGAGCTGCATTTTCTAAGCATTAGCATTATTACAGTGTGATCAAGGGAAGAGGAAAAAAGCTGAAACAGCAGACACGCTTCTTTCTGACACTCCTCTCTGTGGCCTCTCCTGCACAACCATCCTGCTGTTTCATTTTTTCCAACATAACACAAGGAGAGAGAAACACTTCGTATTTGCTATCTGGATATTTGAGAAATGGACTTTGTATTTTTCTGGTTCCATCACTAACCGGTGAGTAGAAGCATAATAAGGATTCCATGTGCGATAGACTGGTAATATGCATGTGTCAGATGGAGCGATGGAGTTGGAAGACAGTGATACATCATTGAAATGGACGATACAGCCAATCCAAACGAGTTAGTTTCTATATCAGCTTCCAAAAATAGATATTCAGTTTAGTGTTGTAATGTCTTAAAATGCTTTCCTCATTAAATCTATATTGTCTTTATTTGTATGCATCCAACACTCTATAATTTTGTTGTAGATTCTTAAATATAACTTTTTTTCCCCTATAAGACTAATTATAAAAACCTTAGATTTAAATTCTAATGAACTCAGATTGTTGTAATGCATTAATGAAGCCTATATAAAGTCAGTCAGTCAGTCATATTGTTCCAGCTTGTTCGTATTCATGGTCGCCAGGAGCTGGGCCATCTCCAGTAGCCATTGGGTGGGAGGTGGGGTTACACCTGGACAGGTCTTAGTGAGGGAGTATAGATTCAAATATTTTATATACATATCCATAAATATATCTATTACTAAACTGATTATGGGAAAAACCTCCTTAAACAGTCTAGTTGGGATGGAATCTAACATACATGTGTCTAGATGAATCCATTATTTTGTCAACTCAGCAGGACAGAAACATGAACACAAAGTGGTTCTAATGTTACTTCTAAAACTGCGTCACTGCAACGACAGAAGTAAGTACAGTATGGATTTATTCTCTAATTTAAACAATTTATGTATGAAGAATTTCAACACGGTTCAACAGAGCGGTGGCTAAAAAGTTCTGTAAGTAAACCTGAGCTTGTTCTTGTTCTTTTCTTTTAGAAATAAATACATAATGATCATGTCTAGCTTTAACCAAGGGCTCGCTTGTAAGTTAGCGAAACATCTCTCCAAGTTATATAACATTCTTCCAACATTTTCTTGAAGCCTTTTGTAGAATAAACTGCTCTGATTAAAACCAAGGAACCAGCCTCCTCTGGCTGATTACATTCATTTTACAGGAGCAACAGTGTCTAATGAAGTCCAAATTGAAGCTGTAATGTCAGCTATACAACCAGGCAGTCAAACTTTGATAATTGCTTTCTGTTATATTACCCTGTAGGACTGAAGGAAATAATAATGGAAACTATTCTTTAGATTTATTAACAATATTCTCTGATAAACATCTGTGTTAATTATATTAAATAAGGCTGTGAAGTCTGTAACTCAAACTTTGTTAGAAAGGATCAGACAGGACTGCATGGTGAGGAAATGCTATCAGCTGTTCATTCCCTATGCTACAAGTCAGAACAAGATCGAAGAGATTGAGTTTGTTTGTGTTCATTTTGAAAAAAAACCATCAAAATGAATGTCGCAACCAGTTTTCAATAATAAATAGAAGAAGATGTCTGAAAATTCAGACAAAATCTCAAAAAAGGGCCAATTGGACAAGATACAACAAAAATACAATTGTTTTTTTTTTTTTAATTCCAAAGTGAGTGAAACACACTGTGGGTCAGACACTCAAATCAATTAAACCGTCCTGGTCCAGAGTTAATCAATAGACCTGACTTGAAAATTGCTGCTCCTCCTCCACCCCAGCCTGTTGCTTAAAGAACAGAAGGATTGAAACACTTTGAGCTGATTAAAGAGGCCATTTCATACACATTTCAGGACTTTTCTTAAGTATTAACCAGTATGAAACATTTTATATCTAAGAAACGTCAGGAAACACTTAGTAACAGACCTTTCAATCTGTCTGCGTTAAAATTTGTGTGGTTCCGGCTCCTTCTGTCAGGCTGCTTCGTCAACAGCTCGTTCATACTCATTGTTCGAATTTGCTGGACTTTGATTGGCTAACAAACTAGCCTATGAGAGCGAAGAACACTGTTTCCTGCCCCGCTGGCAACATCAAACGTTGTGTCTTTCTGTTTGCTACGTTACGCTATGGCATTTTAGTGAGCAGCATGCTAGGCGTGGTTTCAACTGCGGGAGCTGCCAAAAACTAACGAACAAAGGAGTTGTGACGAAACAGATACAGGCCGTTCGGACTCGGGAGAACTCGGGTGTTATTGCCACCTGCGTAGTTTGAGAACATATTCAACAGAAACCTCAGAAAAACTGTTTTTAATGGAAGGGCCTCTTTAATGCAAACTATTTTAATCTGTCCATTATTTTACAAGCATTGACAAAGTTGTGGTTTGCATTAAACAGTTATCAAAGTCATTAATAATCTGTTTAAAACCAGCCCGTAAAGAGTTTTGGTCCTAATAACTTTTAAAAATACAAAACTTTTCATTTATGATTTTATTTGATCTTTTGTTTAATCCTTTGTTTATTTCTTCTTTTTTCTTTTCTCAATCCTTCCTGATATCATTTCTTTCTTCTGTTCTTCCTTCTTCTTTTTTCCATTCTAATTCCTTCCCTTTGCCATGTTACTGTTATCTTTCCTTCTTTCTTTACTTTTTCCTAACCTGGCTGTTCCAGATTATTGTGTAGCCCCACGTGTCCAGTCGGTGCTACACATAGATCTGGGATGGCTCCGTCTGAAAGCATCTGAAAAAGGGAGGGACATCTGGTATAATATTTTAAGCTGATTGGAGGACGCACTAGCAAGTAATTTGTCTTTAGCCAATTAAAGTAAATCAAGGTCTTGCAAATCCAGTCGGGAGAAAAACACATCAAGAAATTCACTTAAAGAAATTCAGGTGTTTTCCTTTGCTCACTTTTCAATGAAGAAATCATCTCTAGTTCTCCTAAAACAGATTAAACAGCCACTTCTACGCGTGCGTCCGCCGGTGCGGCCATGTTTGTCTTGCTTTGCCTGCCTGGACACTTGCTGCCAATCATACCTGAACACCCGCCCCAAAGCACAATGCAAACGCATGATTGGTCCGAACCATCAGTGGAGTCAAGTTTCATTGGAGCACTTCAAGATGGATTTTCTTGGACTTGGAAAACTCCAAATCTAGAGAGAACTTTTTCCTTCCTTTTTGTTACTTTTTTTGATTCATCTCTTCAATTTATTTTTCCTTTTACTTTCTTTAATTCCTTCCACTATTTCATTCAACTTTCTTCCTCATTTCTCTTTTCATCCTTTCTTTTAAATTGTCTTGTTTCCTTTCTTTTCTTCTGTTATTCCTTTTCTCTTTGGTTTATTACTTTCTTTTCTATGGATTGCTTCCTTCCTTCTTTTTTTTATTTCTTTCCTTCCTCTCTCCTTTCCTCCTTTTACTTCTTTGCTATGGATTTTTTGTGTGACTGCAGAGGGAATGGAGCAGGGAGAGTGTCCGGTTCGGGATGGTGCACACACAGCAGAGCTCTGCTGAGGGATGCGTTCATTAGCAGAGGAGAAGTGAGAAAAGAACGAGCACAATTACAGGCAGAGACTTGGAGAGATTTGATTAGGATTGTGTTGGTTATTGTTAGTGATTGTTACTTGTGTTGCTCTGGAGTCTCTTACATGTTTTATTGATGTAGTTGATTGGCCTTAATAACACCATCTACAAGCGTACAGCAGTCCCAGAGACACGGGGCAGTTTAGTGATGGCGTGTATTTTTAGCTCCTTCTAAGCAGCACGACACAAGAGAGGCGGGAAATGGGATGTTTTGAATGAATTGACGCTACACTGCTCAGCAGAGGACGTCAGCAACAGCAGCACTACCAGCTGGGAGAAGTATACACACACACACACAATCACACACACACACAGGCACCACAGAGGCGAACATCTCACAGCAAATAAAAGACCTGCCGCAAACATGCTGGGCCAGCCAGGAAAATCAAGCTCACACACCCCATACAAGAGGCGGCCAGTGTATGGGGTGACTCAGAGGTGTGTATCACACACATATGTTGGACTGTACTGCTACAAAGCTTCTGTAGAGGTGTGTCTGTTACTGCTGTCCAGCAGCTGCAGGATACAAAGTGCTCTTGACTGCATGCTGTTAAGTGGTTTTACAGTGAGCGTGCGCAGGAAGGAGAACGCATGCTGATATTTATATTTATTCAGTTTCCTTGTGGTGGCTGTTTATTCTTCAAATCTTTGGATTGCCTGTGCAGAGTGTATGTCATTGTGATGTTAGTGTGTCCTAAACAAGAGAAGAGGGATCTCACTGCAGTGCCTCATGATCCCAGGACACTGATCTCTGTGTTGATGTAAGCAGAACTGGGATCTCTAAGGTTATAATAGCCACTCTGGGATGCATCTATACGCTAACGAGGCTGATGCAGGAGTTTGACGCAACCTCCTTTCTTTTAAACATCTGGCTGAATCACTGAAAGACTTTTCAAAGGAATATACATCTTTACATGGGACGGCTTCTTGAGACTTTTACTGTTCAGGCCATCCTCCCACAAACACGCCCACAGAAATACTGGTTATATTTACAGAATCACACACCCATAGCCACATCTTCTGCATAATGCAGTTTTACATGTACTGGTAGGCTGATTCTGGATGTCATTGCCACTGTTGACTTCAAATTTCTTCTTTTTAGTCATCAGCTTGCTTTACGGTAACTCAGTGCTCTGATCTTTTTTAGGAATTCATGAGTTTTGTGTAACTCTTTGGTTAAGTTAGTACATTTCAATCACACTGCACAAACAGGCATAGATTCGTGCAAAAATACCTCATTCTATCAGGGTCTCGATGTCACCTGAAGCGATAAGGTTACTTATCCTGTTTAACATTCCTGCATGCTCTCTCATTACTCTGCCCTCCCAGTGTTCTCTCACCCTCACAGGCGGAGGGCTGTAAACACCAGACCGCAAAAATTCACTCGTGATCAGCAAATAACGAATGACGGTTCTGGCCAGCTGAATCAATATTGTTTTCACTGTAGGATGTATAGCTATGTGGATAAACTAGCTCACGTTCAACTGACATCCATTAGCCTCATGTGGATTTGTGCAGGTTTTTGTGCAACAGAGTTTTCAAATTGATCATGTAATGATCTGATTTGATTTGGCTTTATTCCATTCAGAGTGCTGAACAGCTGATTTAATGTTAAATCATTTCTAGCTCAGCTGAGTCCCACCCAGTTCACACCCTCCTTCACATTTTATTCCAGTGTGACATGCAGCCAAATGTCTCATTGCCTCATTTGCTGAACGTGCTTATGTGATATAAAGGTTGTGTCTTTGACTCAGTGGTTGAAACACTGCTCGTCATGTTAAAATGATACTGCAATGGACAAAGTACCCATGAATACAGTGAAACTGACGTGACCTCTCCTTAACTACAGAAATGCTGCATATTTCCAAAGAGGTCTGATACATTCAAGAACAGACATAATGATGATATCCAACATACGGTTAAATTGAAACAGGCGTGAATTCTCTGTGTATTACGGCTGTAACCTTTTAAATTCCCAGACTGCAATTTAGATCCACCTACGTGAGTGGGATGGAAATTCCTGGGAAGGTGTGTTTCTGGTTTTAAGAATTAAATCCCACGGGGCAGTTGGACTTTTAAAGCTGCGAACCAAATGCACCTCCTCCCCTGTTCGCCACTAATGCCTGACTTAATAAGCCCACTTTCAGCAAGCTTTCCCACTTGCAAAATACAGACAGCTAAAATTAGCCTTTAAATTCAGTCACCCACTTCTGGCCAAGTGGAGCATGATTTATTTAATCCATCAGTTTTAATTTCCTTGTAAACTGATAATGTGAGAGCCACCATGCTTTGAGATGTGTGTGGGCCTCAAAGAAATTATTAGCTCTTTTTATGCAACTTATAAATCAGAATAATATGAAACCAGAATTTGTAAAATGTATCCTCTGAATGTACTGCTCTGGAAAAAAAATACTACAAAAAACACAGAATTTATAAAGAACTTATGAGAACCTCTTATAACAAATTTGCAAGCATTTTTTTTAGTAGCGGAACACACAAATAGGTATTTTGCACTGTTTTATTACTATTTAAATCATAAAACAAAATAGTGATATAATAAATAATCTGCAATCATATTGATGAGTTACTTTTTGCACCACTGGGGCTTTTCTGTGTTGTCTTTATGTTCTCTAGTGCCACAGGACGGTGTTGTGATTAAATACCTTGTTGTCTTTACACTGTGCACCACTGTAAAGTAAAATCCCAGTGGGAGTGTGTTTAGTCGCTGCTTGTACACTAAAGCTCAGCTTTTGTAATGAGAATGCACGAGAGAGTTCCCTCCAAGCCAAATTCGAATGCAGGCAGTTCAGCTCACATGTGCACAAAGATACATGCAAATCTTTACAAAGGTAAGACAAGAGGAAGTTTTTTATCTCCTTTAACAGGAGATCAGCATTGTGATCATTTATTTATTTTTCTCTGCTGCTGAAGTAATAAAGACACATTGTACACAAACGCTGTAAAAAACCTGCTGCAGTAAAAGGCTCTGTGCTCCAAGCTTGAACGCCTTCTGGATTCTCTGCAGTAAAATTTACTGGACTAATCATTTTTCTCACTTACAGCAGCTTCTGTTGTTCCTTGACTAGGATCACTTAATCTCTGTGCCAAATTCTAACAATTAATTACATGTAATCAAGAGGTCATAAAAGAAGAACAACTGTGCATTTTGCTGTAATAATTTGCTGTCGTGTTACTGACTATATCTCCCAGCACTAAAAACACCTTATACAGGTCCAAAAACGGCTGTGTGCAAAGGTGGCACTCTCGCTCTGGAATTAGAATGACATGCTAATAAAACGTTTCCACAAAAACCTGCACGTCACATGTTGGGAAACCCTCTATGGCAAGCAAATAAGGTATATAATCACCACATATCCCCGGTGCTTCCAGCTGCTTGACCTGCAGATTCCACAGTACCAGCCTCACTGGGCTGGATTATTTATGGTATTGGGCAACCCAAAATGGTGCCCACTGCTCTGCCAGCTATTAGCTGGTAGATGCCAACGTTGTGCCCGTCAAAATTAATATTTTATAATATTTTACTTCGAATATAATTTTTAAAGAAAATTGTGTATTTTCATTTTATAACCCTCTAATCACCCCGAGGAGGCATTATTTTATTAAAAAATATTGCTTTTTATGAAAATTTTCCATATCCCATCTTTAAATGGAGCTTTTCTTGCACTGCTTAGCAGTTAGCTTTGACACAATTGTTGAAGGTATCTATATGTTTTACAACATGAGCATTAGCTAAATCAGATTGCTGGTAATCTGCTCTGTTTTTGAAAAAAAGTACTGGCAAATAATAAGTTATTTTTGTGAAATGTGATCAAAAACATACACAACTTAAACTATGCTTTTTCATTTCCCTCCAAGACATTTAAATTATTCACAAAATGTAAAATCCAAAATGATGACACGGTTTCAAAGGGTTTTGAAAGTGTTATTTCTTTGTTTATTTTGTTTATTATTACAATATTTTGTCATGGAAACATATCAGTTTATTTAAACTGAAATAACTAAAATAAGCACTTCACTTATTTTACTGTCTTACTTTACTTTTATTTTTACCCCATCTTGCAGTTTTTACCCAGTTTCTTTTTTTTAAAGGTCACGTTAAGGATGTGCAGAAATTTCAAGAGCAAAAGATAAACTTATATTTCTTTATCTCATCTACTAGTATGTCATCTCAGTCACGCTGACGTTGAATTCATTTTATGAATGTTTGATTTATTTTTGATGTCTGTGGGATTACAGATTTTAGAGATCAGAGGGATTATCTGAGCATAAACATATGCAATTTGTGTTTCTGTGTGCTCTGGGGAATGTGTGCTCAGTGTGTGAGGTTGTCTTAATTTGGCTGCATCAGACCGATTCGTGGGACTAATCAGGGTTTCATCATCTGATGCAGTTGAAGCTGTACTGCTGCATGGATCAAGCACCCAGAGCCTGCAGGTAGGCCGTGTTTCTGCTACACACTTGTTACATGGATTGCTTTGTAATGAGATTCATAAAGCAGTGATTTGCATTTGAGCTGTGTATAAGTGTATTGAGTGGCTGAGTGTCCTGATGTCGATGAGCCAGCAGTCTGAATGAATGTGGTTTTATAGGATGCATCATTTGTCACTGTAAGTTTTATGTGTGACAACAATGTTTGACGCACCTGATTATCATTCAGTTTCATGTGTTTTTAAACATGCAGATCTGATGACAGCCTCCTGCAGTAAATACATATCAGATTTGATCTTTGGTTCCCTCTTTTTTAAGATAACAGGCCTTATTAGTAGATCAGTGTGGTTTATTACTCGTGAAAGTTTTTTCTTTGTGTTTCAAAGGAATTTAATTAACATACAAATGTGACATCGGATTTTTGTTGAAATATCATTTCTCTTTCTAAATCCCTTCTGACTCAGCAGTCAACTACTTTTAGGTGTTTTCTTGTTGTTGGTGGTAAGATTGGAGAGTTTGAATGAAGACCATGAAAATATGTGGGATTTGTCATCTTAAGTCATTGTGCAGAAGTTCTTTGAAATTTGTCATTATCATACGACAGACATTAGTGATTTGGGATTTTAGCATAAAGGCATGTAGAATTTTCAATATCATTATTTTTAAAAAATAAAGTAATATCATAATCAGAGAGCTAAACAACATATTTTGTGCCATAATTCCACATGTGATTTGTTTTTATTTTAAAAAGTTTTTTGATGGTCTGGAAAACTTGTAGTACTTTTTTCCAGCACTAGAGTGAGTATAAGCCAGTTTTTGGCTCAGCTCCTGCTCTGCTGCTCAAGGCACAGTCAAGAACATTGAGTCTCTTGAACACTTCTGCTCTGTATGAATAAAACTCATTGCTGCCACCCTGTGGTGGTTCATGGAAGTGACGGGGTTGTGATTTGGCTCAATACTGTCACCTGGTGTTGAAAATAAAAGCCATCATTTTCTACGTAGTGAAGTGAATAAAATCAAATTTGAGAAGCCATTCTCACCTTCTTAAAATCATGCTCAACAATGCATTTTGTGACAATAAATATTCCACTCTTTGATAGAACGTTTGGGTAGGTTCTCAGTAGGTTCTTAGATAGTAAGGTTAGCTGTGTTTGGATCTACTGTGTTATTGTCATGAATGTGGTTTTAAACGACCCAAAAAATGCAGAAACTGAGAATAAACAGGTGAGACGTGTTTAGTTATAAAGGTTTCCACATTTCTACATCAGCCATCGTCTTTGTTTCATTATTCAATAGTTAAATTACATCAGTGATATCATGTCAGAGTCTCAATAAGGACTGAGGTCATATTTGTTGTTGTCTGCAGAGGATTTTCTACATTAAATCACAGAGAAACGTTCAGTGTGAAAAAGAAGGAAAGAAATATGTTTTTTGTTTGGGTTGCAAGATTTTCACATAAATGAGATGAAATGAATTCTAATTAGAGGCATTAGCTGATTGTTTATCCTGCTGTGTTAGCCAGCACTTGCTCTGATGCTTCACTATTAGCTCCTCGTGTGTTTTCATAATTAGTTCTCTCCTTCATCAGCACCGACTCCCTTTTATCTGACCTGTGGGTTCATTTACTTTGACCCAAACATCAACTCACATTGCTCATCACTTTGTCATATACAGTATCTACAGATTCTCCTCTGCCTGCTGGAAACTCTTTTATTTAATGGGGAACTCCAAACACTGAGAGACATTAAATTTTTATGAGGAATTTTACAATCGAAAGTTGTTCATGATGTTTCTATGGATTTTGCTCTACAGTGCTACAGATCCTGCACTGTAGTGTTATTACTAGTGTGTTATAGTCTTTTGGTATAATATATAATTGCTCTTTAAGAAAAAAGTGTATATGTATATTAATGTTTCATTCATTTGTTAATTTCTGTTTAAAGTTTCATTCATTGAGTATTCATCCTAACTTACTTGAAAGGCAGGTGGGATGGTGGTGTGGCAGCGTGGTTTAGTATTAGTGCAGAAATAAAGTCTGTGGTTTCATTCCATTTGTTTTCAGGTGTCTGTGTGTGACGTTAGCTCATTGGGTTTCACATTCAAACACTTGGGATTTGACAGATCTTGTTTGTAGGAAGAAAATAAAAAAGGACTTGTTAATATTCTCGGAAGTCATTGTTTATTGAGTACGGTGCTGTTTGAGTCGATACTGTTATTGACCCAAAACTGCATGGGGCTCTTTGTTGATTTATTACCTGGATCATATACATTGCAGAAAACAGTCTTTTTGTCTTTGTCACAACATATCGTCTCTGTTAGTAAAGCATTTTTTTTTAAAACCCTCAGGGATTAAAGAAATTATAAAAGCAGGGGATTTTTTTTTGGAGGGTTTTACGCCAGATAACCTGTTGAATACTTGTTAGTCAGCTGAAAGAGCACCACTATTGGAGGATGTCGAACACCTACGAGTTCTGCATTTAAACAACTGACCACCGTGAAGTAATGTTTATGCCGGTGCTTGTTAGTTTCTTCTATTAGTTTGTTTGTCTGTCTGTTAAAAAGATAACTCTAAAACTCATGGATGGATTTTGGATGAAATTTTCTGTAAAGATCAAAAATGGCCCAAAGAAGGAGTGAGTAGATCTTGGGGGTGATCTGGATCACCACCTGGATCCAGGAACTTTTTTTAAGAATTTTTCATCATAGGGCTGTTTTTAACATATAGCTGCATGTAACTCCACGATTAATCACCCAGGTGCTTGGTAAAAAAAAAAAACAGGATGAGCTCCTTATAGGTTCTACATGATACCAAGGATTGATCTGGATCAAGGATAGATCTGGATTGTTACAAAATTCCGGATACCATGATCCGGAAAAGAAAAAAAAAAATAGGAAACCTTCAGATTTTTTATAGCTGCAAGAACAAATTATGGTATAAACTTGCAACAAACACCAAAAGATAGTCGAGACACTGTGTAATCAGAAGTGTGTAATGGATTTAATGTTCCTTCAAAAGCTCGGGAGCTTGATCCAGAAGACAAACCACCATTACTGAAAGAGGAATTTTCATGAATAACTACTAATAATGCATCAGTGTCAAATCAATTACTAAAGACGTTTTCATGATCAAGGAATCTAATAATGTTAATAAAACAAGGTGAGACTCTTATTTTTTGATGCAAATTACAGTATGGGGAACTGAGGTGCTCTGTGGAGGTCTGAGCTATATGAGGGGTTTCTAGCTCTAACTGACACGACATACTGTAGTGCAAATCTTCTTATCACCAAACTAAAATAGAAATTCATGCCTATTGAAGAGGTGTGTCACATTTTGACTCGGCTTATACTTTTAAAGCCCCTCAGCATTGTGAAAGTAATTTTAATACATCTGTAGTGTTCATTTGGCTTCTGAATTATACATGCCAAGATTAATACTCTATATTTTCTTTGGGAGTTTTCACTGAGTAACCAGATTATCATTAATCATCATGTTTCCCTGCAAGTGAGTGGTATTGATGCCTTAACTTTACAAAAACATACAACAGTATCAGTCTCACAGGGAAACCAAACCTTCATCTTCTGGGTGAACGCCTTGTGTTTGATTCACATCTTATCAGTCTTTACATCTTAGTCAGCGACATGCAAATGCAAAGCTCTGCATCTTGAAATAGAAGCTATCGAGGCTCCATGTGGGCTAATATGTGATTCCAAAAGTTCCTGCCAAGTGGCCAAAAGTGATCAGTTTGGATTGTTATTGGTTTAAACACCAAAGTCGAGCCGGATTGTTGAAAATAATCTTCCACCTTTGAGCCAACTTTCAACCAAACTAGCATGAGAACAGATGCGATCAAATGCAATTTTGTCGAAAGGTGGTTCTCTTGCACAAAGAAAAAGTGAAAACTTTCTGTATACAAATTGTTGTTTTTAACTGTTCAAACCAAGTGCTTATTTCGCTGTAACACAGAACCCTGTTTCTTAACTAATGGAGAACCAACATTTTGGCTTTAAGGGCAATTGTGACTGCAGTGAATTGTGCTGAGTCAAGACGGTGCATGTTGAATGTTAATAAGGGGTCATTTCTTTCGGTTTCTGTTAAACTCTTTGTCTGATTTAGAACTGGGAAGTCTTTCCGCCTGCTTGTTCATATTGTTGAATTTGTTTGAAGCTATGATCCCAGTGATTCCTGATTAGTTTGCTTGTTTTTTTTGGTAACTGTCCTTCAGTAGGATTGTAAAACTGTATCATTCTGTCTGCATTGCTTGAGACTGCTGCAGCTTGAACACTCAAGGTGATGTTGACTGAGAATGAGTGCAACCTCTGGGGAAATCCAGTCAGAAAAGCATTGCTCTGCGTCACATGGAAATTGCCAAAATAATTCTTTTCAATATGAATGAGCCCAGCTGCATTACTTCTATATAAAGCCAAGAAAGGTCAATAAACTGGAAGTAATCCTGATACTGAATGCTTATCTCTTTAATGATTCCTGTTCTCTGGATACTCTGCACACACCACAGTTATTACTATTTTCTCCTCGGCTCAGGATGCTGCAGGGTCTCCTTCTGGAGGAATATCTTTTTCTTTTGATGTAAAATCTGTTGCATATTGTGACATAGTCATATTGCCTGAGTATAACCCAAACTCCTACATTACTGCTGTGACCTGTTTCACCAACAGTTTGTGGCACCTCATTTAACCTGTTCTCTGAAAATGGCTACAGCTCTGTTATTTGATTATAACTCATTTTGTTAAATTATACAGAAGCATTTCACATATGTCCATCAATTGATGTTGCTGTGTAATTGAATTGGGCATGAAACTAAGGCAGCAGTCCAACTTCATTAAATGACTGCATAATTGTCAAACAGTAAAACAGGTGAGTTTGTCTTCACTTGAAAAAGCTGACTTTAAATTTCTTGTTTGGAGCCATCATTTTATTTTACATGCAACCAATTCAATACATTTTATATTTCCCAAAAATAGAATTCAAAAGCAAACTAGAAAAGCACTCAGAGAGTGCAGACCTCCAACAAACAGCACTTGGACATATTGTAGAAAGTACTATGTCTGTATCATTAAAAAATCTCCTGGATCCAGATCCGGATCACCCCCAAATTCTAATTGATTTTTCCTTGGGTCATTTTTTAACTTTGCTGAAAATTTCATCAAAATCCATCCATATCATATTTTTAAGTTATCCTGCTAACAGACAAACAAACCCCAATTAAAACATGACCTCCTTGAGGTAAAAATAAAAAAAAAAAATACAAGAAAAATGGTTAACTTTTGTGCTACTTGACTAAAGAGACAAACGTGTGTTTACAAAAATATTCAGATCTTGTTCTACAAATTCAACTTATTTTTTAACCCTAAATTATTTTCATAAAAATCCAAACGTATTACAGAGACATTAAGTACGTTTATAATAATTAAACAGTTTGAACATGCTTCTTTAGGTGCCTAGGATTCAAATATTTCTTATCTTTATGTCTTTATCTGAAGTATTTGCCATATTGGTATTTCCTGCTACATTCCAATCATATTTAAATAAAAAAAATGGAGGCACCTGAACTTGCCCTTGAAGAAGCCTAACAAGTTTAACATATTATTCCTACTACAGGTTGTCAAATAATTCTTTATCCTGCTTTTACCTTCTGTTTAGTGAAAACATGAAACAGTTTAAATTCTGTCTGAAATAAAAACAGTGACTGCTGCCAGGAAAGCTGTGGTAAAAAGGGGCTGCCACTGCTAATACAGAAACTGTGTTATTATCTTTCTCCATGCCAATACAACACAAGGAGTTCTCTTCAGCAGCTGCAGAACTTCTAAAAGTAAGGATGTTTAGTTAATTCTCAGACTAACATTGTGAGCGGTGGAAAGAGGAGGAGAATGTAATAAAAGCAGGGGAGGATCTTCTAAACCGCTGAGGCGTTCCCTCGATATCAGGGTCTCATCATCAGCTTATTTAAACACCAGAACGGGAAGATGATGACTCCCCCCTTCAGTCCACTTCCTGCTGGTTCCACTCCACTCTACTCCTTCTGGATTTCACTACAGGAGACTCTCTCTCTTCTTCTTGCTGCATCTTTCACCTGCTGATTAAATTCCAAGTGGATTGTGAGATTGTGGACTGTTTCGTGCAGCTTCACAGCGAGTCCAGCAGCTTGTTCACGATGAATCAGAATCTCACAACAGGTGAGACTGTCAGTACTGTGTGTGTCATATAGAGACCTAAAGAGAAGCTCACAGAAAAGAATCCTTCTGCAGCTGCTGAAGAGTAGAAGCAGAGATATGAGGTGAATATAAGAATCCAAGCAGATGTGTTTGGTGGAGCAGTTTTTGTGTTTTTATGCTGTCGTGAAAGACATAAACTTACTAAAAAAGACTGTCATGTCATTGCTGTTCTAAACTGTGGACTTGTTGTTGCAACCCAAGACAAAAAAGCACATCCATATAGTTTGAGTTTTTACATGTAGGACAGATGAATTCCAGGCCAGGCTTCTAGTCTGTTCTCAGGTTACTTGTTATTCACAGCCGAGAAAATCTACTTTAAATTAAGCTGTTCATTTTTTAACCCTCATTTTTTCTGACTGCAAAAAGGTCTCTGCAGAAGGTCAAACTATTTTTTAACATATTGAGTCATTTTTCTTCTTATCTAGGATTGAAGTGAAGCATTAAAAGATGCCCTTTAGAAGATCAGCTCAGCAAGAGATGCCAGTCATTCTTTGTCTTTGTTATCTGGTTTGAAACAGAAACTCTGTGACCTGGTTGTTACTGAATCTGCAACATCTTTCTGTAGTGGCAGATTTCCTGTTTTTATAATTAAAATTCCCTCAGCTTTGTGGCTAGTGTAATAAAAAATCAGACACTATAACTTCCAAGGTATTTTAGAACCCTGTTTATTATAAATTTGCTATACAACTTGTGAGATTAATGGCAAACAACTTCTTTAACTTTTTCCCCTCCTAAAAAACAGTCTGTTATAGCAGAAATGGGATTTTCTCAGTGTAAAAGCAATTTAAGTTTTTGCTTTTTCTTTGTTTTATTTTTGTGGGAAAGTAACTTTTCTAATAAATAGGTTTTCTGTTCTGCAGTGTTCGTATACAGAGAGATGCTGCGAATTCCATGACAAATAGTTCAGAAATAATGCGTGTAAAACAAAGGCCTATAAGAATCCAGATTCCTAATTAACCGGGGATGCTGGTGCAGGGGTGGATGTGCCAAATGTAGCTCAGTATGTCATGAGTTTTTGGCTTAAATAAAGCCAAATAATGTTTTTGTGAAGGCATGGATACCTATGCAGAGTGTGTAGAGTTGATGCATTGTATTTTTTTTTGTTTGTTTTGGTTTTTATGTTCAGGTAGAGTTGCATTTTTTCCCTCTGAACATGTTGAAATGTCAACCCATAAGTCTTTCCAGCACGTAGTTTCATCCCCCACCCTTTGGTGCATAGTGATGGGGAGAGGAACCGTTCTCTGTATCATGCTGTGCCTTTATAGCACTGAAACTCAGCAGCTGTGCGTTAAATTATTTTCTCTATACTACTGCATTTATCTATTTATTTATTTTATTCTTTATGCTCTTTAGGAATATATTGCTTAAACAGTTTACCTCAGCTGTTTATTTGTCTGTGTGTAATTAAAAAAAAAAAGAGAGAGAGAACAGAACGGCACGTATGTTAATGCCACATTTAAATATATGACTTAAAATAATAAACAATAAAAACAACTTAGACAAAGTAAAATCTTGTGATGATAATTTCTGTAACGAATACTAACAAAAACATGACTATCAAAGTAAAAAAAAAAAAAAAAGAAACAACAACAGCTCCACCAGAAATGAGAAAAACCAACAAACTAAATGTTATTTGGACTTTTAGGTTTCGATACAGTTTACAGAACAAGTTTGTAAAATCATTTCTGTGACAGCAAAAATGACACTGCCCATGTTTAATCTTCTAGACTCTGTTTAGAAAATGCTGGTGATTACTTCTAAATACCAGACAATATAATATAATACAGGAAAACACAGTAAAAAACAATGTGTTTCATATGATACTACATGATATATTGACATTATATATTGATATAATATCATGATACAGTATTCTTAGATTCAACACATTTTGATAGAATATTGTGCAATACAATAAGATATGATGTGATACACTATGATATAAAGTAATATCACATGCAAGATACATTGCATTATAATGAGATAGAAAAATATACTTAACTGTCCTCTTAAAAATAATAATTAACTTAGTTTGGACAGCAACCGACTGAATTACAGCCTCTGCTTGTTGTATTTTCTCCAATAAAGAATACAAATGATTAAACCATTGTGACTGTTGTGGCTTAAAAATAAAACAAACACCATAGTTTTCTGAATAATCCAGGAATATTCATAAATCATAAGACATTTATGACAAATATTGTTTGTAATTTGCAAATATAATAGGTTTAAACATTTTTCCTTCTAGGTTTCTGCTGCTAAAACCATTATAATAATTTGAGAATACTTGAACACTTTCACCAGCAGCGTCACTGACTACTGGTTCTTATTCTTCCATATAACAGTAACATGCGTTTATGCTCCAGTTAAAGCAATGAATGGCCCCAGCTAGCTGAAATCAATAAAGCCGAGTGTGTTGGATGAGGAAGATTGCTGAGCCTCAAACTTTGTGTTAAAGCACATGAGCTGTGACTGGCTGCAGTGCTGCCACAGACTTTCTACTGTTAACCGAGATATATTAATAAGCTTTAAGGACCTTAACATGGTTTTGTGGCCTTAACCAGCAAACTGGCAAAGGGAGCTATGGAAAAACACAAAGGCATAAAGCTGAATGTGCAGGATTATGATTATTGACATTATACATTATTTATGTTTTTGCTTTTTTTTCTCTTTGCTGCAGCCACAACCAGAGAACCACATCGTTTCGACATCCTGTGACTGGACAGATCTCACCTGATAACATAGAATACACGTTAGAAGACAGGTGAGTCAGTATTCAATACATAGAGCAAATATTTACTTTTCTAATCAAGCTGATTTTATTCTCTCTTATAATGATATTAATAACTGTGATAATATAAAACCAAACGTTGTGATTCTGAAAGATTATAACTTTGTTATTATCTCAATGGTCTCAGTAGTAGTGATACATAAACACAGAACAAGTGCATTTAGGCATGCTTATATCTGGTTACTGAATCTCACTTCAATTTAGATTTTGCAAATGCTTTTATTGTTATAACAGTAACTTGTGTTTTTTCAACACGTCCACACATTATATGACTTCATAGGTCGATTTTGGAAAGCTCCAAAAATACGCCCTGTGAGAGCGTTTTCAAATGACCTGTTGGAGCGTTTTCCGGGCTCTGCACTTACCACCAAAAACGCTGCGCGCCCCTTCCCAGGTTTTGCTCTGTTTAACCAAACAAAACAAAAAATTCTGCAGCAGTATGTCTCATTTTAATACAACGGTTAGCTTTAAAATGTAAAAATACATATGGACACACCGTAAAGCTGAAAATTTCACGTTAAAAAGCGGAACGGTTATGGTAGCCGATAGGGGTCGCATACGGAATATAGTGTCATTTTCAGTAATCGACCAATGCGGTTGTATTTGACGTGAGGTCGGGCTGGTTTTTCTTACTGCATGTTGGTGTGGATTCCCAGCCATGCAGGTCTTGTTAATCCTGTAAAAATTGAATCAAAACAGCAGCTTCAAGTTTCACTTATCCAGCTCATACAATGGAGCTTTGAATCAAACCCTCAGATGGCTTCACACCAATTCACTCTAGGGTTGATGTGACCGCAACATCTCACATGTTGGGTGGTTGACATTGACATCACTGACCCAAAGAAAAGGGGGTCAGTGATTTGCTTAAAAGTTGAACAGTTTTAGTTGAAAAGGCTCCTAGTTTGAGAAGTGAAGCATCTTCAACAGTCACCAAATAAATCAAGTCTCCTTAAAGATTTTTTTTCTTGGTTTTCTTATTGTAGTTGAAGTCAGAGAGCCTGGCTTTGCCTACTGATTGTTTGAGAATTGTAGGAACGTAGGAGGATATATGCTGAATTGGTAGCATAGAGTTGTTTACATTCATGACCATATGTCTTGTCTTGGCATTTCAGTGGGATTTATAGTTCTTTTATGTGCTGTGTGAATCTGCTCCTGTAAAGCCATCAAAGCTGCATGGCAGGTTTAGAGCACAGTTCGAGGCAGCAGGTGTCTGATCGTGTTTAAGCTGCTTGGTGTAATATGATCACGCATAGCGAAAATTCCTGTACGGGCATAGGAAGCAAGGTAGTAATGAGAATGTGGCCTTTACATTCTTAGTCTTACAATGCCGTTTTGTTTTAATAACACTGAGCTTACTGATGTTAATCCTCTGAAATCTATACAATTATTCATTTCTTGAAAATTTCCACTCTCCCTTAGTTCAGTTCTGTTATAGGCCTCTGCTCATCAGAGATGGGTCGAATGCAGAAATCAGTTTCCTTGTGTGTAACATACTTATACAACATACAACAATAGCTGATCTGAATTTGCTTCATTACAGTCAAACTGCTTCAAGTTCTCTAGGGTGTTATTTTGTTAATGTGAAGATGATGGTCCTATATGAAATGAAACAGGGGTCTGGTGGTAAAGTTCAAGATGCTGCAGAAACATGTACCATTAGTTCATTTGTTATAAATAAATGAACCAGTGTTCAACACAACGGAAGATATATCAAACAGGCAACATCGTTTTTAGAACTTTATCTTAAAGTAAACAATACGCTTCAGAATCAGATGCATTTAGACCAAAAGTGACTTTATTCCTTCTGATATTAGTTAAGCTGTTTTAACTGGTTCTGAAAACTCCTGGAACTTGGCCTGGAAGTTTTAGGCTTCTGGTTGCGTCAGAATCAGTGTCTGGTGGATTAGTTAAGTCTCAGACTCAAATTATACTCAATGTTTATAGTTTGTCCTTTATGTTGATGATATTATGGGATTACTTATATGAAATCTTTTATAAAGACCAACACTGGTGTAAGAAGAACATCAACGTTCTCACTTGACATTTGTATTAGATTGAGGACCGACATAAAGCAGGAAGTAGGCTCAGTAGGGTCCTTCTCACTGAGAGGTCGATCAACTTGGGTTTTAATGGCCTCAGCCTTCAGCTTTTTATAGATTATTACTCTGTGATCAATTAATTATGTCTTGTCATGTACACTCACTGCCCAGAGGGATTAAAAATGTCAAGTCCAGTATACGTTAGCTTTCATCATAACAAAACAAGCAAGAGAAAAGAGCTCAGTGACTTTCTTCCTTCTATGATACATGGAATGAAATATTACTCTGCTCTTCCACATGCCACAACAAATCTCCTGGGGAACTGTTTCAGTGACCGTGGTGGTAAACAGTATGAAAGCTTCACATAAAACAGCAGCGTCCTCTTGATACGACAGACATCCTGTAAAAATGCTGGCTGTTGTCCAAGCTGGGATTTTAGAGTTACTGCAGGTTGTTTTCAAGTGTGTGTTTTAAAAAAAACTCACCTTTATTCTGCCGCTTGTTCTTTTTTCTAAATTTCAATCTGTACCTTATCTCTAGATTAGGTCTCGAAATAAACCAGGGGGAAAATAAGCATATTAACCCCTTAGTGGGGCATTCTGGGAGTTTTTGGTTGTGTTTTTAGGTCACATTGTTTCCTAATGTTACAGTGGCTCTATAGTTCTGCATGGATGACACATTTTAATGGATTTTATATCAGTTTTTTAGCCATATTGTTAAGTTGTCAGGCCCATAATGCTGATGCAGAATAACCAACAACACTTAAAACTTGTAAGACTTACATGATGAGTAAAAAAAACCAGACTGAACTGAGTGAACAACAGAGCAGTAAAAATGAGGCTCTAACAGTGGACTAAGAACTAAAGGACTCTTTCTGCTGGGAGAGGTGATCACAAGCTGAGAGGCAGCTGAGTTGATGAGCAAACACAGTGAGTGATGAATAGAAGGCAAATAAGTCTAGGGAAGCCAATCTAATATGAAGAAGGAACAATGGAAAACAGGAACTCTATAAGGAGAAAATCTGACAACTAAAATAGGGAAAAACCCAGAAACAACTAGAATTCAAACATACAGACAAAAAGATAAATACTTCAAAATGCAACATTGCAACACAAACATATACATGTATGTATGTATAAGATTAACAATGTGGTAACATTTCATAGGCATGACAGAGACAGAATAGATAATTAGCCATAACAGTCACTGGCTCAGGGGCGGGGTTACACCATTTGCCTGCTGAGAAGATTTATAAACATTACCAGAGAGGATTTTTGTATACTGGGCGATGACTTCCATGGCATGCAGTAGGCTACCTTTTAGATATTGTTTCAAGGGAAGGCTGCAAAAAGTTTGGATCTACATTTAGCTTTAAATGCAGGTTTAACTCAGAATGGACTGAAATGCTTTAACTTTTGGGACCTTTAAAGCTGGAGTGCGTAACTTCTGTAACTTCTGTCGCCCCCTAGCGGAATTTTTGCGTCATTACAACAATGAAGCTGGCGCTTCCATATGACGTAAGCCCAGCTGCCACCGCTTTATCTCTGCCGTTGTGATTCCAACCGGTATCTGTCTTAATCAAGCTTCAAATTCAGTCTGTTTACTTTACCTGGCTCTATATTTGTTTCAATAAATATCATTTCATTGTTGAAAAAATCAAGAGAAACCAGTAAAATATAAAAATACTGGTAAAAAAAAAAAAACCTTCAGAGTTCAGGTTGGATTGTTTACAGGTTTGATTGTTCACTTTAATCTACATTTAACAGTTTGGTGTTGAAATTTATTAGTCAGCTGTTGGGGCCACAATGATCTATTTGTCTTATTCAGTGAATTTTTTCAGTTTTGACACGATGCAGAATCCTGCAGTCAGCTGCACTGATCTGACTGACTGAAAAACCGTTACACTGGCAAACTGACAGACACAAACTGACAGACACAAACTGACACAGATAGAGACAGAATCAGCTGATCAGCTGTAACTTCGACGCTCTGGTTTTCATCTGGTGCGCATTTTATATTTTGACAGTGTGTGCGGACCTGCGGACCACTTATGTGCACCCCTGAACATCAGCCCGATCTCTTCTCTCCACCGAGGAAAAGCGACGCCGATACAAATTCGCGTTTTCCTTCTCCTTCGGTCACTTTCCTTCTTAGCCAATAGTCCCTCTGCCGAACGTCCAGGAATTTTTTTTTTTCGTGGTAGGATCCACTTCCCGATAAGTGTCTCTCGGCCGTTTATTTGGATTCTCCGCCATGTCGACCTTCCCGTTCTGCCGGCTGCTACGAGACACTGCGTTCTATTTTTTATTATTTTTCTTGTTGTGATGTAAAAGACGTAATTTACTGTGCGCCAGCGCGGGAATGTCGCCGGTTGACATGCAAAGTAAAAATGAGATATATTGAAAAATACCATGAGATGTTTGAGGAGCCGATCGGCTTAATCTGCATTGTGTCATCTCCTTTGATAGTGGCTTGGCTGAAACGGACATCCACGGATATGTAAAAGTTACGCACTCCAGCTTTAAAATTTGGCGTACGTCTCCCCTCTTCCTGTTTATTTTTTGATGCATCTCTTTTTAAGACCTTGGATTTACTGCTTTGTTTGCAGAGCCTGGCACATGACCTACATTCTTTTCAGAAGCCTTATTTCTCCAGTTTCTTACATTTTTACTCCTAAAAAACAAAAAGATAAAGAGGCATAAAAGAAGGTCATTATTGCACATTTACCCATTTCACTGTCTCATTGTTTTGTTTTTAACTGAACCCAGTTTTATGTTTTATAGAATCTGATGCAAGTTTTTGAAAATATGTGATGTAATGTCATGTAAAGATGTAACAATTATAGCCAGTATTTCAAAATAAAAGCTGCTGATCTTAATAATCCAGATGCTAATGAACAGAAGCAGTTTTATTTTTATGTACCAGTACATGAGTTTTGTTATTTTTGTCATCATGTGGTGTATGCACATGAGGCATCACACAAATGTTTAGGTACAAGTTAAAAAGCTTTAGATTGACATCATTATGCAGTTTTTACTTTAGGTGGTTGTTCAGAATTTATTAGTCACGGGTAAATTAATTATTGCAGGTAGAAGTAAAGAAATGCACATTTTTTATTGGGAAAATTTAGAAACCTACTTCTAAACAACTGACCTAGTACTTTAACACTTCAAACCTCTGCTCTGTGTCACAATCTGACTCTAAAAATAAAGCAAAGTCAATTCTCACTCGAGTAAAACTAAATTTAGGACAAATTAAACAAATTAGCAAACTATAATTAGTTGGAAAATTAGTGACAAACAGTAATAGCTTTTAGTCATAAACATTTTAGAAGTGCTAATCTGTACTAATAAGTGTCTGCTCTTATTTTGAAATAAAGAGCTTACGTCAATCTGTCAATAAAACTGTCTGATGCAGTGCTTTTTGAAAGAATGTTGAATTCATTAAATTATATATATGTCCTGATGAACAGGGGTAATGTTTTTTTTAGCTCTTTTGCCAGTAATGTTGTAGTTCTAGTGTTTTGCATTGTTTTCTGCATCTGATAATGATGTATGCTGGGGGTGTTGTGTCAGAGCAAGAAGGACCACAGTGTTGTTTTCATCACATTCACTGCAGAACCATTGGCTGTGACAAATCCCATGTTTGTGTCAGGAAATAGTCATATCCTTTATATCTGAAAGCTCAGCACAGAGCAGCTCTGTGTTTCACTGCTGGTCACAGTGGAAATGAAGGAGGAAATCTGCTGTTCAGGGCTTTTTTATCCTCTCTGTGCTACTGATCATCATTCACTTTGTCTCAGCTGCAGGATAGAGTCCCGTATGTCCAAGCCAACGACCAATCAAAGATCTCCCAGCGTGGTCACGGAGTCCTCCAAGGCTGTGACCTCTGCTGCAGTGGATGTCGCCTCAGGGTCAAAGGTGAGCTTCTGTTCCTCAGTTTAGCCATCGTGGAACAAGTTTTAGTTTCATTTTATTCTTTATTTTATTAGAGAAAGGAAAATAAACCTTGAGGTGGAACCTAAAACTTTAGTTTTTTTTTCTATTCAGGATAGATATTTTTAGATTATTTGTTTTTGCAAACATGCAGAGGAAATGCTGGGACACAGATGTGTAACTCCTAATTTTGAAATTTAAGTGGTGCTGGATTTTAGCAGCTGTGGGGACTGATCCAACATGTCTTAACTTTAATAATCACATTAGCAAATTAAAATGTACCTGTCCACTAGAGCTGTTGCTATGCATTTAGACACTTTGCAAGGTAATGGTATATATCATCAATCAATAGACTCTAAACTGTAAAGAAATATGCATTGCTCTTTGAAATAATCAATTAGTATTTGTAGCATTTTATTTTATTTTTCAAAACAAGCTTTTAAGGAAGAATCTACTTTTTTCTTTTGAGAACTGCTTTATTTTCTATCCAAGTAGCAAGGTTTGCAGTTGCATTTTTTGCACTGTGAAAAGCAGTGCCTGTGATCTCAGATAAGCAAAGTAAATCATCCTGGAGTTTTTCACCAACGCCACCACCTGATTAACTGTTTTGGGGTTTTCTTTGATTTCCTGCAGGGCTTCAGAGGAACTGGAAAAGTGCACAGCTTTGGCAAAAGGGATCATGCTATAAAAAGAAACCTCAACATCCCAGTGGTAGTGAGAGGCTGGCTCTACAAACAGGTGAGCTGAGGTTCTGCTGCTCCTGTCGAGTCACATAGACGGATGGATTAAAGCGTCAACTCATTTTAAATCTGTCAAAAAGTGGATTAACAATCTTACAAATCCACTGACTATCAGCTATCATCTAATAAAATGTCTTATGAGCATTAAAGTTTGAAAGTTAAAGTTAGATTTCATGCACAAAAGGTTTCCTATCAAAAATCCGAGAAAAAAGATACAGAATGAAGAAGATGTCGCTTTATGCCAAATGATGCAAGAAAAAACAACAACAACCCAGTAATGACATTCAGTTATTGTTCTAACGCTATGCACGCATCCTCCTCCCTTCTTACTGGAGCTAATGAGCATGCAATTCCCAAACTGCACTTTTTAATTAAAATGTGAATTCGAATGCGCTCCTGCGAGGGAGATTTCTGAATACACTGTGTGCTACATTTCCCCTTTCACCTCCAGGACAGCTCTGGAATGCGACTGTGGAAACGGAAGTGGTTTGTTTTGTCAGACTACTGCTTGTTTTACTACAAAGGTGAGTCTATGAAAAGTGCATTTGGTCAGAGTTTACTGTAAAATAAGCTTCTCATATTTAGTAAACTCATCTTCTTTCTATTAGATGAACAACTATCAGTTATTTAACATCTGACATCCCCTCCAGGCTTTCATCTCCTTACTATCCATACCTTCTTAATCAGCTGGAGTTTTTATTACAGGCTTTAATTTCTGCTTGTGTTGCTATGGCATTTACTTCCTGTCCTCCCATTTATCATCCTGAATAATAGATAAACCACATGCCCCGTCGTGCCACATGCTGCCACATGGCTTCCAAGAGACAAGAGTCGCCCATGAATAATGTCTCACTTTTTTTTCCCGCTGTTCTTAAAATCTGCAATCGCTCTCAAAAATCGACTTGATACCAGTGTTTTATATGGCGGTAATAATGTTCTGTTTGTGTGTTTAACAGACAGCCGAGAGGAAACGGTGCTTGGTAGCATTCCTTTGCCAAGTTATGTCATCGCACCAGTTGAACCTGAAGACCACATAAACCGAAAATATGCTTTTAAGGTAACACTGAAGTAGCACAGAGAGAGATCTATTTAAAAAAATGTTCACATTTCTTCAACATGTTAGCGTAAAGAATTTTTTTATACAATATTTACTTGATACACTCATAAATTTTCCCTGTAAATATGTTTTGTGTCTTACTGTTGCCTAGATCTCATTTTCATATTTGCTAAATGACTTTTGGGACTTTTTCTTATTTTCACTTTTCTTAATCTCCAACGTTTCTTAATATTTATTATTTTTGTCCTATTTGTTTAAACAGGGTTGAATTTATGGACAATGGGATGTAGCTTTTAGTCCCTTTCCTTCATTTCAGATATGAGTATGGTGAAGTGAGATGAAGAGGCTTTAAAGCAAATTACTTTAAAACATATAATTGAAAGAAAAAAAAAAGTCTTGATCTCAAGGTATGGATATTTCTTTTCTTTTCTTTCTTTGTTCCAAACAGAATATTTTAGTATTTATAAATGAAAATACATCCGATGTTGACTTTTACAATCATCTCAGCTATAATTTTTGCTGTCACACTGGATTTTTGAAAAGTCAATGATTTAATCAAATTATCACTGCGGACCGACACATGATTTGTGTTATTATAAACAGGAAGCAGATCAAACCTTTTTATGTTTATTTATGTATTTCAAGTTTATTTATTTCTAAAGTGCCAGTTCATAACAAAGTCATTTCAAGGCACTTTACAGAAAAATCAACCAATTAGTAATAAAACATTTCCTATCTATGGAACCAGTAGATTGGGTTGAATTGTTATTTCAGCACAATCCCCCATCCTGAGCAGCACGACTGGCGACAGTGGAAAGGAACAACTCCCTTTTAACAGGAAGAAACCTCTAGCAGAACCCGGCTCAGGATGGGCGGCCTGGCGTTTGAAGTCAATGTCAAAATGAGGCTGCAGCATTACAGCCTGCAAAAGGATTTCACAATAAAAGCAGTTTAGTCTTTTTTATAAAAGTTTGAGCAGTTGTATACATGAATGAGAAAAGTAAGTCCAAGTCAGATAAACTACCACACATGACATGCAACATGGTGTCAGTGTGTAAAAGCACAAAGAGAACCCATGAAATGCTGCTGTATGTCGAGCCATCGTTACTAGCTGTATCTTAAAATATTTATCTCTTATGTGACTTGATCAGTCTTGTGTGATATAAAGACATTTTAATGCATCTTTCTTGACAACAGCAATTTATTTGTGCACAACTTTCATTAGGTCTGTATTCTAACTGAAAAGCTCTAAAACCTTGATTTATTTTTATTTACAGCCATTCTGTTGTAGTTTGCTTCTCTGTATAAGATCATTGTCATGTTGCATGATTCAGATTTAGCCATCCTTCAGCTCTCTGACAGATGGGCTCATGTTTGACTGAAGAAAACTTTGTGTGGACAGAGTTTGGGACTGAGAGGGAAGGTTGGCAGTTAGTCTGAGGCGTTTGTGCTGATCTGCTGTTCAGTTTCCAGCACAAATGCGGCTCTGAGTAAACTGGCCAAACATCTTCGCTTCGTTCTCCTGCTATCTTCATATTCGAAGAGCAAAGAGTGGCCGATTCAGATGCAACAATAAAAACTCCAATTCAGACACCTTCTAGTTTACATGTTGACACTGCATCAGCAATTTGACGTAGGTTTTGTTCAATAAATAATAATACAGTGTAATACATCATGTGTTCTCACTCATGGAAGTTTATATTAACCTCATTTTATGACTTGAAAAGGAATCAGTGATTTTTCTCAATATCTTGACATTTACGTAAAAATAATTCATTTTTTATATTTACTCCGTATCAAAATCTAAATATATTACCTTCAAGTTATATTATACACTCACCATTTTAATTGCATGCTCCAAAGTCACCTCTGTGTCCGTGCAGCCAGAGGACAGCAGAGGGATTTATGCATCTTTTTGTTTGGGGGAAACACAGAAGTTGCTGCAGAGAACAATAGTGCCTGAATGTTTGATGCAGCACTGCAGCTCCAGGGCATTCTGTTGCAATCCTTGCAGCTCTTTTGTACTTGGTTGTTCTTGGATTCAGTGGGGAAACGTGTCAGAGTGTGTGCATGGTGTGAATATGAAAGTGTGCCTGGGTGGTACAGATCCCCCATACTCTTATGACATACAATTGAATTTGTATGATAATTGCACTGCTTAGAATATTAATCTTGCCTTCAGTCTATTCACCATCTCCTCTCCCTTTTTGCTAGTTGGAGAGTATATTTAGGGTTAGATTAGATAATGAGTCTGGGTTCTGCTGTATCACCCCGTACTGAAGAGCTCCCCCAACATTCTTCAGCTCCCTCTGAGCCATTAAAGGGTAAATTTCATTAAGTAGATTTGAGGTGCTTTAAATTTCGGTTACTTCTATAAGAGTGTAATTACATCCAAGTAGATGTGATGTTTCTGAATGTCAGAGCTTTAGTTAACTATGTAAATGGTTACAACACTGTTCCTGCTTCTGTGAAGCCCAGATACCACAGCTGGGGCCATTTCTGTTCTTCCGACTTGTGTCAGCTCTGATCAGCTGTTACTTCCTGTTGTTTTCTGTTCTCTTATTTTTTTTGCTCATCTCACTGTGTTTCTCTCATTCCCTGTTGGTCAATTGCCTTCCATTGTGACCTGGTGTGTTTGCGTGGGCGGAGTGAGTACCGGTCTCGGTGGGCTGCCATCCTGAGTCACACAGGCTTCCTGTCTTGCATGAATAGGTATCTGATTTTACTTTAGAGTCATCGGTAGATCACCATCATCACCTCCCTCTCAGTTCATATTAGCTCCTGAATGCACATTTCCAAATGTGCATTTAAGTCTGCATAAACAGGCATGACTATAGAGATTCATCTACAGACAGTGCCAGAGCTGATCTAAATATTAATAGTTTTAAAAGATTTCTGTCCAGTAATTAATTAGGATATTTGGTTTGGATTTTTCACATTTTTTCTGGACCCATGTAATGCAGAACATAACCAATCACTTTTTTTTTCTGAAGTCTACTCTGTTTCTGGAACGTAGTTGGCCATTGATTCAATTCAAATTCAATATTTCTGCAGTGTGGAAAGAAAGCTGAATAAATGTTGTAGTCTTGTGAAGCGTGGTGATTATTTTGCCAGTTGATCACTTTCAGCACTTACAGTATTTTGTTTAGAAGCTCTGGTAATTGTCTTGTCAAGCTGCATATCATTTGTCACTTTTCATTATTATTGGTGAGTCTCATGTTTTTTCCATTCATTTATTGAATTTTAAGGACGCCATCCACAGTTTTTTCCTGTGCTGTACAGAGATTCATTTAGGATTGTGTTACATTAAGTGGAGAATGTGACTCCATAAGTGTCAAAATCTTTATTCCTATGGAGGACCTATGAATCTTTGAACATTTAAAATGTGTTGTAGATTTCTGTTAAGTGATGATTTTTGAAAAACACGAACGTGATGGGTTTTAACAAGCTAAAAACTCGGCTGCAGTTCTGACAAGTCATGTGCTTTTTTACGATATTGTAGGTGCAAAAATAAAGTCAAATAGTTACAAAAACAAATTGACTCTTGAAATAAAAAGTATGCAGTGTATTCGAAGTATGAGTTAAATGAATTACCTAACTTTTTTTGGTTTAATTTTTAGCACAAAAACATGTGAATTTTGTGAGTATTTATGTTTGTTTGCACCCTGAATGTTGTGAAAGGAGCTTCACACAGCATTTTCTTTTTGCTTCTTTGTGGTTTGTTTATCTTCTATTAGCCAAAGGAATTGCAACAACTTTGTTAAAACTCAGAGAAAACATAACCTGCCTTGTGTTTTATTTAAAACATTCTTTTTCAGAAACAAAAAAACTTTCATATTGTATCTGCTGCAGCACTTTGCTCCCCACGTTGCTTTAGTGAAATGTTTCTGCAAACTCTCTGACGACAGTTCTCGCTGAGGTCTTTCACCCTTTATCTCCTCTTGATACTTGAGTAAAAGAAAAACAAAATTCTCTCATATCTCTTCTCTCCCCGTACCTCTTGATATCTCCCTCTTTTGACAGGCGAGCCACACTGGAATGCGCTCCTACATTTACAATAAGAACTCTGTGATTGGCTCACAGGCGGAACACTGCGGGATGCGGACGTATTTCTTCAGTGCGGACACACAGGAGGACATGAATGGCTGGATCCGGGCCATGAACCAGGCTGCGCTAATGCAGCAGAGTCACGCTGTAAAGAGGTTGGTCTCACTCTCAGTTCTGGTTTCCAATTGGCTGGGCTCCTTCTTGTATAGTCTCTGTAGATAGAATATGTTTTTAGATAATATAAAGGAAACCATAGATATCATAACATTAAGGAAAACATCAACATAAAAACCAGCTTTTGGACAATTTTGTTTTGTCAGTTGTCAGCACTGCAACACATAACAGGCAACTTCATAAACTGTATGTTTTATGAATAAGAATAGTTTTTTTGATGGGGTAATTAATTGTAATAATTTAAACATATGATGTTGTTTTAAATTCCAGGTCTAACCCTGTTAACATGATTATAGGAAACCTAAAATATCTCAAATATATGTGAAATGTGTTTATATTTTGGTGTTCTCCATAATACTTTATAATTCAGTAAATTGGGCTTATTATACCATGTGTTAATAAAAATTAAGGCAGTAAATAGAAGGTTCAAAGAGGATTTGTGTCATTTACACTTGATTGCTGAAATGCATCACCGTCTCTTGCTGTAGTTATGCTGCATTTGTTGTAAATGCACCACAAACTGCATCTAGACCACTCTGTGATAAGATAAACGTAGAAGGATAAATGTGCTGCAAGGTTGAAATTTTCTGTGCAATAATGCCACCTACAGACCAATGCTAGTCAACACTTCCCAGTTTGTTTGTTTGTGTGTAAAAGGACCAAATGTCTCCCATGAAATGACATATTTATCATATGAAATATTTTATAAATGACCACATCAACCATGATAAACTATACCACTATTAACCTAAATAAACCTTTGATTTTTGTTTATTCTAACACATTTAAACCATTTAACTGCAAAAATGAATTCATCACAAGTCCTATCACATGCAGTGGTACATTGCTCCAAGCTGTTTGATGAAGATAAATTGTCTGTCATTGCATTTCACTGGGATTTTACTCCTCATTAAGAGTTCTACTCTTCATCTCTCCTGTGTACAGAAATATATAAAATGTTGTGGCGTGAAATTTAGTGGATTTCTCTCTGTGCTTTGGGCCTGTACTGGAATATACTCAGTAATAAATCATAAACACGTATTAAATCCTAACAGATGGTTTAAGAAATTATATTTGAGATCACTCAGGGTTAATTGTTCTTTGTGTTCTCTGGTACAGGGTTAGTGCTGGATTTCATCATGATATACTGTAAAGGTCACTCTTATGTTGTAAAGGAAGATTAATGCCTCAGTTGCTTTTATTTGAACCTTTTTCACAGAGAGGTAGAGAAGTCAGAGAAGACGGCACAGCAAGCAGTTCCACAGACCAACCATGTCCACGTCACTCAGAGCTTATCAAAATCTGAATGTGTCCACGGGACGGACAGAGAAGTTCAGGATGATGGTATCAAACTGGCTCAGGGTGATGAGGGGAGGTATGGGCTGGAAATTCAAGGGAAGTCCATTCAGTCGACCCCACAGGAAAGAGTAGAAAGACTGTCTCCAGACTCCGTCAGTGGTGCCGTCCACAAAAATGGACAGCAGACTGTAATTCAAGTGACTCTACCACCGAAGCAAAATGGAAATGTTGTCTATCAGAGGGGGTTGGTCTCACGGATGGACTCCGAGAAACATGTTCAGAGGAAGAATACGCTGGCTCAGGTGGAACAATGGGTCAAAGTTCATAAAGGAGAGCCAACAAAAAGGTCAGTTGATTTAAATCAACCTCTATTTCTGTTTTAGTTACCGGATCAAAAAGCAAGATGAGTAAATAGCTCCACCTTGTGGATAATATGAGAACTGCATTAGTCAGATCCTTATTCCACTCAGATTCTGTTTCTTTTTGATTCATAAAGGTTTTTAAAAAATTAATTTCAGTGTGTTTTTCTCTGTCTCAGTGCTCCTGCTGCAGAGTATAACCTTCCTCGGCGGACTCCTCCTTTAAAGCCCAAGTCCAGCACAACAGAGTCCTCCTATCATTCATTACCAAAGTCTCCCCGTCTCCTATCTGGCAGCAGCTCTCCTCCAGCAACAAGCAACCTGCCCAGTGACTATAAGTACGCTCACGACCGCCTGAGCCACTTCCGCATGTCCACCGATGAGCGAATGGCCTCCAAGGAAGGGATGGTGTGGCAGCTCTATGAGTGGCAGCAGCGGCAGCAGTTTCGTCATGGCAGCCCCACTGCACCTATTTACACCGGCCCTAACTTCACTGACTCCTCGTCTTTCAGAGTTACTGTAGAAATGCCACGTTCCATCTCGGTTCCTCCATCACCATGTGAAGTCCCACCATCAACCCCTTGTTCGTTCAAACCCCTTTCACCACGCAGGCCTCACAATCCTTCAGACAGACGCACAGTCAGACCCCTGGATGAACTGGGACTGGTGGACAGCACGAGATCGAGCTCCCCTGGCAATATCTGTTCCCACCTTTCTCAGGTAGGACACTTGCACTAAACATTAACATTATTGTTGTTGGGTAATATTTATCACAGGCACTTTTTGTGTTGTGTTGTGACCTAAAGATGACCCCCGTCTCCTGTTGTTTTCCATTTTACCTGTCCATAAAACCTTTGACAAATCTTATCTCAGGCCTTTTATGTATGGATGTGCTAGATTTCAGATCAAGAATATAGTAATAAGAGCATGTTATAAAAATGAAATCATACATAATCATTGTCAGTCCTGCTTGTCTTTGCTGATGGTCAGTAAAACTAAATCTGAGTTATTTATTTGTTCAAAATTCTTACTTGGTTGTTTTTATTCTAAACTCTGGATTCTCATAGAAAAAAAAGATTTATTACGAGAGTTAAAGGACAATAATAAAATATGATCTACAGTTTTTTTAAAGTGGGAAACACATCAGAGTGGGAAGAGAGACATCATGGGGGGGGAGGTTTCTCAGGCTGCTGCTACATAGGAAACATTAAGAGTGGAGACCTAAACATCTAATGTATAGATGAGAATCTGTTCTGTTCCTGAGAATCTGAACCTTCATAAAGTTGCTCAGTCATTTAGGCTTTAACACTATAATACAAGCACATAGTACCCACTGATAGCCTGTCATTGGCATGGGACTGGAGAAAGGTTTGATGAGTCTCACAAAGTGAGCCAAATACAATGTTTTCATTCTCACGGTAGCTAGTGATGTCAGCATGTTGTGTGCTCACAAGGAGCCCATGGGAAGATGAGGAAGAGCAGCCTGAGAAGGCTCCAACTCTCCAGCGCGCACACTTTGAACCTCATGTGATTCACATAGTCCACACCCAGATGCACTCCACAGGTGGTGTGAGCGTGTGTGAGTAAAAACTCGCCGCTCTGCCGTTCCTCAAACCAGCAAAGCGCTCAGACAGCTCCGCCACCGCCACAGGAGACGGAGCGAGAGGATGTCCCGCTATCCACACCCTGTGCTGTCTCCTCACCACACCCTCCACATGTGAAAAGTTCTTCCTCTAAACCATCACCACAGCTGCCAGCACACACAAGCTTCACAACCAACCCGCTGGCCTCGCGCAAGTAAACAAAGTGTCGCAGATGCTCTGTTTTCCCCCCTCATTCACTCAAGTGTCAAGGCACTAATTACAACCACTGAGCAGCGTAATGCACAGTTAGAGAAGCTCTTTAAAAGAAGATGCATGTTTAACAAAGGCAGCCATGGTGCTTGTGCAAGCAGGCAATGTTTATGGGAACTGATTTTAGTCTGAACTCAGCTTTGGTGCATCCAGCATCTTCAAGTCTGATGGTGCTCTTGCTAGAAAGCACTTAAGTAACAGTAATCTGCATGCCACTGTGGAATATCATTAAGAAGTACAGTATGTTTTATTAGCAGCTAATCCAATTTGCCCAGGGCTTCTTAGCACCCAATAAACATCTCTACTGTATCCCAAACATCAGCAGCGGTCTCTTTCTTCTGATCTCGTATTTAAATAAAAAACCTATTATACAGCAAAAAAATTGTGGCATGGGAATCTCAGAGGGAATGGCTCACAGGCCTTCTCTTGCTGGTAGCAAACAAATGTTATTTTAAGAAAGCAGGTTTGGTTTAATTTATGTGAAGTTAATTAAATCTCTTGTTGTTTGTGTCCTTTTAAGGTTCTGTAATGGGGTCTGGTTTTCCCGCTAATTCTGTGTGTTGAGCAAAAATGTCAAATCTTCTAAGCCCTGCAGCATCTGAAACTCGAGGCACACCTTGTTTCAAATGAGAGTAGATGTGATAACGGGGGTAAAAGAAAAAAAGAAAAAAAAAGTGTGGATGAAAAATAAATCTGCTGTGTAGTCTTTTTTGTTTGCAGACTTAAAGGCAGTGGTTTAACTTTGGTTCGGTGTCACTGAGTAGTTTTCTCTCATTTTTAGCTCATGATTGAGGATTTCGTTGTAAATGAAAGTTTGTGTTTAAGTTTTACCAAAAATATCTTCTAATAAGGTGAAATATATATTTTCTGCACAGACATCCCAGTTGGAGAGAAGGTCCATGCCAGCCATGGGCTACATCACACACACTGTCAGTGCTCCAAGCCTGCATGGAAAAACGGTAGGACTTTCTGTACGTCACTTATAGGATTTTATCATTTTTTTTAAATATGAGATGAAATTTATTGAAGAAAACATGATTTAAAGCAGAATATTCTGTTTAGAATTTGAATAGCGTGGCTCCATGAAGAAATCAGAGCTGCCTGATGTTGTGAACCTTTGTACCACTGATTTAATTTTTATTAAGTGTATTCTTTTCAGACAATAGACGATCCTTCTGCTGTGTAAGAGTCTCCGTGGTACAGCTCTAGTCTTTAAATTTAAAGTTACTAACAGGAAATTAGAGAGCAATATGCTGGGCCCTGTGCTACTTGGCTCTCAAAGCTACTATAGCTAAGCCGCTGTATTGCCCAGATGATTATCAAATAAATTTCTCTCATTCCTTTATACCTTCATTGGCCTGTGGCCGCCTTCTTTAAACCCTGGCTTGGCTACAGCCAGAGGAGCTGACTCTGCTCCTCATTCAACTTCGGAGGCACCAGGCCAAGATGGCTGGTGTGCATAGCCCCAGCAATGCGTTCGCTCACCTGCAGCACCACCAGCACAACGGCCTTCTGGCCCCCAGCATGCAGGTCAGGGACCCTCATTATTCTTTAACGCGGCATTCTGCATCTTCTGCCAGTGCATTGTGGTCTTCCCCCCTCACCTCTTCAGCCATTCCTACGCATTACTTCCCTGTCATTTTGACAGACTCTGCAGTCTGTTGGTGCTCCCTGGTTGTCTGGGTTTATTCAACCATTTTGGCATGGGCTGTATTGTACTTACTACATTTGTGTCTCTTAAGCTACTACCAGCTATCCTGAACATGACAATGCTATCAGAGCTTTGTGTGACTGCATTTGTGAAAATATAGTTAAAGTTAATCTGCCATATCTAGAGCATGTTGCTTGTCAAATGTAATTGAACTAGGTGCTTTCTGTAGCTTGACAGAAGTTAAGTCAGATAAGAAGCAAAAGTCGCATTTATGTCCATTTGCACTGATAATTCTGTTCCTCCTGGAGTTATCATTCTGAAGCAGCCATCAGGTCACGAGTCTGTGAGGAACGTGCTCTGCTGTTAGTTAGCAGAACCACAATGAAGCCACAATGGTGCTCAGCAATGACAACTCCACCCGGTTTCTGACATCTAACCATTCTTTGGCCATTCTCCATACTCATGAGGAAATATAAACACTCAGCTTGACCACACGCCATCAACAGGACCCGTGTTGCTCGGTTTTTTAAGAGGTCACACACCAGACATTAAACCAGTTCAAAAATGACATAATAACCTAATTAGAGTTTAGCTTTACTAAATGCAGAAACACTGATGTGGAAGTACACTGTAATTGAGACCAAGATAATTAAAGTTCTACTAGTAAAACAGGAAAATAAAGACCTTAGGAGTCATCTGGTCATCTATTATCCCCCACAGCTTCATTTCAAATGTCTCATCTCTCTGCTGCTCATTTAAAGGCTGATGATACTTACATACAACTGAAGAAGGACCTGGAGTATCTAGATCTGAAGGTGGGCCCCAACAAAATTAATACCACTTCATCCTTTTCATCCTGTTCTCCATCTCTCCTCTCTGGTTTACAATCTGCTGCTAACATCTGCCTCCCTGTTTCTCCTCTTTTTGTTCCTGTCTGTCCTCTGTTCAGCCTTTTTATTGTCTCTTTATGGCGTAATTTACATGATTTTTGACAGGCTTCTTAAATTGGAAATCATTTATCGGATTATTATAAAGTTAAACAAATCAAGCATACAGTGGGGCAAAAAAGTATTTAGTCAGCCACCAATTGTGTAAGTTCTCCCACTTAAAAAGATCAGAGAGGCCTGTAATTTTCATCATAGGTATACCTCAACTATGAGAGACAAAATGAGGAAAAAAAATCCAGAAAATCACATTGTCTGATTTTTAAAGAATTTATTTGCAAATTATGGTGGAAAATAAGTATTTGGTCACCTACAAACAAGTAAAATTTCTGGCTTTCACAGACCTGTAACTTCTTTAAGAGGCTCCTCGGTCCTCCACTCGTTACCTGTATTAATGGCACCTGTGTGAACTCGTTATCAGTATAAAAGACACCTGTCCACAACCTCAAACAGTCACGCTCCAAACTCCACTATGGCCAAGACCAAAGAGCTGTCAAAGGACACCAGAAACAAAATTGTAGACCTTCACCAGGCTGGGAAGACTGAATCTGCAATAGGTAAGCAGCTTGGTGTGAAGAAATCAACTGTGGGAGCAATTATTAGAAAATGGAAGACATACAAGACCACTGATAATCTCCCTTGATCTGGGGCTCCACGCAAGATCTCACCCCGTGGGGTCAAAATGATCACAAGAACGGTGAGCAAAAATCCCAGAACCACACGGAGGGACCTAGTGAATGACCTGCAGAGAGCTGGGACCAAAGTAACAAAGGCTACCATCAGTAACACACTACGCCGCCAGGGACTCAAATCCTGCAGTGCCAGACGTGTCCCCCTGCTGAAGCCAGGACACGTCCAGGCCCGTCTGCGGTTTGCTAGAGAGCATTTGGATGATCCAGAAGAGGATTGGGAGAACATCATATGGTCAGATGAAACCAAAATAGAACTTTTTGGTAGAAACTCAACTTGTCGTGTTTGGAGGGGAAAGAATGCTGAGTTGGATCCAAAGAACACCATACCTACTGTAAAGCATGGGGGTGGAAACATCATGCTTTGGGGCTGTTTTTCTGCAAGGGGACCAGGACGACTGATCCGTGTAAAGGAAAGAATGAATGGGGCCATGTATCGTAAGATTTTGGGTGAAAATCTCCTTCCATCAGCAAGGGCATTGAAAATGAGACGCGGTTGGGTCTTTCAGCATGACAATGATCCCAAACACACCGCCCGGGCAACGAAGGAGTGGCTTCGTAAGAAGCATTTCAAGGTCCTGGAGTGGCCTAGCCAGTCTCCAGATTTCAACCCCATAGAAAATCTCTGGAGGGAGTTGAAAGTCCGTGTTGCCCAGCGTCAGCCCCAAAACATCACTGCTCTAGAGGAGATCTGCATGGAGGAATGGGCCAAAATACCAGCAACAGTGTGTGAAAACCTTGTGAAGACTTACAGAAAACGTTTGACCTCTGTCATTGCCAACAAAGGCTATATAACAAAGTATTGAGATTAACTTTTGTTATTGACCAAATACTTATTTTCCACCATAATTTGCAAATAAATTCTTTAAAAATCAGACAATGTGATTTTCTGGATTTTTTTTCCTCATTTTGTCTCTCATAGTTGAGGTATACCTATGATGAAAATTACAGGCCTCTCTGATCTTTTTAAGTGGGAGAACTTACACAATTGGTGGCTGACTAAATACTTTTTTGCCCCACTGTATATTCCAGTAGAAGCCGGATTTAAATAAATGCCCAAAGTTCCAGTTGTTATTGGATTAAAGTATTAGACTTTTAGATCCATAGTTGTGTAGCACAAGATGATGTTAAGCTCATCTCAGTGGAAACATTTTTTTTACATGGATAAACTTAGAAAAATTTGACCCTCGAGTTTTTTAGTGTAAGATGCAATTTAATTCATTTCTGGGAATTATGCTGGATTTTCCTTCTCTATAAAATCTGCTGTTGAACACCTCAACATCATTCTGGTTTGAGATGAATTCCAGGAAGTTGTAATGTAAAGGGGCTTCCTCTCATGTAAAGCAACATGCTAGTTTTGGAAGTCTGTTTCAAATCAACACTTTGCTTACGTTTGCTGGCTGCCTAGAGCAATGGTTCTTCAAATTTTCATCTCAAGTGCCTCAGAAAATACTACGTTCTCCAAGTACCACCATTATGGCAGGCATTAAAAAACAATAATGTAAACTCATGCTTATATTTAAACTCCTAATCTGAACCCTGGTTTATTGGGTGCGGTTTAAGATGTGATGGTTCATACATTCATTGCTGAGAATGGCGCCAAACACTTTAGTCCTGACCCATTCTCTGCAGGAAAACTTGAATCAAAATTTGTCAATGTTTTGCACTTGTTGATGCTAGCAGGCACTGTGGAGCCCACAGGATTACTGCTTAAAAGCCACCTGAATCCTGGTTAACCATTGTCTGCTTCAATTTCAATAGACGTTCTCAAAATATCCTTTGCATTTTTGTTGTGAGTGGTTTCAATTTGGATTCAAAATTGCAATTTGCTTGAACCACTCACCTTTTAGCCAGCTCTGTTTTTTCCAGCTTTATCTCATTTGCTTGTTATTTAACTTGTAAACAGCTAATACAGACATTTTCTGTGTACTACTAAAGGGATCCTGAGCACCACCAGTGGTACCTGTTTGAGAACCATTGTTCTGCAGCATAAGGGATGTCCTTATTACCCAGTGCTGCTCTTTGAGAAATATGCTGGCAATTCTAGTTAGGAGAAACTAGAAAACACCCAGAAAGCTCAGACCTCCACCAAGTCATTTCTCCCATAATCTGGCTTACACATAAAACTAAATGTCCTACATTTATTTTGTCAACACAGTTGGATTCCTTGATCTTGAAACATATTCTTAGCATTTAGCATCATTTTAATTAGTTTACTAGTTTACTAGTGATGTTCCCACAGTCTCGGGTATCACGCCCAACATCTAACCAATGAATCCTAATGACATTCCCCAACCTAATGCTGAAATTTTCATCCTCGTGCTTAGAGCTTTTGTGTTACCGGAAATATTGACAGATGAATAAATAAACTACCACCAAAGACATAACCTCCATAATAACCACAACCAGGGAAATTTAGAAAATTATCTGAACACAAGAAGTAATGACCGGTTGGAATCATTGTTCATTTGTTAGAAAATGCTCAACTCAGGTGGATCATGTTTCCCAACTGAGACATCCAAAGTCCAAGCTTTATAACCCAATAAAAAGTATGATTGTAGGGTCTCTTGTAAAAGTAAATTAAAATATATGGTGTTCTGAATTTTCCCAGACTAGAGAATCATCCCTCTCTAACCACAGAATATATAAAAAAAACAGTTTTCACATGCTATAGAGCACCCAGCATGACCTGCATTTGACTTTGACATGTAAAATAAGTGGAATGCCCCTTTAAATATGTCATCCTTTTACGCTCTGGATCAGCGAGATTGGTGTGGTGATTATAATGTTAGTGTCTTCTGAATGCACCACCAACTTGTTTTGGCTTCAAGCATCATCAACCATGAGTGAAAACTACCTAACAAAACTTAATTTAAAAAGTACCGGTTGTACTTACTGATAACAAGAAGTAACAAACAGAACATCCAAAATAAATAAATAAATCCTCCAACAATAATAAAAAAAATAATTAAATATCTTATTTTACAACTGAAGAAGAAAACATGTTGCGCTAAAATATTAACTAGTGTTTTAATTTTCAATTCAATAACTGGCATTATTGCTTAAAATGCTGAAAATATGCAAAGATATTAGTTATTAGTTATCAGATATCCGATATTAGATATATACGCACAGCAATACTTTTCTAATAGGTCATTTTCAGCATTTAAAAGACACTTTAAAAAGAAGTAGTAAACACAGAACAATCTAAATGGTTCGAGAGTAGGAGAGACATTTTTATTTTAAAGACACTAACAGTTGTTTACACTCCAGAGAGAGACTTTACAGTATAAACCTCACCAGTCATATAAACTACTGAGGTTCACATGGCAGTTAAAGCACATGTCTTAAGGAAAACAACAACAAAAGATCAGGTAACCCCCTGAAGCTAGAAATAAATCAGTGTTATTCAGATTCCACAAAAATCTTTTCGAAATAAATTTTAAAAAATCATAATAAAGTGATTCAATCTAATGTCTTGATCATGGAAAATTATCAGACCAGTTTAAAATCAAATAATCTACTTAACACAGTTAGTTTTTGCCTTTGATTTTTTAACTAAATACAACAAGTTTGTGAAAGACAAAGTAAAAATGATTATTTAATATCTACTTTCTTATTTCTAATAATAAAGTCTTGAGTGTTTAAGCAGCCAGGAAAGAGCAGCTCTGAAGTTTTATGGTTTTCCTGAAACATAAAAATGTTAAAATTCAGTGTCTGTGAATATTCTGCTCAGCTTTTGAACAAACGTTTATGATATTCATTTATTTTCTCTTAATTTTGCTTGGTTTGTACGACACTCTTATTGCTATAAATAAGTTAGAAGTAAATAATATCTAAAAAATAATAAAGTTGTAATTTCATTTGTGAGCATCATGAATTTCAGGTCACTGGACGGGAGAGTTTGAAAAAAGACAGACTGTCGAGGCCTGTGAAAATAGCAGAAAGTGATGCTGATGTAAGTGATTTATGGTGTTCTGTGGATTTTCAAAATAAATGCCTTGTTTATTCATGTCTTTCTTTTAAGATCCACATTTCCGACTTCTGACAATCCACTACAGAGACACAGCTGACTTTAATCTGACTTTACAGTGTGTTTTAGTGTGGTTTTTCAGTGTGTGTGTTTGTAAGTTGTGGTAAACAGAGACAGCAGAGGGAAGGGAACGTATGTTCACTGCAACACTGTGGGGACACCCTTCCACGCTGCACAGTGAGGGCCTGAGAGTATCGACCACAGCTTTTATTTTCCTCCCTACAATTTAAAGGGAAAAATACATGTAATGGGAGTTTTAGATGTTGAGCTGTTAAATTTTTCAGTTTGATTTGCCTGATCTGGCTTTTTTCGCTCTTTGTTTTGCACTGAATGGAGGTAAATAAGATGGATGTCCTGACTTTTCATCATTAGCATTGTTCCACTTTAACAATTTATAAGAAATTGCCAGTAAATTTGTCTGGGCAATGAATATTTCATGCAATTAAAAAACAACAATATGTGGCAGCAAAATAAAAAACAGCTTAATTATTAATTGAACAGAATGATAAATAGATCTGAGGAAGAAGGAAAAAAAATGCAATGTGCGAGAAAGACTGTGAACTCGGCAGTCTTATGTTGTTTTCATAAACACATAACCCATTTCTGGGAAAACAAATCTGTCACTCTCGGTAAACATGGCTTTCTCCAAAAGTGAATGTGAAATTATGGATTTTTGATTATGATTGCTCATAATGGGTATTACCAAATCTTACCCCCGAAGTAGACAGCATCAAGCCCTTTGATATGTTTTTCACTCAGTTGATGAGAAGAATTCCTCAGGGCTCTTTTTTTTTTCTTTTTGCAAAGATAAGTCTTATTGACAGACAGTGAAGACTACAGTAGATGATCGATTCGTCTCACGCAGCTGCATTGCAGAGAAAAACCGAATAAAGATAAGAACAGAACACTTGACCTGTGTTGTAAACACATGTATTTATTACTCTAATCTCTATTTTATTTCTTCCTGCTTTTCTGTTACTTTATGTTCACAGTGTGAAGTATTAAACAGAGCACACTTGGAGATATGGATGTTATATCCTGTTGACTTTTATTACTTCTGGAGTTTGTTTCTCTTTTAGGTGAAATTAAGTCGACTTTGTGAACAAGACAAGATTCTGCAGGAGCTTGAAACCAGGATACGCACTTTAAAGGAGGACAAGGTTTTTATAATATGCTACTACTCTTCTGAAACATGGTATATACTGATGATTCTGTCCCCTAAAATATTTGAAATAAACTGTTTGCTCATATCTGTGTGAATTTTGTCATTGTAGATATTTTCCACAAAACTCTTTAGAGGGAAAAAACTACCAGAACACTTATGTAAAAGACTAGATTACTTATTTTGCATAAATGTCATAAATTCTAAAGTCAGTCAATGTTCCATAACAAAAAAGTAAAACTTTTAGTACAGTGGTAAAGGTTGCATTGATGTTGTTCAAATAAAGCCCAGCTGGGGAGTGAGCAACAAGTTAACACAAAAACTAATGTTATTTAAAAAAATGTCAAAAGGCAAATATGTTTTATTTATATTTACAATACTGAAACCGTATCATCCCGATATCAGTGTGTTCAGTCGGCTTAGCTATGCAGTCTCGCTCTGCAGTCTTGCCACAATAAAAGGCCAAAATGTTCAGTTTTGTTTTATTGGGGGGGGGTCTCAGAAAACCAGTCAATATCTGGTGTGACCACCATTTGCCTCATGCAGATCCCCCAATAAAACAAAACTGAAAAGTTCAAAGTGGCCTTTTATTGTGGCCAGTCTAAGACACACCTGTGCAGTAATCATGCTGTCTAATCAGCATCTTGATATGACACACCAGTGAAGTGGGATGGATTATCTCCACAAAGGAGAAGTGCTCACTAATACAGATTTAGACAGATTTTTTTAACAGTATTTGAGATAGATGGTTATTTTGTGCATGTGGAAAGTGTTTTAGATCTTTCAGTTCATCTCATAAAAAATGGGAGTAAAAACACAAGTGTTGCATTTATATTTTTGTTCAGTCTATATGACCATTCTTATCTCTGTTTTCTAACAACCCACGACCCTAATTCTAATAATTCATGATGTTTGTGTGTATTATGCATACAAAATGTTTAATATAAGTGATATTGTTCTATTACTGTTCACAGTATTTTGTGCTTTTTAGGACAAGTTGGAGTCGGTGCTGGATGTTTCTCACCAGCAGATGGAGGAGTACCGAGATCAGCCAGCTCATGCTGAGAAAATTGCTTATCAGCAAAAGCTCTTACAAGAGGATGTGGTCCACATCAGGGCAGAAATATCTCAAGTCTCTACAGTAAGAGCCAAGCTTTTGGTAGATCTAAATACAAATTATTTACATACTGTTTAAGGACATATTCAATCCTCTCCCACTTTTACAAAGGTGATTAAGTAGCTTCCTTTGTTTAGTACATATGCCATTTTGTACTTTGTGTTTTTATTGGTTGGAAACAAGACGTTCACTTCTGTTTTTAGTTGTTCCCTTTTGATGGTTTCTGCAACTGGCACAATGTTTCAGGTTGACTGTGACTATCAAGATGAGTGATCTGGGGACAAACCTGGGGCTACAAAGAAACTCTTGAGTGCATTTGTCTGTTATTTTTGTCAAAATGTTCTCTGGTATTCAAAAATTCAGCGTTTGAATGGAAAATGACGATTGTCAAAACAGCATTTAAGAATGAACAGAAGATTTCATTAAAGTATAGAAGTGCATTTGAGATGTGTGTCAAATACATTTTGCAATGCTGCCAGTGAAAACTGGATGCACGAAAAAAAAAACAACCAAGCTAAAATAAATCCAACTCCAACAAATCAACTCTGTATTTTCCCACTGAAGTTTTTAATCTGATGATTATACTGGTTTGACATGATTTGCTAATTGTTTTTACTAGCTTGTTTTCTAGCGTATCATTTAATTTGAGATTCTGAATCTCAGTGGGATTATTCCTGGCAAAACAAAGGTTAAATTAATAATAAAAATATAACGTTTTAGCATTATTTCAAGTATTTTTTATAACATAATGTGTGTTGTTGTCTTTACTGTAGGAGATGGAGAATGCATGGAATGAGTACAACCAGCTGGAGAGAGATGTGGACTGGCTGAAGTCAGCTCTGCAGGGACAGATGAACAGCAGTCACTTTTCTCAGGTTGTAGCCCTCTAAACTCACACAAGCAGTCATTCACATTTATGCATGGGCAGAAATCAAAATGAGTTACAAATGATAGATTTCAGATTCTCTCATCAGGCAAAGAAATTCTTTTTGGCTGACATCTGTTCAAGGGTTCATCCATCAGTTTCAATTTAAATCTTTATTTTGGAAGAAGATGTTTCATCAGTTATTCGTTGCCTTTTGCAGCCCTAGTTAATGAAAATGCATCTGTTTTATGTGTAAAAGTTTGAGTGGTTCTGTGTCTCTCTGTGAGCAGCAAGAGAAGGTTCAGATCAGAAAAGAGCTGTGGAGGATTGAGGATGTTATTGCAGGCCTGAGCACCAATAAAGCCAATTACAAAGTAACAATATCCTCTGTTACCAACCCAGGTGAGGTTCCACATTCACAAAACTAATTACTGCTGTTTGTTTGTTTGTTTGTTTGTTTGTTTGTTTTATTGAGATCCTCATTAGCTTCTGCCTACATGCAGATGCTAGTCTTCCTGGGGTCTCATACACTCTCATATAAAGATTTACTTTACACAAAAAATACCCACACACACACACACACACACACACGCACACACATCCCTAATTCACATGATCCATAGAAGCTCACGAGGAAATCACATATTTGGAACAAAATTACATACACAAACTAATATCAGGAAAAAAGCTAATCACACCAATTAACATTAAAATAAAATACAACAAAAAAGCGGTTTCATATACATCCTTTTGTTTCATAGTCCATCAATACTTCATTTAGCTGTGATATTCGATAAGTTTCCTGTTTCCAAATCCTGGTCCTGTATTTGTAGAAGATCTCTAGCTTAAACTAAGTGAAATAAAATTAAAAAAAAGAAAACTTGGAAAGGCAACAAATAGATACAAGGTAATTATAAAAGGGGGACACACAGGGACCAAGCATCCTGGAAGCACATAGACAGGGTAGGAAATGGTCAAAAGAAAGAAGGGACGATATAGTATATACTGGGACGTGTGATTGCTGAGTGAGGACAAGTTAATAAATTAGCAAATGGAGAACAGGTGTGAGAGAGTGAAAACTTGGGGAGCTGAGGGAAAATAAGAAAATGGCACAAAGAAAAATAAACTTAACAGGAAAATATTTAAAAGGCAAAACACGACTGACTAATTTAGATACAAAATAAACTCTAAAACCGCGACACAAACAGGCTCAGATACATACTCTTATCTTTCCAGAAACAGACACATTGTCTTCACTTTCACAATCACTCAGTTTTACGCTCTACAGTTGTTGTTATGGGACTAGACTGGTGGCACACTGATGACTGAAAACTGGTTGCCACTACATATAAATACAGTGGGGCAAAAAAGTATTTAGTCAGCCACCAATTGTGTAAGTTCTCCCACTTAAAAAGATCAGAGAGGCCTGTAATTTTCATCATAGGTATACCTCAACTATGAGAGACAAAATGAGGAAAAAAAATCCAGAAAATCACATTGTCTGATTTTTAAAGAATTTATTTGCAAATTATGGTGGAAAATAAGTATTTGGTCAATAACAAAAGTTAATCTCAATACTTTGTTATATAGCCTTTGTTGGCAATGACAGAGGTCAAACGTTTTCTGTAAGTCTTCACAAGGTTTTCACACACTGTTGCTGGTATTTTGGCCCATTCCTCCATGCAGATCTCCTCTAGAGCAGTGATGTTTTGGGGCTGACGCTGGGCAACACGGACTTTCAACTCCCTCCAGAGATTTTCTATGGGGTTGAGATCTGGAGACTGGCTAGGCCACTCCAGGACCTTGAAATGCTTCTTACGAAGCCACTCCTTCGTTGCCCGGGCGGTGTGTTTGGGATCATTGTCATGCTGAAAGACCCAGCCACGTCTCATTTTCAATGCCCTTGCTGATGGAAGGAGGTTTTCACTCAAAATCTTACGATACATGGCCCCATTCATTCTTTCCTTTACACGGATCAGTCGTCCTGGTCCCCTTGCAGAAAAACAGCCCCAAAGCATGATGTTTCCACCCCCATGCTTTACAGTAGGTATGGTGTTCTTTGGATCCAACTCAGCATTCTTTCCCCTCCAAACACGACAAGTTGAGTTTCTACCAAAAAGTTCTATTTTGGTTTCATCTGACCATATGATGTTCTCCCAATCCTCTTCTGGATCATCCAAATGCTCTCTAGCAAACCGCAGACGGGCCTGGACGTGTCCTGGCTTCAGCAGGGGGACACGTCTGGCACTGCAGGATTTGAGTCCCTGGCGGCGTAGTGTGTTACTGATGGTAGCCTTTGTTACTTTGGTCCCAGCTCTCTGCAGGTCATTCACTAGGTCCCTCCGTGTGGTTCTGGGATTTTTGCTCACCGTTCTTGTGATCATTTTGACCCCACGGGGTGAGATCTTGCGTGGAGCCCCAGATCGAGGGAGATTATCAGTGGTCTTGTATGTCTTCCATTTTCTAATAATTGCTCCCACAGTTGATTTCTTCACACCAAGCTGCTTACCTATTGCAGATTCAGTCTTCCCAGCCTGGTGAAGGTCTACAATTTTGTTTCTGGTGTCCTTTGACAGCTCTTTGGTCTTGGCCATAGTGGAGTTTGGAGCGTGACTGTTTGAGGTTGTGGACAGGTGTCTTTTATACTGATAACGAGTTCACACAGGTGCCATTAATACAGGTAACGAGTGGAGGACCGAGGAGCCTCTTAAAGAAGTTACAGGTCTGTGAAAGCCAGAAATCTTACTTGTTTGTAGGTGACCAAATACTTATTTTCCACCATAATTTGCAAATAAATTCTTTAAAAATGAGACAATGTGATTTTCTGGATTTTTTTTCCTCATTTTGTCTCTCATAGTTGAGGTATACCTATGATGAAAATTACAGGCCTCTCTGATCTTTTTAAGTGGGAGAACTTACACAATTGGTGGCTGACTAAATATTTTTTTGCCCCACTGTATGCATAACAACACAACAGTTTTTTTTTTTTTGGTTGGGAGAACAGCAAAAACATAAACCACTATAATAAGAAAAAGGTATAAAAATATTTAACATAGACTCCAAACTGCTGGGAAAGTTTTAGGTTGAACTTGTTTTAGATGCTGAATAATGAATCTGGCTCTCATTAGCTGTTAGCTGGACTTCACCATTAAACTTTTTTTCTGCTTCCCCAAACTGAGATCAACCTGACTGCCATCTTCTGAGGGCAGATACTAAGGACAACACCACCTCCCAAAAAAATCTGTTCAGCATTTAATATCGTATTTCTTCTCTTCTGCTTTGAGTGTTTCTCATAGGAAAAGAAACCACTGTCTTTACAGCATGTATGTATTTATGTTACTCATTCCAATCCACAGAGAGAAAATTTGTGCCTTCAGTGTCTGTATCATCAGTGCCTTCTGTGTCTGGGAACCAGCCTGCTACAGAGATGAGATTGTCCCAGCAGCAGCATCACACCCCCCACCTCAGCCCAAGTAGCCATGTTCCCACCCTTTCCTCTAGTCCCATGCAGCAGTCATTACATCACTCTGCAACCATCTTCAGTGGGTTCAAATGGGTGAGTGATCCCTGTTATCGATGCTTTTTGATGCAGACTGAACTCCCAACTTTGGTTTTAAATAATATAAATAATAATAATAACCAGCTGTATGACTGGATGGGATCGGTTAAAAAATCAGACTTAATCCATTTATAAACTTTCTTATTTTCAGAACATCGTAATTCTTTGATCTTAAAACAAAAAAAGAAAAATGATAATTATTCAAATTTTTTCCTGCGTTATTGAGTCTTCTTAAAAAAAATAAAAGTGAGGGAAATTTTACCTACATATTTGGTCCATTTATTTTAAAATGCTCGTTCCACTTTCAATGCATTTTCAAGTTTTTGGTGTTTTTGGTGCTCACTGCTGTTTTGTGTTACAGAGTGAAGAAGATGTGCCTCCCAGACCTCCTCTACCTCAGCTCTATAGTCCCGAAGAGCATCCCCCCGCCGTGCCACCGTTGCCCAGGGAGACAACAGTCATCCGACACACATCCGTACGTGGCTTAAAACGTCAGTCAGATGAACGTAAAAGAGACAGAGAGATTGGCCAGTACACAAACGGTGACAGTAAGGTGTGTGAAGTACGTGCACATTTTAGTGTTTACATTCACACAGTTGAACTTCTTTCTGGTCTGCTTGCATGTCTCTCAGGTGGAACTAAGGCCTTTCCTGAGTGATCCAGAGCTGATGGGAGCTGGTGACGGCGCCAGTCTCATCAGTGTTTTCGCATCTGGGCACGATGGAGGTTACCAGACGTTACCCAGCAGAGGTACTTAAGTAACGGAGCCAAGACAAGAGATAACAGAGTGTTGTTGTTTTTTTACACCAGAGTTTCACATTAGTTTTACATGATAGTGTCAAGTTGAGAACAGTGTTTTACAAATTGTTTGATTTTCCTTCAGGAGTGAGTGGCTCCTCATTTAGGCTGAATCAGTCTTCAAACATCTCGTCCTACGTGACTCTCCGGAGATCAACATCCGCAGCTGGTATAAAGGTCAGGACTAAAAACTTTAACAAGTATATTAGCTGATTTTGCTAATTAGTTGATCAAGGAGATAATAGATAGACTTGCTTTTAGAAAATAATATTTTTTTTGGAAATCTGTTTTTCTAAATTGTTTTTATAAAAAATTGTAAACTTTAAAACAAGTTTTGTGTCTCGTTGCAGTAAAAAATAAAGAAACCTAATTACACAGATATGCAATGGCTAAAGTTAATTTAAAAAATAAACGATGACAAAACATGTAATCACCCTACAACGTGACTCAAATGGTCCAGTCCATCTTCATATATGAAAAGTCTTGCAGCTGTAGTTTTATTAATAGTTAATAAAAATAATATAACTTAATGTTTGGCTATGAAAACCATCTGTGTATTTTAAAATGAATAACATTATTGTTTTTATTACACTTTTAATTAAAGAGACTAGATTTGTTTCATATCCTTTTTTCAAACTGTAACATTTTAACTCCACTTTTACCCTCATTAGGTGTGCATTTTTTTCTTTCTTCAACTTTTTTGCTGTCTGCTGCACCTTTTCGTTCTTCATCTCAACTTCATTTCCTCCCACTCCTCTCAGGAGAGACCGAAAAGTGCCTTGGAGCGTCTGTACTCCGGGGACAAGACGCCGCAGCAGCAGAGGGGGAAGATGAGTGCAGACGAGCAGCTAGAGAGGATGAAGAGGCACCAGAAGGCCCTCGTTCGCCAACGCAAACGCACCCTGAGTCACGGAGACCGTCACGCATCTTCCAGCTCCTCATCCTCGCGCCCGCTCTCGGCAGACTTGGGTTCAGTATGTTACTAGAACAATAGACACACTCTCACGCATGCCGAAAAACCAAACCGAGAGTGGTGATCTGCAGTAGCGATGCATGCTCCTCACTAAGTGTAGCCAGTTTTCCTTTTACTGACATTAAAGTCAATTTGAAACTGTTAAATTAACGTTGTTTTGTTTTTCAGTGTTTTAATTTGTGTGTCCCTTTTTTAATGCATGTTGTTTTTTCAGTCACTGAATTTATTTTATTTTCACTGGAGGCATTTTGACTTGGTTAGCCAGCAAATGCAGATTTGTCACTAGCTGTGTGACTGTAACTCAGTTTAATCCCATTCTGAGATTATCAGCATAACAGAAAGCTTATGCTCAGAATTCAATGCCATTAAACTTCTTTTAAGGTAAATATTTTTTTACAGTTAATCTGACATGTTAAATAATTCTGGCCGGTGCAGGGACGAACAGTAAAGTGCAGAGGTTCTTACTGAATTACTGAAAACAGTTAAAGATTAATTTCCATTCATCAGACTAATTACCTCAGACTAAGGCATTTTTTTTGCCGTTAAATGACTTAATCAGTTCTTGGATGTTTTTCAATCAGCTCTTCCTCCTTCATGTTCCTCACTGATCTTTTCAGCCTGATTTTATTCAAACACTTTTACTTCCTCACCGTTTGTTTTCTAACCCATAAAAGTGTTTTGTTCAGGTTTGTTGGATCCATGTCTGCATTTACTAACATACTAGAGTCTGCTGTTTCTCAAGTAGGTGCTGTTTGTTTCAGTCCATCTATGTGTCTCCTAACAGTGTGTGTGTGCATGAGAGAGAAAGAAAAAGAGATTGGGAGAGGTTACTTTTTATCTACTGGCCAAAACACTAACATGTTGGACAATTTATATTAAATTCATTCATTCATCAAAAAAAAAAAAAACATTCTCCTTGATGCCTGAATTAAAAAAAAAAGATGTCCTGTGTGATTATGAATTGGAATTGACTGTCATCCCATTTTTCCTTCTCTTAAATAAAATTATTATACTAAAGCAATACTGATGTGAAAGACATCAATTTAATATCAAAACATAGCTTAAGTGTTTACTCACTGTTTTTATGTGCTAATTAAAAGAACTTTTTGAATGTGAATGTTACAAAAAATAAAACCATATTTTCTAAAGCACTCATATTGCCATGTTTTATTTGTTTATTTGTTTTTAGTAATAATTTTTTTTCATGAACTGAATATTTTGACGTTTGGTGAATCTGCCATCAGTTTGAGTGAAGTGTTCTTTCCTGTTTATTTTTCTGTGGCGTTTTAATGTTCACCTTATTACTGCTTTAGAGACTCTGTGTGCTTTGTTTTGAAAAGCCTTCCCTTCCATGTAAGCATGCATATTCATCTATGCATGTGTTATATGTTGTTTTTTTTCTTTTAACCGTGAGTGCATCATCACAAAAAGATCAAGTATGAAGTCTTTTGCTTGTACAGTTTGTGTTGTATTACTGTGGCTGGAAAGAATCATCTTCTCTTTGAGTCTTTGCAACTCGGTGGCAGCGGCCTGCGATTTGTTTCACTCTCTGTATCTTTCCTGTCTGCGTTGTCCAGTGGAAGAGAGAGCAGGAGTTTGACCTGCAGTTATTGGAGAGAGCCGTGCAGGGGGAGGAGGCTCAGGCAGTTAGGAGTGTCCAGGGGGAGGAAAGACCTCCTGAGCACAAAGAGAGACCTCGCTCTCACTCTGATGAGTGGCTGACCTTCCACACTACGAGCACAACACCTCCCACAAAGGAGGCAGATTTAGAACCACTGGACTATAACTTGGACCTGAACAGAGAGGTAATTCATTGCTTTTTTTTATCTAGGGAACACAGTGAACAATAGCTGTACACAGATATAAGGTATATAGAGATAAAGACACTGAAGTCCACAAACTTGAATATATTTGTGTCCAGAAAATATAAAAAAATAATCTTTTCCCACTTAAATCAGTAAAACATTTTGCTCAAACCCAAACCAAACTTATATGCTAATAGAATTGATAACAAATAAGTTAATGAAACCTCTGAAAAAAAATCAAACCATGATTTATGGACATTTTTAAACACCGTTTTTATTAATAAAAACATCTCAGTTACTCAGTTTAAACTTCATAAATGTCTCATTTCTTAATTAGATGATTCAAATCTACATCACAAACAGGTTTATGCTGAAAACAAAGAATTTGTGCTGCAAAACTGCTGCTAACTGAGCAGCACAACAGTTCTCTGCTGTATTATTATTATTCATTTATTGTATAGTATCTCATTTTATGCATTAGATTTATGTCACGGTGCAATATTTTGTCTTTACCATGCAGCTACTTACACTTTAACTAGAGCAGTAGTTTACATCTTATTTCTAATCTAACAGATTGTGGGTACATTGAGCCATAATAATGACTAAATATTCTTTTTTACATATCTTTGTGTTTTTAAGGCTCATTACCAAAGTTTTACATGGAAAGACCCACTTGAAATGAAGTGACATGAAAAACATCCCAACATTGATCACATCTGTTTTCTAGCTGTCCAAACCTCAGAAAGTGTTAATCCCAGAGCGCTACGTGGATTCAGAGCCTGAGGAGCCACTCAGTCCTCAGGAGGTGGAGGAGCGTCATCGGAAGGTGGAGCGCATCAAAAACATTTTGGCCAAGTCCAGGTATCTAAAAAGCCACTTCAAATATGCTCAAGCTTTATATGAGTGTTGTTTCTGAACAGCAGCTTCCAGAGACTCAGTAATGGCTCAAAGTTATTTTTTAATTTCCGGTTCAGCCAGAATTAGAGCACATATATTTTTTTCTGAAAGAAACGTGGAAAAATAATAATCCTAAAGATTGAGAGGTAAAAACTATCCCAGCAATCGTGTGTCCAGTAAAAAAAAAATCAACAAGACAAAGATAAAAAAAATGAAGACCAAAAACAAGATGCAGATGTTCCATGACTGATTTTAACTGTAGAATTTATATTTCAAATTATCTCTATTTTCTATATTTAAGAATGATGTTCTTATAACAAAGGTAAGTGATGGTGAAAATGTGTTATTAGCTAGTGCAAAATGTGGGTGATGCTTAAAAATGATTTATTTATCTTTTTTCCCCAGACTAAAAGGATAAATCTTACTGATAGATTAACATCAGGGTTGTCTTGTGTAACCTTGTTTTTGTTTTTAAAGTCAATGGAACCCCAATGAGAGAAATCATTCATTCAAGGTGCATTTGATGCTCTGCTTTTCAGTCTAAAACCTTCAGCAAAACAAAAAAAGAGAGAAAAAGTATAAAGAAAAGTTCATGAATAAGTGTATAAAGTACACTAACAAACTTGTATATACATAAGTTTTAAACTCACTTGATATTACGCAGAGAAATATGCACTTATAGTTGCAGTGGTTTAAGGGCAATGGCACAGAATCAGATTAAACAAGTTAATTTGTTTTATGGCACAATAAAAGCCAAACAGCAGCTCTTATAAAGATTCTGGGACAGATGAGGATTTGTCTAAATGTGCAAGGAAACTCAAACCTTTCCCTAAAAAGCTCCTGAATTCTCATCGCTATAAAACGAATTTAAAATTAAACAACCCTTTAGGAAAAGCATTACATCGTATTTTCAGTGTGTCATGTTTGCACATGGGTTTCAATTCTTTTCTTCAACAGCGTGCAGAATATAGCACCAGCAGTGACTGTGGAGAAGCCTGATGTGGGCGTGGCAGCGCTCGACTCAGCTCTGCAGGAGCAGGAAAGGATCATCACCATGTCCTATGCACTTGCCTCGGAGGCTTCGCTCAAGAGCAAACTCGTGGCAGGTTGGTCATCTGGAGGATTTTGACATTTTTTCTGAATGCTCAAGCCTGGGGAGAGGTGAAGGTTACACATCTGTAAGTGGAGCTCGAAGAATGACTCTACTTATAATAAATAATCAGGGTGTCTTTCAGAAAGAAAAAAAGTGTGGCATCGCTGACAGTTTGCGTAAAACTTCTTCTGGGATCAGAAACCGATGTGTTTTGGGTGTGGAAGAATTCGAAAGAGGAAAGCAGCCTTTCAAGAATGCTTAATTGATGAAGGCAGGGGGGCGTAAGGTGCGGAGTCAAGCAATAAGGCTGTTCATTTCCTAATAACTGAATATTATTCCTTATTAGAAGTGCAGATAGTCTCTAATTGCAATCTGTGTAGAATCTTTTTTAGACAGGGGAGGAATTGCTTGATGAGGCCATTTTGTGTGTTGATCAATGACCCAGTCAAACTCGACTCTCCATCTGCATGCCTCTGCTGCTGCTTTGAACGCAGCTCTGAACCTGCATAAAAGACGCCACGCTCACATCTCATCTCTTTCATACTCCACAGCAGACAGGCGAGTTAATTTTCACTCGAGCTGCAGCAGATTGTCAGTCTGTCTGCCTTGCTCACACACACACACACACGTATATCTGTCACACACAGTAACACTCAAACTGTCAGCGTGTGTGGAAGCTTAATATGCACATTGAAGCAAAGTCAACAATTATAACATTATTTCCAGCATAGAGAAATGCCAGAGAGTATAACTGGTGGCATCTTGTCAGCACAGTCTGAATCAATGACTTTCTCTACCTTTGGTGGTAAAGTGAGGTCTGCTGGTTTACTTTCAAACTCATGAATTTAAAGAAGAGGCTTTTCCTTCATAATATGCATGACAGACTTCAGTGCTGCTGCCATAAAAGAAAAACAGTAATATTCATCACAGCAATTATACAGCAGCTGCTTTTGATTGTCTAATCTGTTATTCTAAACAGAAAAGCGATTTCGCCATTTGTGACAACTTGTCAGGGATAATAAGGTCTTAATTTTGTGCAGGTAACGAATATTTTAAACGATCTATGTGTTGTGTGTCTTTAAGTATTAAGAACTTATTTTCTTTTATTAAAAAAGTGATATAAAGTTAAATTGCAAATCAGATCCTACAGTGAATTTCATAGAGCTGATGTAGAAGACGTTTGCCACTTTTATTTTCTAATCAATTTAAATGGTTTTTGAACTGTAGAATATAATACTGTTATAATAACCTGAATAGTTTCACTAGGTTTTCTTAGCTCTACTATATTCATCAGTATCAAAGTGTAAAAAAAAAGGAAAAAGCCTCCAAGCACGTTAATTGTTCTTTAAGAAGACTGAGTGTTGATAACTGATAAGCTACACTGGCAAAACATTAATCTGTATATATTCTGTATATTAAGGAGGGAAGTAAACAATTTGAAACTCATGAACAATTTTTACTCAAGTTTTACCATAAATATCACCAATTTAACTAAATCTTTACTTGATTAAGTATTTCTCTTCCTTGTGTCAGATTTGAAATCAGGAAGTTGAAGTATAAAACCATGGATTATAGTGGATTAATCATATTACAATGATTGAAGACACAAACAGTAAACAATCACATTTGAGAGGTTGTAATTATTGACATTTACACAGATGGACCAAAGGACTCAACCCTTCTGCGATGTGAATTTAGAACGTCGGACTAAAAGTCCTTCCTACTCACCGAATCCTGGTGTTTAAGCATCGAATCAGTAATTACACCTAAATGTACCAACAAGCTCTTTTCAAGTTTATGTCATCATTTAGGGGGACGACTGCTTAATTGCAACATTTTATGTGTGTTACGTTTGTCGTAGTTTAACCTGCTTTTCATCCTCACAGTCTTTTATATGCCGATTACACTGTGTTCATGTTTTTGACAGTGTTGAGACACTTTTATATTTTCGTTTCCTTTTTAGAAACGATGCGGTTATCAACTAACACAACTGACTAACATCCAGTGTTATTGTTTTCTCTCTCTTCTCCCTTTGTCCTCTCCTTATAGTCCCACCACAGGTTAACTTGCCTCCCCCTCCTCCCCCGCCTCCCCCTCCTCCTCCTCTTCCTCCTGTATCCGCGGCGCCTCCCTCTCCTCTAAACAACGGAATTCACTACACTTTTGTCTAATCTGAAACATAAAGTAAGACCTAACTGCATGTTTTAAGCTGCTAATGTTTTCAAGGAATGACTGCAAACATGGGATGGGAGTGGGGGGGGGGGG